>NC_069412.1:25567953-25597953 GCF_026875155.1 Cherax quadricarinatus | reverse complement strand
CACATAATGACAGTGATTGCATACAAAAAGTGGAAGTATGTCTGAAATCTGGTCTTCTATATCAACACGACTCAGAACCAGTGCAGCACTCTGTCACAATAGCCAAAATGGAATTTGCTTCTTTGAACGAAGCGTTGTCCAAACTGTTTTTTTTTTTTTACTACCGTAAAAGTTGGCTTCATTTTGTCTTGGAAATGATGTTATTTAAAGAATTAGGCACATATGTGTTGATTTTTGTCTGCTTGGATTTTATATTACTGCACTTAAATCGCCATCAATAATATCGTTCTTATCTTGTCATGGGAAATACATCCAAATGGAACAACATAGCTGTTTACATCAATATTACTATATCTAGGCAATGCTTCTCATTTGTGCATCTCAATTTTATTCTTGCAATATTCCGTGCGGTGTCTAAACTCGATAAAACACATGGCCCAGGAGACAAATTTGACTCACCCTCCCCAGGTGTAACTCCTCCAGAGTTAACTATTTAAATTAATGTTTCTTCGACTTTGTAAAGGTGAAAATCCGGTGATATTATTTCTAAGTTCAGTTTACTTGTTCGGGAATGCTTTTCAAACCAGTGATTAAAATTTTAGGTAAAGGACACATATGCATCTAATGCGACATTTTACTGTGGCAACGTTTCGCTCTCCAGGAGCTTTGTCAAACTGTTACAGTAACAACTTGACCAAGATACTGGAGAGTGAAACGTTGCCACAATAAAATGTCGCATTAGTTGCATCTGTGTCCTTTACCTAATATTTTGACGGTATTTATAGCATTATTACTAAGTGATTAAAAGCTCTCCTACACCACCTTTCTTCTCCAGTCAAGAAAATAATAATCATTATTATTATTACATTCACAAGGAAGCATTAAACCCGTAGGAGTCAAAGAGCGCCTGGGGAAATGGGAAGAATTCAGGCCTGATTCAATGAACTTGAGCATAGGTCCAATTCCTTAGATCATGAACCTTCCTTGAGAGAAGGCGTAACAATAGCTAAAATATAAAAAGACGTGGTCAGACAAAACGGGTGATGCTATACTTGTGTTTTCCCATGTTGATTACTCTTTTTCTGGATAAGAACATCTCAAGAACCTGCAACGAAATTCATCTCAAGAGATTCCTATCACGTTTATTTTCCTCTCTATTACGTCTCTTTGAGAGGTGTGTCCTCACTCTGTATGAAAGCCTTTGCCATGAATTTTGTCTCTTCCTCCTTACAGCATGTCAGTGACCTGTCATTAACTTCAGTTCGTGTATACTTAATTGTATGTAAACAGAAGCCAAACTCGTGAAGTGTTTCTACGGGTTCTACTAGCTACGCTAGCAGATCTCACTCTGCACACTCTACACATCACAGCACTGTTATACTTTGGATACCAGTAGAATACTGCCTACAATAATGAAGGAAAGATGCATATTGCAGAGCAACCTTTTGTTGATAAAGCTTCGCAATGAGAGAAACGTAGTCCCAATAAACCTAGTTCAGCACTGTGTATCCTTTAGAGGTTACTTCGAGAAGCCTCTAAATTTTGATGTTTCTAAAATTACCCTACTCCCTCATTTCACTACCCCCCTCCCCTCCCACCAAAAAAAAAAAAAAAGTCACATCAATATCCCAAGACAAACTATTACTCACCAATGTCTCCAAAATCCACACAGCCGCTAAACTTGCCAAAGGGCTTAAGGATAAAAATCTTCGCCACACCTTTCTTCACCTCGACCACACACCCTGCATAAGCCATATCCACCCTCACGTGGAATATTGCTACTACATTTGAGGGGAGAGGGTGTGTAGACAGAGCTGCCATCCTATCCTTAACAAATCCCAGTTTAGAGCTACACTCTTCTTAAATGGAGTTGCTATGCTCATTTTCCCCTCTCTTTCCTCTCTGTATCTGTGCTCTTGATGCTGATGAAGGGTTCTAGATTCAAACAATTGGATCTATCTTTTTCTTCTTGCAGTAAAACGTGACTACCTTCGGTTCCCCAGGACTTCTATGACTTACGAACTTAGCTCTTCCTCATGATTATAATAAAATTATTATTTATCCTTCGATATAATCATCTCTTCCTTCATACACCTCCATTTCATGGTTTAATTAATGATCTGGAAGACTCAGTCTCTAAATCGCAGCCTCAGCATTACTTGGTGTTGCTCTTCTTAAAATGAGCCCTCAATGAAACGTTCATAACCACTTTCTGGTTTTTTTTTTTTTTTTACTCACTCCGATGAAAGAGCTTATGGACGTCTGAACTCAAAACTACGGGATATCTGAACGTCGGGGCGTTCTCCGCCCTAACGGAGGTGTTAAATAGGATGAACATTTCTTGGCACTTTGTGTATAGTTTATAGACACTTAGAGTTTACGTTAATCTTCACATGCATATATTTTTTGATTTAAGTATTTTTGACTCGTGTTGAACAGGTTAAATGCAGTTCTAACTACCCAGTGTGTAGGCGATAATGGCCACGTCACTAAATTTTGAACGGTTTCAAGCGGGTTTTTTTTTTCACTCTTTCCATACTTGTACTTCAAACAACCTTACCTCTTACTCGGTAAGAGGTAAGGCTGGCTAGAGTACTTACTGTATCGCTGAGTTCACTCGTCTTTGGTGCACTGTAGAAGTTTAGCGTTTAATTTGTTATAGTTTTTCCTATGTTGAGAGG
This sequence comes from Cherax quadricarinatus, assembly GCF_026875155.1. NCBI lineage: Eukaryota > Metazoa > Arthropoda > Malacostraca > Decapoda > Parastacidae > Cherax > Cherax quadricarinatus. The sequence continues at coordinate 25,595,272 of NC_069412.1, read as the reverse complement.
AGACAGAATGTGCTACGCGAGAGAAGAGCAGATCGCAGAACGTGCTACATGAGGAACGTGTTACGCAAGAGAAAAGTAGCTCAAGGAACGTGCTACATGGAAGAACAGCTCACAGAACGTGCTGCATGGAAGAACAGCTCACAGAACGTGCTGCATGGAAGAACAACTCACAGAACGTGCTGCATGGAAGAACAACTCACAGAACGTGCTGCATGGAAGAACAACTCACAGAACGTGCTGCATGGAAGAACAGCTCACAGAACGTGCTGCATGGAAGAACAGCTCACAGAGAGTGTTACATGGAAGAACAGCTCAAAAAGTCAAGCAACAAGACTTAGGCGCTAACATTATACTAAACCTCTCTCCAGACGCCCATATTTATCGAGAAACGCGGACAAGCATTAGCCAAAACTAACAAACGGAAGATACAGAAGATTTTCATTGAGGAATCTCAACATGCATTCAGCTCAATAGACTCAACTCATTCCCAGAACCAAACATGAGGAGCAAAATTTCCGAAGGCAGATTGTAAAAGAATTCAAGATGCCAGAAGAAAGTGAGAGGAGCCATTATCAAAACTTTAGAGAAAACAACAGAAGAGACTGTTTAGCAGGACTAGATGAAGACAGAGGGAATGATAAGTAGCTCAGAGACGTTGAAAGAACTACAACATCAGTGAATGAGACTAGAGAACGACATAATCAAAGTGGAAACAATATTCATTTTGCAGGAAAAGACACGGTGACAACCGATTTAAGGCTCAAGGGCATTGAGAAAACGTTTGGGTATGTCTCCCTACACCTGCTGCCCTTGTTAACCTAGCGGTAATTATGTATCTGGATGTTAGGCAACTGCTGTGGCTCACATCCTGGGAAAAAAAAAGTTTGCATGCAAATATTGTTAATGAAGTCGGAGCACCACAGGCACATCTCTGCTCTTGTAATTACAAATAGGTAATCACACACAAACACGCTACAAAATGGCTGCCAGTCTCTCCCCCAGGCTCCCTTATACTCCTCATTTTCTCTCCATCTCTCATCATTCAGTCTCCACTAAAGCGTCATTTCTCTATTTCTTTGATCAGTTTTTACGTGTGCATGACACTCACCAAAATCTGCATGTCTTAATATATTACCTTGAAAGTACAAGTACACGTACACACACACACATACACACACATACACACACACACACACACGGAGCAGAGAGAGAGTGGAGAGGCGGGACCAGGAGTTATGACTCGATCCCTGCAGCCACAATCAGGCGAATTGAGTACACACACACACACACACACACACACACACACACACACACACACACACACACACACACACACACACACACACAAACACACACACACACACACACACACACATACATACACGCACACACACACACACACAACGAACAGAAAAAAAATGCTCTTGGAGTAAGAAGTGGGCCTAGTAGCGATCAGCGAAGAGGCGGGGCCAGGAGCTGTGATTCGACCCCTACGACCACAAATAGGTGAATAAATGAGTACACACACACAAACACAGCATACACGTGCGCGCGCGAGTGCGTACGCACGCACACGCCCACACATTTATTTATCTAGATAGTGAAGTGTTGATACCAGATTATGATACGTATTTATTTTATAGAGTAACTTAGCTTCACAAAACTGCCCAAATCATTAAATGATTTAGTAAAAGTGCCAGCAATCAAAGAGAACCTTTATCTGATAACTCTCCACATATACAAACAGCCGCCAGCAACGACAGAGGAACTCATTAAGTATATAAAAATATAATCTGGAACGGCTAAAAGATCCGCCATCTAATATTATCCTCCAGTTATGTTTTATTCTCTAAAGGTACCCAGATGTTTCTTAAATCAAGCAGCTATGAGAGATCATCAAGGTAAGTGTTGAGTCAGGAGGTTGTGGATCTGTCTAGAAAAAAACACACGATACAGGTGTGGTTAGAACTCACTTTCCATGGCTTCTAAACCACGCGTACCGTGGTTGTTTACAATCGTGTTATTACGATTTCGTGAGTCATCTGTCTAGAATTTATATTTCACTAGAATTGATGTTCCCTAACAATGAGGAGCTATTCAAAAATTTCACCATCAGACAAAAATTATCGTGAGGCAAACCGAAGAAACGTCCAAGCTAAAAAGGTGCTTAACAAATTTTACTTCAATATTTAGGGTATTGCTTTCATGGATGAAGGAACTATTAATATTCCCTAACAAACAATGGTGGATATTTTTACCCCCTGTCCATTGCTTTGAAATTTTGAATAAATTCGCATGCAAAGTTTGCACAGATTACCTCTTACTGAGAAAAAATATGAAAAAATATAAAAATATCAAACGTAGAAAGAACATATTAAAACTCATCAGAAGTAGAAAATAATCGCTGAGCTATCCAAGAGACAATAAAAACAAGTAGTAAAGAAATCTCCCACAGAAATGGAAGAGAGAAAGAGCGGAAACGAAAACATTCATGCAGGATGGAAAGAGGACAAAATATACAAAAGGTGGCTGAAAAAAAATACGAAGACTATATTTATTCTCACGCATTCCCATTTGAACTGGTACTGGGAAGCATTTGGCAGATATAACCAGGACAGATAGCATATAAATTGGGATTAAAAGGTATAACAAGTAAAGTAGAGAGAAGGATATTTATATTTGTAATAAACAGATACAAAATTAGAAGAAGCTCCAACCTAAGAACTGTGAACAATTCAGTACCGGAAAGTACTGTCCTTGAAGACACAAGCGAGCACACTGAACGAAGCTTCGTATATACCAAAATGCCCTTGAAAATAACCTCAAGTTTAGATTCGTAAAAAAAAAAAGATACCGGCAGTGTCTTCCAGTAATCAAAGACAAATAAGAATATGCTATCGTTAACAAAATGAAACTGCTTTTAAAGTGCGAGAACTAAGAACTCATAACAAGCTTAAGAGGGAAAGCACAGTCAGACCTTTTCAAAGAAGATCTGTAGTCGCAGAAAACTATAAACAAATGTAGTGAATGCCATGAAAAAACATTGGAAGGATTGGTAGGATTATGAAAATTTTCAAAATTAGAAAAATCGTCTTACTGCGTCCATTACATATTCAGTGAAGCATGTGATACATAATATCGCCCCAAAACACACAGATTGTATAATCTAAAGTTAATGAGAGGCATTTGATAATGCATACATGAAAATCAGTCAAGGGCCATGTCTCTCAACACATTGATAAAACGAATTACTTAAGAAATATCTGATTGAGTGGAACTCAACGATAAGCTAACAAGCAACAATTACAGAACAGTTTTTGCCAACCACCTGAGGTCACGATTAGTCAACATTAGCTCAAGCAAAATATAAGAAATATGCCATATAACTATAGGAAGTCTGAAAACGAACAAGATCGAGCACCTACATAACCGTCCTTTAGGTGAATAACCCACAAAATATAATAACCTGTTTAATGGTAAACGAACCAACAATTGATAAATAATTCACACTGAAACAGCTGGGTATTTTTTGTGATCCAGGACGTTTCACAACAATGTCTTTTCAACACTAAGCTGAGAATAAATCCTAGAGATTATAAAGGAAAGACGTGGTAGTTTTTGTGATGGTCCACATTCTGGGTAAGTTTTTCAGATTCACCTGGGATGACAAACAACTAAACATAATCATAAATGTGAAGTCCGAATATACTCTAGCCAGGTTAAAGATGCAGCATCAAAGACATCATCACAGAGGGTGGGACCCACCGAGAGGAAGGAGAAAAGAAGTTTGAAAGACATCAATCACAGGTGGGTGGAACCCAAGAGGAAAGAAATGAAGTTGAAAGACATCATCACAGGTGGGTGGGACCCAAGAGGAAGGAAAAGAAGTTGAAAGACATCATCACAGGTGGGTGGGGACCCACGAGGAAGGAAAAAAGAAGTGAAAGACATCATCACAGGTGGGTGGGACCCAAGAGGAAAGAAATGAAGTTCAAAGACATCATCACAGGTGGTTAGGACACAAGAAGAAGGCAATGAAGATGAAAATATCCTCTGTTGCTGTGTTATATGATTATCATTGCATTAATGGTATACAGTACAGACGAGATGATGAATAAGATAAGTGAATAACTCATTGTTATCTTTATTGATGGAGACGTTTCACCAACAAGCGGCTTTTTCAATCCAACAGAAAATAAATATTGGAGAAGTGGAATAAAGTGGAGAGGTAAATATACTTCAGATTTATCAAGGCCGAGAGACCGAACTTTTATTAAGGCTGATTAACTAATCATCTCTATTCCTCCTCTCCACTTCTTTCATCATTTCCAGTATTTATTATACATATTGGATTGAAAAATCCTCTGGTTGGCGAAACGTCTTCATCAATAACGTTACCGAGATATTACACACGTTTCTTATTCATCAACTTATCGGTTATGTATATCATTAGTGTAGTGATACTTGTCTGATACAGCAACACCATGGAATCCTGGCATATATGATATTTGGGCATGACCAAATTCCACTACTGGGCCCCACCCACCCACCTGTGATGATATATATACCATAGCTGCACCTTCCCTCTGGCTAAAGTATAAAAGCCTCAATCTTCACGCTTCTGCTTCAGATTTACCAAGGTTGCGGGACTGAACACCATCTACCAAGACATAGGGTCGGATCACATCTCCAGTATTTATCCTCTGGATTGAAAAAAACAACTTAATGACGAAACGTCATCGTCATAAAAAACACCCAGATGTTATAGATGTGTCTTCTTTATCGGTCCATAAATATTTATCGCATTAAATGAATTAAAAGTTATAGTAGATTTTAATTTGAAAGATATGTACTGTAGTATGAAGCTGAAGATGGAGATACAAAGGTGTATCAGGAAGCTGTAGATGGAGACAAAGAGTGTATCAGGAAGCTGTAGATGGAGACAAAGAGTGTATCAGGAAGCTGAAGATGGAGATACAAAGGTGTATCAGGAAGCTGTAGATGGAGACGAAAAGTGTATCAGGAAGCTGTAGATGGAAACACAAAGGTGTATCAGGAAGCTAAAGATGGAGACAGAGATGTATCAGGAAGCAGAATGTGGAGACACTGAGATATATGTGGAAGCTGAAGGTAGAGACAGAGGCAGTCGTTCTGTAGTTCAACTATATGGAAAGTATCGAAGCAAATAACAAGTTAAGAGACATGTTACATTCAAATTACAAAATACACCCAAGTGATTGTAACAATGCTCGTCTTCATACATGAAAAAGATAAAAAGTAGACGTAAAGGAATTCATTATAGCAAATAATAGTAACATTTTTGAATTCACAATCAATATCACATGCTCATCACTTATGATGCTTGCAAAGAACTGCAGACCATCTTTCACATGAACCATGCTAATCTTTAATCTTATTAAAGAATTTACGTTATTTCCACTAGCAATGTCATCTATATATAAGATATGTTGAGATTATAAGGGCCACCGGAAATACACATCGATATAAATATATATATAAATAATATATATATATAATATTATATATAGTATAATATATATAAAAATTTTAATATATATATAAAATATAAATATATATATATATATATATATATATATAAATATATATTTCAACAAGTCGGGCCGTCCCCCACCGAGGCAGTGGTTGACCCAAAAAAGAAAGAAAATCCCCAAAAAGAAAATACTTTCATAATCATTCAACTCACTTTCACCACACCGCACATTATCACTGTTTTCTTTGCTAATGTCTCAGAATACAACAGTCCTAGAAGCATACACTAAAAGATACACAAACATATCCACTCCAAACAGCAAATATCCCAAAGCCCCTCCTTTAAAGTTCAGGCAATGTACTTCCCATTTCCAGGACTCAAAGTCCGACTATAAGAAAAGTGCACCGTAGGAGAGAGCCCCCTGAATCCTTCACTAAATATTACCCTGTTCACGAACTCCAACAGATCGTCAGGTCCCAAGTAACTATTCGTCTCCAATCACTCCTATCTAACACGCTCACGCACGCTTGCAGAATGTCCCAAGCACCCTTTCCCAATATACAAAACCTCCTTTACCCCCTCTCTCCAACCCTTTCGAGACGACCCTACCCCGCCCTTCCATCCCCTATAAGATTATATATGCTTACTCCCATGTCAGTCTACTTTGAACCCATTCTCACTAAATGACCAAACCACCTCAACAACCCGCTCTACTTCTGGCCCTCTGACTAATACTCTTATTAACTCCCACACCTTCTCCTAATTTCCACACTCCGAATTTTTCTGCATAATATATTACACCACACATTGCCCTTAAACAGGATCATCCTCCACTGCTCCAACCGTCTCCTCGCTGCTGCATTTACCACCCAAGCTTCACACACCATATAAGAGTGTTTGTGTAGACTATACGTTCATACATTCCCTCTTTGCCTCCATAGATTAACGTTTTTTTGACTCCACCTATACCTTCAACGCACACTCACCTATTTTCCCTCATCCAATTCTATTATTAACCCATCCTTCATAAATCCATCCGCCAAACACTCACTCCCAAGTATCTGAAAACATTCACTTCTTCCAGACTCCTCCTCCCAATTTGATATCCAATTTTTCTTTATCTAAATCATTTGACACCCTCATCACTTAACTCATTTTTATATATATCTTATATATATATATATATAGTATATATATATATATATATATAATATATATATTATATATATATATATAATATAAATATATATATATATATCTATCTTATATCTATATATATATATATATATATAATATATATATATATATATATATATATATAATATATATATAATATATTTTATAATATATATATATAATACATGAATATATATATATATATAATATATATATTATATATATATATATAATATATATAAATATATATATACATATCATTACAAGTATATATATATATATATATATATACATATATATATATATAAAGGTATATATATAGATATATATATATATATATAATATATATATATATTTATATATAATATATATATATATCATCTATGACGTGCCGAATATGTAAAACAGGTCAATTAGCAAGAACTCATTTAAATTAGAACCTTTTCTAAAATTTTCTTTCTCTTATTTTTTTCAATCAGTTGATGTAAAAAATTTAAATTTTGCTTCAAGAAGATCTTAGAAAACTTACACTAACTTTATTAGACAAGAGCAATTTATTTTAGCCTAACCTAACTAAATAATCTTTTAGATTCAGTTTACAATAATTAATAAACTAAACAAAACACGGAGAAAATATTTTTTTTTCGTTAGGTCAGAATGATTTTGGCGAAATTATTGTATACCACAAAAATTTCGCTCGTCCTATAGTTGGCAAGATGAAAGCGTTGCAATTTAAGCCAAGATCGCAAGTTCTGCCTATTCGGCACGACCTATATGTAAATATATATCTATATATTATATATATATATATATATATATATATATATATATATAAATATATATATATATATATATACTTATAAATATATATACATATATATATATATATATATATATACATATATATAATATATATATATATAATAAATATATATATATAATATATATAAAATATCTCTATAAATAAAATATATTATATGAATAATATATAATACAAATATTATATATATATATATATATATATAAATATATATATATATATATATATATATAGAAAAATACATAATATATATATATATATATATATATATATATATATATGAATGTAGATATATATATATAATGCAAAACAAACCACTGTGAAAGAATAGAGAAGCTTCCCAAGCGCTTTTCGTGACTACTCACATTATCAAGGAACAATGAAGTAAAGCATCAAAGGAAGGTATGTAAAGGGTTAGCCCACACCTCACCTATCAGATCCACAACAAACGAAAACACCTGACGCGAGGACAGCAGGCCCGTCCGTCCGAACTAACAGGTCCTACAACACACCCCACACAACAAACCATTCTACACAAGAAATTAAGAAATTTAAAAATTATATTGTCTCAATGAATTATTAAATTCTTTCCAAATTCTATTAATTATAAATGGATCTAATTATATAAACCAAAGAAATATTCATATTATTGTCAAAACTGTGCTTTTTTATGAAGACAAGATTAACAGTTTTGACAATATATATGATATTTCCTTTGGTTTATATAAAATTAGATCCCATTTATAATTAATAGAATTTTGGGAAGCATTTAATAATACATGACAAATATATAATTTTTAAATTTCCATATTTCATGAGTAGAATAGTTTGGTTGTTGGGTTGTATGAAATACCTGTCTAGTTCGGCCGGCGGGCATGCTGTCCCGCGTCAGGTGTTTCGTTGTTGTGTGATCTGATAGTGAGGTGTGGGCTACCCCTTTATATACCTTCCTTTGAGCGTTACACAAATAACCCAGCAGCATAAAAGAGAGATGCTTACGAACGACGTTTTCGTCCAGAACTTGACCATAATAAGTCACACTAAACCGTGGAAAGTGGAGGCAGGACGGCTATATATAGGAAGGAAGAGGTGGTGGTAGTAGTAGTAGTAGTAGTACAAGAATGGTATATAATACCGACAAGATGAAATTAGCTTACCTTCCGCCATAAGACTAACTCTCTTCGGCACTAATCTCGTTCATACCTCTCCGTCTCCTCCGCCCTCTACAGTATGTTCCAGGTGTCTACTCTATTTATCTTGCTCCTATCTGTCCTCCTTCAATACTTCGGAGAAACTGTCGATCTCTTTCTGACATACTTAGGGAGCACAAAAATATTGTTAGGCATGCCGACACTAACAATGCTCTTTTCTGTTCACGTCAGAGCCAGCCCACACTTGAGCCATTCCTATTGACTGTCTTCTGCTAGAAACTACTTACCTACTATCCAACTCGACCTAGTCGCCGTCTAGATGAATCCTCTCTAATACACCAACGTTCCTTGTATGATCTTAGCCCTGGCTTCGTCCTACTGTATAATGCCCTTCCTCTCTCCACTACATTGTAAAATGTTCCAACCCCTTTTTTTCAGACACTCCGTTGACTTAACCTGACTCCACATTTTTTCTTTTTTCTTTTTCTTCTTCTCCCTCTTTCCCTTTCCACTTTTCTTTTCTCCTCTGTGGTTGTCTTATCTTTCTTTGTCTCGTGTTTCTGTTCCTTCTTCATTTATTCTCACCACTTCCCCTTTAACGCACCTCTGGTGCTCTTGCTCTCCCTCTGTGGGCACTTAGCTCTCCCCTTGCCGTGCCTCCCCTTCCTTTGTATTGACTGGCTCGCCTCCTTAATCCCCGCACTACCACTACCAACTACGACAGCATTCTTCTACTACTACTACTACTACTACTACCACTGATGAAATTAAAGACACATGTGTCGGCGTCTGGTGTCGTTTGTTGTGGACGTTTCCGCCATCCAGTGGCTGGCTGGATGGCGAAACGACTACGTATTAAGCATTGCGCCCGGGTTGGTTGCGCATGTGTCTTAAATTTCCATCTTGCGTCGGTATTAATATACCATTACATGTACTACTACTACTACTAACAACCACCTCTTCCTGCTAAAATATAGCAGTCCTGCTTCACTTCTAGGTTAGTGTGACTTTGTTAATGTTCACAAGTCGGACACGAAACGTCGTCGTAAGCTTCTCTCTTTTATGTGCGGTGTTCTTTTGTATCGTTCCAGACACGGTATTGTGGCCATTTTTTTTGTTATTTATGCTTACTTTCATTGTTCCTTGATAATGTGAGTAGTCACGAAAGCGCATGAACTTCTCATTCTTTCACAGAGTTGGTTTTGCTTTGCTGAAATCACCTGTTTACTGTGATTCTTATGCATAATATTATATATAAATATATTATAAATATAAAATAGTATATATATATATATATATATATATTATATATATATATATATATATTATCATATATATATATATAATATTAACTAGTATGAAAGTAGAAAGCTGCAGAGATTGGTGGAATGAATTTGGAGAGTGTGCAAAAGAAGAAAATGTAAGTGAATACGAAAGAGTAAGGGTATGAGGATAACAAAAAGATTAGTGATTAAAGATTGAATATCAAATGGAGGAGAGAGTATGGAGGAGGTGAACGTATTCAGATATTTGGGAGTGGACGTGTCAGCGGATGGGTCCTATGAAAGATGAGTGAATCATAGAATTGATGACGGGAAAAAGAGTAGAGTGGTGCACGTTAGGAGTCTGTGGAGACAAAGAAGACTTTGTCTTGGAGGCAAAGAAGGGAATGTATGAGATTATAGTTTTAACCCAACGCTCTTATATGGTGGAAGCGTGGTGATGAATGTTGCCCAGCGAAGGAGAACGATCTGGAGGCAGTGGAGATGTCCACTGTCAGAGGGCAATGTGTGTGTGAATAGGTCATGCAGAGAATTCGTAGTTTGGAAGTTAAGGAGGAGTGCGGGATTACCAAAACTGTTGTATCCGAGGGCTGAGAAGAAGGGTTTTTGAGGTGGTTTCGGACATGTAGAAGAGAAATGAGCGAACAGAATGACTTCACAAGAGTGTATCGTCTGTATGGAAGGAAGCGGGGTAGGGGGTCGCTAGAAGGGTTGGAGGGAGGAGGTAAAGTAGGTTCTTTTTGTGTGCGAGGGGCTCCGGACTTCCAGCAGGCATGCGTGATCCAGTTTGATAGGAGTGAATGGAGACAAATGGTTTTTAATACTTGACGTAGCTGTTTGGATGTGTGAAGCAAAGTAACATTTTATGAAGGGATTCAGGGAAACCCGTGCAGCCGGGACTTGAGTCCCTGGAGAAGGGAACAGTAACCGTGCCTGCACTCTGAAGAGGGTGTTAATGTTCAGTTTAAAAACTTTAGAGGGGGGGGGTGGTAAAGCAACCCTTCTGCAAGACAGGGATGGAGTGAATGATGGTGAAAGTTTTTTCTTCTTTTTATCGGGCCACCCTGACTACTTATGGGAAATCGGCCAGTGTGATAATAAAAAAATATAAAATATATATATATATACTATATATAAATATATATATATATAAATATGGTGAGTTTGTGTGTGTGTTGTGTGTGTATGTGTTTGCGTGTTATGTTGTTTGTTGTAAGTGTGTGTGTGTGTGGGTGTGTGTGTGAGTGTGTGTGTGTGTGTGTGGTGTGTGGTGGTGTGTTGTGGTGTTGGTGTGAGTGTGTGTTGTGTGTGTGTCTGTGGTGTGTCTGTGTGTGTGTCTGGTGTGTCTGCGAGGCGTGTTGTGTGTGTGGTGTGTGTGTGTGTGGTGTGTGGTGTGTGTGTGTGTGTGTGCATGTGTGTGTGTGTGGTGTGTGTGTGTGTGTGTGTAATGTGTGTTGTTATATTCTGACGCTGTCAGTTAATTTTAACATTATTATCACTTTCCTATATTCATAGTTACCTATCGAGATCAGACAGTCCTGACCGGCTCCTTCGTCTAGTCAATCAAGTTCTATCCCGCTCATAAATTAGCAGAAAGAAACCATCTTATTTAAACTCATTTACATCTTTTGTCCATTTTCCTTTTTCTCTAATTTTTCGATTTATAAATTCGCAAATTTCTCCATGTGGAATGTTTTTTCCATTCTCTCTCAGTAAAAGACACGACCAATTATTTGAGAATTTTTTCATGAATCGCCTGTCACTCTAACTTCTGTCACTCCGACAATCTCCGGGAAATCAAATTTCTGTTGAATTTAAAAAAAAATATTATTTTCGATTCAGCTTCTGTTGTACAATTTGCGTAAGAAAATCAGCTATATTGTGTAATAGAAAATCTAAGGGTCAGGCTTTGTGATAAAATATCAGTAAATAACTGCAGACATTTTTCCAGTCACAGTCTTATTGATAAACAGGAATGCTTTTCAATAATTAATATTTCTTCGCGATATAGGACATATCTTTTCCTGAAAATCTTATAGTTTGAGTTTTTAGGGAACAAAACCTGTAATGATGATGTGCACTTCAATTGAGGTGTCTTCATGTCAGTAAAGGGCTCTTGATCCACTCCCATTCCTTTCCTTAGATCATGTTTGATTGCCTCTCATCCTTTAGGTGCTGTATGACCCCTATAGTTTAGTGCTTTCCCGTGAAAAGAATATCAGAAAGTGACGTGTAAATTTTAAATGTAGCATGTGGCATTTATATAATAAAATAATATATAAATATATATAATATATATATATATATATATATATATATATATATATATATAATATATATATACCATATATATATATATACTATATATATATATATATATTATATATAATATAACAACTTATATAGATATAAATATATATATAATATATATATATTAAAATATATATATATATATATATATAAATATATAATATTTGTCGTGCCGAACATGTAAAACTGGTCAATTAGCAAGAACTCATTTAAAATTAAGTCCTTTCTGAAATTTCTCTTATACGTTAAAGATATATTTTTTTCATTAATGTTCATGTAAAAAATTTTAGATTTTTGCACCAAAAGAATCTAGAAAACATACCTAACCTATTATAACTAGAGCAATTTATTTAGCCTAACCCAACTAAATATATTTAAAAATAACCGTTTACAATAATTTAGTGGGCTGAAACCAACACATCATATTTATTTTATTATCGTTAGGTTTCATGAATGATATTTGGTGAAAATAATGCATACACAAATTTCAACTTGTCCTATAACGGCAAGAAGAGGCGTTGCTATTAAGCCAAGATAGCAAGTTCTGCCTATTCTGCACGAACATATATATATAATCTATATTTATATATATATATAGTATATAATAATATATATATAAAAATATATATATATAATATATATTTATATATATATATGATAGATGGGGTCCAACCTCTGGTGTAAAATTGTGGACCCAGAGCCTTTCGGAGAAGTGGATAAAAAGCTTCAAGGAAGAATATTTGATTCTTCTGAAGCGCTCGCGAGAGATACGATATTCCACTTCCCCTACCACCCCATCTTATTAAACTATTTTTTTTTTACCTATAGGAATATTTTATTCCATAATATGGCACAGTCATAGATATAAGAGATCAATGTTGATATAAAGTTGGCATATCCGGTACATGTTATACGTGTGTATCACGATTAAGGCGAAAATCTCATCCAGCTCCTCAGATCTGGGAGGCGTGTGCCCAAAATGCCAGCATGCATTACCCCTTTGAACAGCCGCACTGAGCCGCTGGAACAGCGAAACAACTAGCGCCCTAGATCACCCTAGTTTACCGCAGAATGAGTCTTTTCCCCAGCCTCCTTAATAAATTAGATGCACCTCTTTTCCCTCCCGCATGAGCCCAATGGTCCTCCTGAGCCAATGGTAACAAACATAAAATGATGGGCAAGTCACATATTGTCCTAGACTTTGGAGACATCCTAAAGCTGACAAGCTGCCCCCCTACCTCCTGTGTAGTTTGGAGATAGGTATCATCCAAGGTAGAATGCACAAGTATAGTCCCCCACCACCCACCACTCTCCGCAATCTGTCTCAGCTTGAAGGGTGATACCTCTGGGACGCTTCTGGCTGCCGTCAGATCTGCATAGTTGGGGTGGCTCCTTACTGCTGGGGCATCCAGCTGTTGTGAGGCACCTCATCTTGATTAATATATAAACCTACCTCATTCTTTGCAAATCTTTCCCCTCGAATTTAACGGCACACAGACCATGTACCCGAATCGGTCTGCTGCTTTCACTGCCACAATATACACCTGTTTCGGCAAGAATAGGCGTGCGGCAAGTCGAAGGGCAACACCCGCGATGCGGATGGTCTGTGGGTCTACGAGCGTGTGCCAAGGCTGGAGTTGGACGATCCAACAGAAAGATCCCGCCAGCATGAGGGTCTCTCACTGCCATCAGGCGGCTCTATTCCTTCCCTGACACACTCTGAAGCATCGTTGAGCTATATTTTCCACTAATGGACCATCCCAGTGCGATTTTTGAGTTGTTGTGGGGAGCAGGTCTGGATATCTGAGCCCGTTAGATATCCCCAGATCATTGCGCCGTCAATGAATTTTTGTTCCTGGGCCCAATCTTGTCCCTAAGATGTTCAGAGGAGAATCGCTCTAACAAGCTCTCTGGATGCAATACACGTGGACAGAAAAGCAGAGGTTAACCGCAATACTGTGGATGACTTGCGGACATCAATGCCTCTAGATCTGACTGGAAGTGTAGCTTGGTTCCATGCCGTCTTCTAAGAGTAAAGGTTAAGTACTTTCGTAAAAATCATCTGCCTCAGAATACCTGCCATATTACGTGCAGTATAGGTTATCATTTGAAGGGCATACATCTAGGAATATGTCAACCTTGGCAGACTCAAGCAACTTTGTGAGAAGGTACAAGGCATATCGTGGTGGTCCAGATTGCCTATTCGATGTTCCATTCTCTCTTAACATCTCAATATCTCCTGAGAATTGTGTCAATGGCATTGCTTCTCGGGGAGGGGGGGAGGTTGCTCCTACAGACAACTAATTTGTGGGGCAATGACTGCTCTCCTGGAAGTTTTGATTTCACTGCATTTATCACTTTGTGACTGACTGAGATGTATATTCACATTTGGTATGGAATCAGGGAACGACGACACCATTTCCTTTTCCCCGTGTCATTACACTTTTGTAAGGTCGTGTAGTATGGACTCCTTTGTACCGTGCTGTGGCCATCATCTAGGAACCGAGATGTTTATCTCGCTGGTCAGGTCAGACTGTGATTTCCCTAACTGTTTATACAGAAGAGAAATGGTGCCAAGATATCTCCTTGTTGACACCGTCCAGATGAAGAGATTTCATCTCTCCAAAGAGAAGCATTCGCACTACCATGCTATAGCCCAGCTTGCAACACAAAAAGTTAGAAGAGTACCAGTGAAATGATCTTGTACTGCTGCTAAACCACGTCCATTTCAGGAGATAGAACGCATCTTGAAATCTAATTTTATCACTGGCATTGTCCCTCGAGGCAGGTTGTTGATATACGCCTTGTTGCATGAACGCTGCTTCACTTCTTTGAGATACCCCAAAGGCCAAGCTATTGGTTGAAGCATCATGGCTGCCTTGACACGAATACTTCGGACAGCAGCTTTGGATACGAGGTACGGTAAAGTGTTTCCTAATGCAATTGAGCCAAATTCCTCCATCCTTTCTTTTTTAAGGCACAAAGTGCTGCACCAAAAAAGAACGGGTCTATTTCATCAGGAATCGACCAGCCCCAATAGATTTGTTGACGAACCTTAAATGCTGTTGCCTTATTCCAGTGTAACCCACCAGCAGAATCCAGAATGGGAACGACATTATGCTTTGTAAATGTACGAGTCTTCCACAATCAATGGTTTCCATATGGGGACAGAGGGTAGGAACTGTTTGGTTACCACTGGTTGTCCCTGGCATGGGCTTACCTCTAAGTAGCTTCAGCGCGTGTCGCATCCCTGGGAGAAATTGTATCTTCACTGGTAATTAATTCTGATTGCCCCCACTGTGTTGCCCTCTTCAAATTTTCTTGCTCACCTGGACTCTGACTTTTCACTGTCAGTAGAGTGAGTGGGGGTTCTGCCTCTCCCTTTTTTGTTTTTGACGGGGAAGGCGAATGAGGTTATCAACTCTTGGAAAATCTCTTAAGGATTTAATTATCATTGAGCTAGCCTTTTTCCCTTCTTTCCGGCACAGTAAGAAGACATTGCCAAAAAGTACAAGTTGTGCCATGCCTTGATGGTTGGTGAGCATTTAAGATAGGGGAACCATCGTTTACTTTTTTCAGGAGGTCGTAAGTTTCCCAGCTGCTTTGGGGGACGGCTGCTTTGGGAATATGTGTGAGTGTCCTCGAAACCTGTTGCTTTAATTGCTTCCAAGAGATTGTCTGATGAGATGAAATCGTTGATGGGTCAGGTGCCTGAGTTCTCTGGATTCACTTTCCACAGGAAGAATCCTGACCAGGCAACTACGTGTTGCGGAGGAAACACTAAGTTGAGACAACGAAGCTGTGCATGACCGACCTTGCCTCTCCTAGTATTGCCAGCCGTGCCATTCCCTGGCTTGCTTGCCCCTCCTTGGTGGCATATATAATTATATATTATATATTATATATATATATATATTATATATATATATATATAAAATTTTTATTTTAAAATATATATAGAAGAGAGAGAGAGAGAAGAGAGGAGAGAAAAGAGAGTTTTCAATTATTCCCAAAATAAATATTTATTTTTTTGAACAATTCTTGAAATTCCGTCAGATGTCTCATGGATTTATTATAATTTCTAGTCGGTATTTTATACTAACAATTCTTTATAAATCGTATTTTGCGGTACATGTGAAGGAGAGAGACGTGCAACTTTGTCTTCGCACTTCCAACACTAGAACCTATACTATTGTCACGGAAGAGATCAGTACTTCCAATACCAGAACCAATACCACTGTCCTACAAGAGACCGGCATTTCCAGATATCGAGTCAATATCAGACAAAGTGAGCTTCTATTGCCAAGCCCATCACCAGTGTTTCTCAACAGGTCATCACCATCATGACAAGGCAGTAATCTAGAACGTTAGTTTCGCTCCAGCGGGAGTCTGAAGTAGGTCTTCTCCAAGCCACGAGGTGCTAAAATCAGGGCTAAGTGGATTATCTGAAGCCGAGAATGTCTTAAGCTACTCTCTAGAGGCGCTGGGGTGAGATCTTGACTGGACCCACATAAATGGGTTTACAGAATAGTGTTGGATTGAGTCGGATATATTGGTAATGTGTGCAGATATGCTTCGAACGTCTGGTTGAGTATGTATTGTGGGGGTGAGAGTTTGCATTAGCATATACAGAATCCAGGTTTATGTATATATCTGCAGTGTGATGATTGAGGAATAGCAGTGATGGAATCACTGTTATATAGAGGGGGAAAGTGGATAACAGAGAGGGCTTAAAGTGTAAGACACACACACACACATACACAGTAACAAGGGGTCACAACTGGAATTTGAAGACTCAGGTGAGTCACAAGGATGTTAGGAATTATTTCTTCACTCACAGAGTTGTCAGGAAGTGGAAGAATCCGGAGAGTGAGGTAGTGGAGGCAGGCATAGGTTTAAGAACAGATACGATAAAGTTCTTCGAGCAGGGAGAGAGTGGCTCTAATAGCGACTAGTGAAGAGGCGGGGCCAGGAGCTATGACTCGGCCCCTGCAACCTCAAATAAGTGAGTACACACATGCACTTTCAGTAAAGCAAACACCAGCTTGCACACACAAGGAGAGTCAAATGTAAGACAAACATACTTGGGCACATGTGTGCTTCGAGTATGGCATCATACCTAAACACAAATAAACCTGGACTACACGCCGTGTATGACAAGTTGTATGGCATACACACCGTGCATGATAAAGCAAATATACACACATACTCACCAGCCGATTCAAGCAGACACAAAGATGAGAGTAGGTATAAATATACCAACAATCAATTTTGGTAAATGGAAACACATGCAACGTTTTAAATATTTGATTCATGCTACGTTTCGCACTCCACGAGCTTTATTAAGCCTCATTGTACAACACCAGGACAGAGCACGGGTATATATATAGTGAAAAGCAGTGGGTAATGGGACTGGTCCTTGCGTAATGGTTAAAACATATGCTTAATAAAGGAGCTGCACAAATTTAAAAATAGAGCTGTACAGATTATTTCTACTTATAAAAAGCTATCAAGGGAAGTATTAGAGAGTCTTCCTGAAACCTCACAACACTGCCATCACTAGTAATGTTAAGGCTGTTGGATATATGTCCATATACTTTGTAAGACTTCAGGTGTCACACACGCACACACACAAACACACACACACACACACCATACATACACACACACACACACACACACACACACACAAACACACACCCCACCCCACACACACACAAAACACACACACACACCACACACACACACACACACATACATACACACACACCAAAACACACACACACACACCACACACACACACACACACACACACACAAAACACACAACACACACACACACACACCAAAACACACCACAACACACAAACAACAAACACACAACAAAAGTGTAGGAAAACACTTTGTTGAATATCTTTGCATACCAAAAACTGCACCAAATCTTGATTTCATTCGTAATTTCCTCAAAATTATAAAAAAAAATAGGGTTTAAGCATGGGTGAAACATCTGGAAAAAAGCAGTTCTTGCACCACCTCAAGCCCCTGTTTCGAAATTCTAAACTGTTCTAGGCAAGAGCAATTTGGAAGTCGTCTGCTTGTCGCATCAAGGGAGGTGCCTACATGGTGCTGAAGGATTGTTGATTCAACAAATCGGTGCTACTTTACCCCTTCCTCGGATCAAATCTAGAAATTGTCTCTCAATCCTCAGGCGCTCTATGACCCTTGCATGCCATTGAATTCTTGAATACCTGAAGTTAAAGGGCCTGTGAGTTTTAACATTCGCTTGCCAAGGGCTCGAGTCCCACCCGTCCTGTGATTTGTAAACTGCTCTGTTTTGTGTTATACTGAATGTTGTCCACGAAAAAATAGTGATCGACCTCGTTATTAATATAGGAGAGATTGAGATTTTTTTTTTTTTCGAGGGGGAAGGTTAACCTTATCAACATAGATTCTACTTGTACTACTACTACTACTACTAGTACTACTACTACTACCTGTACTACTACTACTACCACTATTACCACTACTACTACTACCACTATTACTACTACTACTACTACCACTGCTACTAGTACTCGTAATACTACCACCACTACTACTACTGCTACTACTAGTACTGTTATTACTACCACTACTACTACAATTACTGATACTCGTCGATTTCTTTGCCTTTTTTCTTTTTTCTCCCGCTTACTTATTTACTGGTTGCCGTGTATATTCTGTTTTATAAAGGGACGCTATTTTTAAAATCCACAGCTGTAACTCTTTCACGTTTGTCTAGTCAGTCTTTTGAACAATGATGTTGGTCTTGGTTCCATGACTTTTGGGACCTGGATACAAACTTTAATTGTGACTACGTTTTGATCTGTGTAGAGCTTCACCAAATCAACTACTTTAAAAAGCTCTTGAGCCTGCGCCTGCATCTTTTGCTTTTGCACTCTGTCACATTTACACTCAAATCTGTATATGGAGTTTCCTTCCAACCACATTCTTATTTAGAACTTTCCAATTTCTCACTACATTTATGCAGAAAAGTATTTAATAATATCCCTGTGGCTGCTCTGGATTTTCGATATCGTAACATAACGTCTTATTTTTTCTCTAACATATTAAGAAGCAGTCTCACCCTCTTACCTCTGGGTACATATCATATCTCTTATCCCATTTGCCATTAAATGTGCTCAGGCCAAATCTTATAATCTTTACTCATAGTGCTCATTGCTCATTGGACTGTCTCGATTTTATGTATAGGCTTGATCGGGTGTAGATTCAATACTGGAGTTGCATAATCTGTGACTGACCTCACGTATGTTCTTCATAGTGTTAAGGCTGACTCTAGTACTTTTCTCATCTAAGGTCGTTAGGTTGTATTCTTTCAATCCCCCCTCAGAAACTATTTATTTCAGTTTTGGTACAAGTCTGGTTGTAAATCTCTTTACCTAACGAGTTGCTTCTCATGCTTGACTAGATGTGGGCTTCCTACTGGGACCATGTGTTCAGTGATTTTCATAACATATGAGGTGTATAAAGAACTGAAAGATTATTCAAGTTTCTTTTTCACGATTTATGAATCACGTATTTAGAGCTGCCATAATACTGTTTATATGCAATTCTGACGCCACGCAATGTGTCATATTGATCCCAGGTCCTTGTCACTCTCTAATATTTGCAGCTTCTCTCCGCTCATGTGTACTCTGTGTCCGGTCTGCCCTTTATTCAAAACGTATAAACTAGCATATGTCTATATTAAAATCGAGAAGCCACTTGTCTGACATCTCCATTCTGTTGAGGTATCTCTGAAGCTTATCACTGTTCTCTCCTGTTCTTATTTGTCCCATTAGTTTTATCGTCAATAGTGACGTAAGACTCACTCCCCTCTGGTAAGTCATTCACGTATATTAGGAGCAGTTGGGGTCTGAAACTAATCTTTGCAGAACCCCGCTCATTTCTCATTCGAATGTCTCTCTGCCTTATGTTATTTAGTTACTCCTTGACCCAGCTGAGAACTCTGCCTATAACCCTGTTCTTCTTCTAGTTTCTTGGCTAATTTCTGGTGTGTTTCTGAATTAGATCCTTTTCTACAGTTCAAAAAAGGCAAACCACCCAGCTATGTCTTGTTTTGTCTCTCTGATTCTACTGCAGCATTCCAGTAAATTTGTAAGACAGGATTTTCCATTCCTAAATCCTTGGTTTTCTTTAACGAATCATCTCTTGAAGTGTACCATTATCCTTTTCCTTACTATCTTCTCCAGAATTCATGACAGTATGTTAGAGACAGTGACCTGTAATGCAGGGCTTTTTTGTTTGACCACTTCTTTTATAAATATGGACAACACTTGTCTTTTCTCAACTTTCCAACAACCGTCCTGATTACAAATACTGGTTTAATACATTTGCTACTGGGTTACATAGTTGCTTTTCCCTTCTCCCAACACACATAAGATAGGTTGTCCGGGTCCACTGAGTCTGTTACATTCAACTCATACGGTAGCTCATCACTTATTTTATGTTGATGCTGTATGTACTCACCTATTTGTGGTTGCACGAGACAATTCACAGCTTCTGGCCCCGCCTCTTTGCACTTTTCTACTAGGTCCAGTCTCTCCCTGCTCCATGAGATACATCGCATCTCTTCATAAGGTTATGTATGGATCCTGCCTCCACTACACCGCTCTCCAGATTGTTCCACGTCCTGACAACTCTATGACTAAAGAATTACTCCTAAAATAACTGTGACTCATCTGAGTCTTCAACTTCCACTTGTGACCCCTTGCTGCTGCTTCTCATCTCTGAAACACCCTGTCCCTGTCCATCTTGTCAATTCCTCTCAGTATTTTATGTCATTATCTTGTCCTATCCTTTCTGTCCTCCAGTGTCGTCACGTCGATTTCCCATATCCTCTCCTAGTAGGACATACCCCTTGTTGTAAACCTTTACACCTTCTTTAATTCCTTGATGTGCTTGACCAGCTGGGGGTTCCATACTGGTGCTGCATACTCTAATATGGGACTGACTTACACAGTGTACAGAGTCTTGAACGATTCCGTACAAAGGTGTCGAAACGCTATTCTGAAGTTTGCCAGGCGCCCATATGCTGCAGCAGTTATTTGGTTGATGTGTGCCTCAAGAAATGAGCTCGGTATTATACTCACTCCAAGATCATTCTCCTTGAGTAAGGTTTGCACTTGGGTCCCCTAGCACGTAATGTCTGAGGTCTTCCTTGACCTTCCCCAATCTTCATTACTTTGCACTTGGTGGAGTTAACCTCCAGGAGCCAGTTTCTGGACTAGGCTTGCAGCTTGTCCAGATCCTTTTGTAATCCTACCCGATCCTCATTTGATTGAATTGTTTGCATTAGCTTCACGTCGTCCGCAAACAGGGACACATCTAAATTTATCCCTTCTGTCATGTTATTCACATATAACAAAAACAGCACCGGCCCTAGGACTGACCCGCTCGTCACAAGAGCCCACTTTGACACCTAGTCACATACCATGACTCGTTGTTTCCTTCCTGTCAGGTATTTTTTGATCCACTGTAGTTCCTTTCCTGTTATACCTGCCTTCTCCTCTAGCTTTTGCACTAATATCTTGTGTGAAACTGTGTCGAAAGCCTTCATGCAGTCCAAGAAACTGCAGTATACCCACCCCTGTCTCTCTTGTCTAACTTCTATCACCTTGTCGTACAACTCCAGTAGGTTTTTGACACAGGATTTCCCTTCCCCAAAGCCTTGCTGGTTATCGTATATAAGCTCATTCCATTCTAGGTGCTCACCACTTTTCTGATAATCTTCTCATGACTTCATATACTATACATGTCAGTGACACTGGTCTGTACTTCAGTGCTGCCTGTCTCCTTTCTTAAAAATTGGGACTACATTTGTGTGTATGTATCTGTCTGTATATGTATACATGCTTGTGCGTGTGTGTGTTTATAGAAGTGTATAATTAAATGCATTATGAAACAGCAGTAATATTTATACTCCTGTCTTAATACCACTTAAAACAAACATTAATTATTACTTGAACTAAATATTTTTTAGTAAAGGTATTACTTAGGTTTATCAAATATCTCTCGTTTTTGACTCAATATTTATTGTGTAAATCTAGTATTCTAATGTAAAGAAATATTTTCTAATGCAGACAGATTATTTCCCACCTACACAAAATATTTAATAAGGAGTAACTATCAAAGTCTATTTGTACCTACAAGTTTGACATATAATTTTTCATTTTTCATAGGAGAGGATCGTGGGCCATCGAGGAGCCCTCTGGAGCTAAAATGATCTTCAGGTAAGAACTTTTTGAGTTATTCCTTTTACAAGAGCCCATTTTGTAGCTGTATGCAGCATCTTAAATGTTCTAAATGGTGCTTTGATTTCCATTTAAATTATCTTGAAATGCAAAGTCGAATCTGTCTTAGATCTCCTTAATTTTAGGAAGTACTCATTTTAATGCAAGATTCACTAGCGTTGGAATGAAGGGAAATTTTTTATCAGTATCTTGTTAGATCTTTCCGAAATAAGGCAAAGATTTTTTTTTAAATATTTCCTTGGGAGTCTAGCTAGTACTTGAGGAAAAATTATTTTTCTTTATTTTCCTGTTAGTCCAACTAACTCCTGAGCGAAGGTGAATCCTAGTACCGCTGAAGCCAATGTAATTTCATCATTCTCATTTTATCCAGTTTGCACTGAGGCAAATGCGACTTAAAAACGATTTATTTACCTAAAATAAGTCTAATTTATGGCACAGGTAAACTACTTTCTTGTTGTCGATCTCCAAGTATGACTTTTCGTATGTTTGTCTTAAGTTGTATTTATCCTCGGCAAAAACAACATTTCCTATAGGAACAAAGTCTTTTCTCTGAGCTCATTATAAATATGATTGTTTCCCAGGAAACAAGGATTTCCTCTGACCTCAGCATAGCCAAGATTGCTGCTCCGGCACAGCGGATTTTGACTGTCTTCGACATAAGAAGATTAGCTCTCTTGTAATAAATATTTTCCTCTTTTCCAATGAGCTCAACGCTAGCAAGATTTTTCTCTCTGGTAACATGATCTTTCTATTTACCTCAACAAAAGCAAGATTTTTTCTCTTGTGACAAGGTGTCGCTACAGAACTTCACACTCATTCAAAATGAAATTTAACCAAATAAAATGATATATTAATGAAATTAGATATGGATACTTTCTGTAAATGGGAAATATTAGGATATAAACTTTGTTATGTCATAACAGAATGTATCAGGCTCCTATTCAACTTGCTTCACGTTCATAAAACCTTCATTAATTTTAAATACTTCTGACTCTTCCTTAAGGTTCCGAACAGTAAAATGTATAGAGGAAAAGTGAAAGCAAAACCAAATCCTCTCAAAACAATTTTTCTTTCAACTTTTTAAGATGCTTGGAGATGTGCTGTGACTACCTACGATGCTTGTAGATATGCTGTCACATCTTACGATGCTTGGTGAAGTGGTACGACTTTTAAGTTGCACGAATATATATATATATATATATATATATATATATATATATATATATATATATAATATATATATATATATATATATATATATATCAATATTAATATATGTAATTATATGAATATTAAAATATAAATTTCTATATATATATATATATATTTTATATTATTTATTAAAAATATATTTTGTCCGTGCCGAATTATGAAAACTGGTCACCATTAGTCAAGAACTCATTTAAAATTATATAGTCCTTTCTAAAATTTTCTACTAACGTTTAAAGATATATTTTTTTCATTAATGTTAGATGTAAAAATTTATAATTTTGCAACACAAAAATTCCTTAGAAAACTTACGTAACCTTATTATAACAAGCGCAATTTATTTAGCCTAACCCAACTAAATATATTTATAGATTTTTTAAGTAATTTAATATAAACAAACAAGTGAAATGTATTTTTTTCGTTAGTTCAAATGATTTGGCGAATATATTATACAAAATTTTCACTTGTCCTATATGGCAAGATGAGCTTGCTATTTAAGCCAAATCGCAAGTTCTGCTATTTCGGCACTAAATATATATATATATATATATATATTATATATATATATTATATATATATATATATATATATATATATATATATTATATATACATATGTCAAATTTATGAAGATTGTTTCGTTAATAGTAAAAAAAAAAATTATGAATATAGATGATTTTTGTCTCCAGTTTGCATATTGTAGCGGTCTTGAAACTGGCCCGCCACAAGATTTTATGCGTTTTGTAACAACTTGAAATATTTATATATATAGTAAAACTAATAAACTTTTATTTTCACTCACTTCAGTCACTTAAAATTAAGGATTTTAGTGCTTGTAGCAATTTATAAATCAAAATTTGTTCAAATTTTAGTTCTAATCTTTTCATTTTTCAGATATACCCTTCAGTTATGGAAAGAAAAAGGAAAAGAACAGTGCAGAGTGAGTGCCGCTGTTTAAGGAAGAATGGGGCGTAAAGTACCTCTTTGTACAAGCAGGTGAGAAAAGGCTTGTGTGTCGTATACCTCGAAACTGTTACAGTTTTGAAAAAGTACAATATACGTCGGTAATATGTGATCAAACATAAACCAAGTTATTGCCAATTCACAGGAACACAGCGTTCAGAAAAAAATTAATCAGTGGAACGCAGGTTGCTTTTCTAACAATTTTTTTTACGCAAATTAGAGAGCTGAAAATGAAGTTTTAACCAGGGCCAGTTGCAAAATAGGTTATGTGTTAGCTAAAAGAGGAAAGTCATTCACCGATGGAGATCTGATCAAAGAGTTACCATGGAAGCAGTGAGAGAGTTATGCCCAGAAAAAGCAAATCTGTTCAAAATCTCTCAGTCTTGCGCCAAATACTGTTGCTCTTAGAATTCTGCATATAGGAAACAATATATTTCATTAAAATGCGGACAAAACACGAAATTTTCAGTTTCATTTCTCTAGCATTTGGTGAGTCGAACGATGTGAATGACACATCATAACTCTTAGTATTCATCCGTGGCGTCTACAATGAATTTAATGCCGTACAAAAATTAGCATCGATGCGGAGTATGCACAGCAGAGGAACCGAAGAAGACATCTTCAAAGAACTGCAAAAATCTCTATTAGAATATAATCTTGAGTGGAATGAACTGAATTACGTGACAGTTGACGAAGGAAAGAACATGTCTGGGGTGAAGATTTTTTTTTTTTTTTTTTGACAAATCACAAAAGTTTTTGAGGATGATGAATTTTCAAAACTCATGTTGCTGTATTGCTTTACATATCAGCACGCATTCTGCAGAAAATATGTTGATATGTCTTGCGTACTGAAACCTGTTGTTTCAACACTGAATTTCATTCTGTCTCACGGGCTTAATCATCACCAGTTTCGTGATTTTCTGAAACTGATTCTGAGTTCGTTGACTTGCCTTGTTATGCAGCAGTTCGATGAGGCTTAGCTGTGGAAAGGTTCTATCACGGTTCTTTCAGCTCAGAAAGGAAAATGATTCATTTCTCACAGAGAAAAATCAGTCCGAGCCACTTTTATCAAATGCTGACTGGCTTTGGAAATTGGCATTTTTTGCAAACGTGATAAGCCATATGGATCAATTGAATCTGAAGTTGAAAGGTGAAACAAATTTGATTTGTGATCTATTCATACATGTCAAGGGCAAAATTGATGCTATTTGAAGAAGTGAAAGCTTCTAACTTGGTTCATTTCCCATGTTGTGAATAATTTAATGAAAGTGAAGCAGAATTTCCTTCTTCATTTGCAACAGAAACCATTAATGACTTGCAAAAACAATTTCAGAAACCATTTTCTGATCTTTATGGAAAAACAGATGAAATAAGCTGTTTCAAAATCCAATTGACTACAATGTTGAAAGATTCTCACAAATATTATCTGATGAGCATTTGATGTCCATTCTAATAATTGGCTCCGCAAGCCTGAAACCTCAGTTCAGCAATATTTTGAAATTAAAATGCCATTTTCATAATTTCCATTAGTCTTGTGCAAATTAATCTTGTGCCACTCTACACAAAGCGTAATGTTGTCCCATTAAAGCCTTTTCTTGCGTCATTTCTTCACTTGGGGAATATGTTGTTACTAAAATTAAGAACTTTTGTTGGGTACCTTCATTTTGAGACGTCTTCAAATGTCTTGAAGTTTAATCATCTGCAGTTCAGTAACTGAATATACTGTCAGAGCATTGGCTTGTATTCGACATTTTTACTCACTATATATTATTTCTTAGTATAAGCACGATATTGTTTCTTCGTAAGCGTCACATTTCTCTTTGGTTCTGAATCATATCATGCTGATCACAAAGAGGAACCAAATAAAACTTATTCATTCATTTAAATTTTATTCATTCATTTATATTTGTTTTTAAAAGTGACCTTTTTCTTTGGTCAGCGGAAATGTGTAAAATATACGCTGTGGTCCCCGTAGTGAAAAGTTTGGAGACCCCAGGAATATGGTATCAATACTTATAAAAGACGAATATAAAAATCATGCTTATCCCCAATATAACACTTGTCACATTCTATGTAATCTTATAAATGCTAGAATTCATCCGAGTATCTTCTGAGAATCATCGTTTAATGGCATTCGAACTGAAGAGAGAATTTCATTTGTAGATTTGAGTTACTCGAAGTAGGAAACTACAAGTAAATTTCTAGTTACGTAGGTTTAGCTAGCAGAAAGCTGTCTCTAGCCTAGAAATGAACGGTCTATAAAATTCATCGTTTAGCGTAACGTATAAAATTTGTTGAAAATATTCAATCTCATGGTCTAAGAACTGAGAGTCGTAAAATAGGAATGCCCTAAGAAATAAACCCGAATTGACATCTATTGTTGTTTGGGGAGGAAAAAAGGAAAAAAAATGCAGATAACTATCCAAATGTGGTTTTATGCCTTTTTATCTAACTTAATATTTTTTTACCTTACAAAACGGTAATAAAACTTATTGAAACGTATCTCCTAGACGCAACTTAAGTTCTATCCTATAATGGTGTGAAATTCTAACCAATAACGAAGTAAACATTCGAATAGCATTAA
>NC_069412.1:25562953-25565453 GCF_026875155.1 Cherax quadricarinatus | reverse complement strand
TATATATATATATATATATATATATATATATATATATAATCATTATTAATAATAGTGTTAGTAGCAGGAGTAATAGCAATAGTAGCAGTGTTCTTCATTATAAAGTTATTATCACTTACTTAGAGAGGTAATTACAGCAATAATTTTAATTACTGTTATCATTATTGATTAGTATAACGATATATTTTGCCTATGAATATACAATGCATTTTGCTCTTATTTATTATGTATATTCAGTTACATTTATTTGTTTATAATATGTGCATCCATCTGGCTTTTGCAAGCATATACTATGTATACAGTATATCTTTTTGCATTTCTTATTATATGCTGTTGACAAAATAATGGAAACACCTTGAATCTTCTCACAATAATTTTGTAACGTGTATGAAATCATGAAATTTTGCTATTTTTATGTTTTTATGATTTATTACTAGTTTTACTTATTCCTTTTTGCTAAAAACGCTATTTTTTTACAGATTTATCAACAGAAATTAACTAAAATTCCTAAAATGACAGATCTGTCAGACTTTGAAAGAGGTCGAATTGTTGGTGCTCGTATGGGTGGTTGTAGCATAACGAAAACAGCTGGACTTTTTGGCGTATCAAGAGGTACTGTCTCGAAGGTGATGACAGCCTTTGCGAAAGAGGGGAAAACCTCTTCATCAAAGAAAACTCTGGAAGGAAGCAAAAGCTGTTAGATAGGGATCGTCGAACTCTTTCACGGATTTTTAGAAAGGATCACAAGACTACAGCATCCATAATTGCAGCAGAAGCTTAATGAACACCTCCATAACCCAGTTTCCACAAAACTTGTAAGAAGGGAACTTCATAAAGCTGGATTTTATGGGAGGGCTGCAATTAAGAAACCCTTACTTTCTAAAACCAATGTTGAAAACCGTATAGAGTGGTGTAAAAATCATCAACAATGGTCCTTAGACCAGTGGAAGAATGTAATTTTCTCCGACGAGTCATCTTTCACCTTATTTCCAACCTCAGGCCGAGTATACGTGTGGAGACAGCCAAAAGAAGCATATGATCCCGACTGTCTTCTTCCAGCTGTTAAACACGGAGGAGGTTCTGTCATGATCTGGGGTGCTATATCTTGGAAATCTGCAGGCCCAGTGGTTACCCCTCATAGCAGAATTAAAAGTCAAGATTATTTAAATATTTTAGCAGATCAACTTCATCCTATGGTTGCAACACTGTTTCCAGAAGGGAATGCAATTTTCCAGGATGATAATGCGCCGATTCACGTAGCTAAAATCGTCTCTGAGTGGCACGAGGAACATTCTAGTGAGGTTGAACATCTTATCTGGCCACCCCAATCCCCAGATCTTATTTTTTTTTCAACAAGTCGGCCGTCTCCCACCGAGGCAGGGTGACCCAAAAAAGAAAGAAAATCCCCAAAAAGAAAATACTTTCATCATCATTCAACACTTTCACCACACTTGCACATTATCACTGTTTTTGCAGAGGTGCTCAGAATACACAGTTTAGAAGCATACACATATAAAGATACACAACATATCCCTCCAAACTGCCAATATCCCAAACCCCTACTTTAAAGTGCAGGCATTGTACTTCCCATTTCCAGGACTCAAGTCCGACTATATGAAAATAACCGGTTTCCCTGAATCCCTTCACTAAATATTACGCTGCTCACACTCCAACAGATCGTCAGGTCCCAAGTACCATTCGTCTCCATTCACTCCTATCTTACACGCTCACGCACGCCTGCTGGAAGTCCAAGCCCTTCCCCACAAAACCTCCTTACCCCCCCTCTCTCCAACCCTTCGAGGACGACCCTACCTCGCCTTCCTTCCCCCTATAGATTTATATGCTTTCCAGTGTCATTCTACTTGATCCATTCTCTCTAAATGACCATACCACCTCAACAACCCCTCTTCTCCTTGACTAATACTTTTATTAACTCCACACATTTTCCTATTTCCACACTCCGAATTTTCTGCTTAATATTTACACACACATTGCCCTTAGACAGGACATCTCCACTGCTCCAACCGTCTCCTCGCTGCTGCATTTACCTACCCAAGCTTCACATCCATATAAGATGTTGGTACTACTATACTTTCATACATTCCCTTCTTTGCCTCCATAGATAACGTTTTTTGACTCCACATATACCTCATCGCACCACTCACCTTTTTCCCTCATCAATCTATGATTAACCTCATCCTTCATAAATCCATCCGCCGACACGTTCAACTCCCAAGTATCTGAAAACATTCGCTTCTCCCATACTCTCCTCCCTAATCTTGATATCACATTTTTCTTTATCTAAATCATTTGATACCCTCATCACCTTACTCTTTTCTATGTTCACTTTCAACTTTCTACCTTTACACACATTCCCAAACTCATCCACTAACCTTTGCAATTTTTCTTTAGAATCTCCCATAAGCACAGTATCATCAGCAAAAAGTAACTGTGTCTATTCCCATTTTGAATTTGATTCCCCAAAATTTAATCCCACCCC
>NC_069412.1:25545453-25555453 GCF_026875155.1 Cherax quadricarinatus | reverse complement strand
AGATTTATGTCGTTCGCTATTGTTTTCTTTTAGTCGGTGGTGGGAAAGCGCTAAACCACAGGAGTCCCTTAGCCCTTGTGGAATAGGTGTTCAGCTTCGACCCAATGAAGAAGAGGATTAGTTCCTTGATCAAGTGCTCCTCACAATCATCAACGGAACTTTCCTTCTGGAGGCATAATGCAGTTATATAATGAGAAAACATTATTATAAAATTTTAACACCAACACACTCCATTAGCAATACCAACCTTATTCTAAGTAAGATATACGAGTGTGGCAATTTTGAAGCTAAATAGAAGAGCCTTTGTAAAGTAATGTCACTGAAACTAATTTTGAGAATGATCTATATGAAACTGAACCGAGGGCACCTGCCATTTTTAATTGTTCCACAAATCTTCACTTAGTAATTGTTGACTAGGGTTTGGAAATTTGTAGCACATCGAATAAGACAATATAAAGCTATAAACGAAAGTCTTGGATCGAGTTAGAGGTAGACAATAACACTAAAGCTTCAAATGTGCTATGTCTGGCATAAACTTTTTATGGTTTACTAAACTCGTGAAAAAAAAAATGCTACAAAAGGCGAGTTTTCAGTATTTCTCTATTTTCCTTTTGCAATTTTGTTATATTTAAATTTTTCTACAATCTACTAAGAAAAAATATTTGATTTTGTGTTTTTAAAAAGTCCAGTTTTATATACATATAAAAAAGGAAAGCTATACAACTTCTTAATTGGCACTTACATAGTTCATTTTTAATATAAAACTACTTACAATTAAGATACACCCACGCTTAAGTGTTTGAAGCCTACCAGAAGAGGCATTCTTTTAGGTAGAAGCCAATTTATTTAATAGGACTGACGATTTAAAGTTTACATAGCTCAAGGTGAAAGACAAGCTTTCATTTACTAATGTGTCATCTAAATGATTGAAATACGTGACGGGGTACACTTGCTCTACCTCCTGACTAACAAAACGCCAAGCTTCCATTTAATAAAGAACATCAACACTGAAGGACTGAAGCCTATCAGAAAAGGCATTTTTCAGTAATTGCTCTGATTCCAACCCCCTCAAGGAAGGTTCCTTGATGTTGGTGAGGGTCTCTTGATTTAGGGAATTGGATCTGTGCTCCAGTTCCCCGAATTAAGCCTGAATGCCTTCCACATCCCCCCCCCAGGCGCTGTATAATCCTCCGGGTTTAGCGCTTCCCCCTTGATTATAATAATAATCTGACTCCAACGAGTCAAAATATTTTTTTTTAATAATTTAATTTAAATTTCATCTTTGCCACCTAGTCTATATTTATTATTGTGGTGTTATCCTTATGGAATTCAGTATCGTTATTATTTTTAAGTCAATAAGATGAGAACTCATTCATTAAATGGAAATCAATATCACTGTTTATTAATTAATTGGAATTTTAGCAATTCAGTTATGAAGCAAACCTTGCTGTCTCCAAAACGCACCAGAGCTGAAAATTTGAAGCCTATCAGAAGAGGCATTCTCCAGTTATCTCACGGATTCCAACGATTTCCAAGTTTTATAAATAAATTTAGTAAAGTAAAAGGACACAAGTGCAACTAATGTGACATTTTATTGTGGCAACGTTTCGCTCTCCAGGAGTTTTGTCAAGCCATAACGGCTTGACAAAACTCACATTAGTTGCACTTGTGTCCTTTTACTTTACATATTGTCGGTAATTTTACCAACATTTATACAATAAATTTAGTGCAATGACAAATTTGCCAGCACACGAACTAAGCTTAATGAGTATTATCCTGGCCGTCAGATACATCAGTCATTAAATCGTGAAACCATTCAGAAGAGGTAGACACACACACATACACACAGCTTCATTTAATAGGAATCAAAATTACACTCAATTTTACACATCAAATGGGCAGATATACATTTACACACTAATTTCATTCTCTGGCATCCCAAATTAAGAAGCAATTTTCTGAACGTTTGCAGTTACGCCACAGAGGGTCTTAGAAGTTATCAGAAAAATTCCATGATGCTGGGAATGGGTTCTACACATTTTGTCACCGGGCACTTTTGCATGCCAATTCTTGCTAAAATCTGGATCTAGTTACCATGCACTAGCACTGGTCGGATAAATCCTTTCCGTGTTATGAGGAAAATAAAAGAGAAATGATGGAAGAAAAAATTAAGAAAAACTCCCACCATCCACTGAAAAGTCCCGCTTCGGAGATACCTATTATTTCTAAAAGCATCTTTGTAAGGAACTGGTTATTTTTTGCAGTGAATCTGGACGTAGTGAAAAGAAGTAGCAAACTGAAGACAGGATTTAGCGCTTGTGTTTAATCACCGAATTTATATTTTGTTTAACCATGGCCGGGTTTGTAATTTCATTTTATATTTCAGGATTTAAACGTCGTTGCACATAATTTTCAGGACTCTGACTGCCCTTCGTACGTTACTGTGTTTTATTACGTTAACTTAAATATCGTTTCGATATTTGCATTTTTTCTGTGTGTGTGTCTGTGTGTGCGTGTGTGTGTGTCTGTGTGTGTGTGTGTGTGTGTGTGTGTCTGTGTGTGTGTGTGGTCTGTGTGTGTGTGTGTGTGTGTGTGTGTGTGTGTGTGTGTTGTGTGTGTGTGTGTGGTCTGTGTGTGTCTGTGTGTGGTGTGTGTGTGTCTGTGTGTGTGTGTGTGTCTTGTGTGTGTCTGTGTATGTGTCTGTGGGTGTGTGTGTGTGTGTGTGTGTGTGTGTGTGTGTGTGTGTGTGTGTGTGTGTGTGGTGTGTGTGTGTGTGTGACTCACCTATTTGTACTCACCTAGTTGAGGTTGCAGGGGTCGAGTCCAAGCTCCTGGCCCCGCCTCTTCACTGATCGCTACTAGGTCACTCTCCTGAACCGTGAGCTTCATCATACCTCTGCTTAAAGCTATGTATGGATCCTGCCTCCACTACATCGCTTCCCAAACTATTCCACTTACTGACTACTCTGTGGCTGAAGAAATATGTTGTGTTGTTGTGTGTGTGTGTGTGTGTTGGTGTATGTGTGGTGTGTGTGTGTGTTGTGTGCGTGTGGTGTGTCTGTGTGTGTGTGTCTGTGTGTGTGTGTCCTGTTGTTGTGTGTGTGTGTGTGTGTGTGTGATGTGTGCTGTGTGTGTGTGTGTGTGTTTGTGTGTGGTTGTGTGTATGTGTGTGTGTGCTGTGTGTGGCTTCCGTGTAGTTGGATATCTGTGAGTGTGTTTATGTGTGTGTGTGTGTCGTGTGTGTTGTGTGTTGTTGTAGTGTGTGTGTATGTGTGCAGTGTATGTGTGTGTGTGTGTCACGTGCTGATATCGTGTGTGTGCCTGTGTTGTGTGTGAGTGTCGTGTGATGTGTGTGTCCTGTGCTAGTGTTCTGTGTGCTGTGTTGTGCATGTGTTGTGCGTGTGTGTACGTGTGTGTATGTCTGTTGTGTGTGTGTGTGTGTGTGTGTGTGTGTGTGTGTCGTGTATGTGTGTGTGTGTGTGTGTGTCGCGTGTGTGTTCTGTGGTGTGTGTGTCTGTGTCTGTGTAGTGGTCTGTGTGGTGCATCTTGTGCCTTTTTATCTGTTGTGGTGTTTTCTTTTGCCTGTCGCATTGTGTGTGGCTGTGTGGCATGTGTGGGGGGCGTGGATTATTCGAGAAGCATTTTGCTGGCGGTGTGTGTGTCTGTCGTATGGTGTGTTTTTGAGGTCGTGCGGGTTTTGTCGTGTGTTTGATTCTCTCTTTACTTGTGTCTGTGTGGTGTCTTTCTGAGTGTAGTCCTTCGTCATGTCGTTTATTGTGTACCTAGTGTGCACTGGTCGCTAGGTGTGTCCCTGGTGTGGTGAGTGTCGTCAGTTCTGGTGATGTGTTACATCATTACGGTGTCTGATTGTTGTTGTGTCGTTACCTTATAGGTGTGTGTTGTGTTGGCTGTG
Organism: Cherax quadricarinatus; assembly: GCF_026875155.1. Lineage (NCBI taxonomy): Eukaryota > Metazoa > Arthropoda > Malacostraca > Decapoda > Parastacidae > Cherax > Cherax quadricarinatus. The sequence goes on along the minus strand of NC_069412.1, from coordinate 25,551,540 downwards.
CCCTTCTGGGTGTTGGTGTGTGCGTGTGCTCTGGTGTGTGTGAGTATGTTTGTGGGGTGTGTCAAAGGCCTTTCTTGGCGTGTCCCACTAGATGCAGAACAGTAAAAAAAAAAAATGCTTCTTGTCATACTATTGTTATCGTTAAAAATAAAACACCAGAAATTGTTTGTGATCCAATTTCCTTTTTCCGTGCTCGATGTAGCATTTATATACTACCATGTCCGTTCCAGTGCTCCACACTCTCCTCCTGAAATCTTCTCCATAATTTGATACTAACACTCAATGACACAGGTCATAGTTTAGTGCCTCTTTTCTGTCTCCTTTTTAAAAATGGACTAATTGCCGTCTCCAACCTCAGTATTCCATTCCAGGATGTGTTGAGATTGGAATGCATGCAAACATATCTCCCCTCTAAGGACCCCGGGGAGATTGTCGGTCCATTCCTTTGAGATCGATATCCTTACATTTCTCACCCCTCTCATTGTATGTAGTCGTCACACTTTGTGTATTCCTTGCTGTGTCCATCTGCTGTCCCCCCTGATCCTTCGTCTCACGTAATACTCCTTAATCTCGTTGACTCCTCACATACCTCTTGATCGTTTCTTGTATTCTCCATTCTTCCTCACCTAACACCTGTCCTTACTGTGTCTTCCTCCTAATGTCTATACAGCAGTTTCGGTCAGTTTGACTTTCGATGCTAGTCGTTTCATACTGCGCTGGCTCCCTCCTTATCTGTGCTACTCGTTCTGCTCTTCTACTAATCTCCTTTTCCTGGTCCTATGCCTCTACCTTCCATTCTCTGTGCACATATTTGCCCCCACACCTTCGTAAACAAGACTCTTTGGTCTTCCTATTATTCCGTTCCTTGGAACAAACTTTCCCTGCCTCCTTGCCTTTTGCACATATTCCACATCTCGTTTACATTTTCCTCCATTTTCTCCCACGAACCTCCTCAGAATTTCTCATACCTGTAGTCCCCCTTTATATTGGCCGTCCCCTTCATTCCTGTACCTCCCCTTTAATCTACATATAGTCAAACTCAACCACATGATCGCAGCTCCAGGGCCTCTCAAATGATGTCCCATGTCTAACGCTCAGGTGAACACAAGATCCAGTCTTCTGTTCATCCCCCTCCTCTGGTTGTCCCTAACATGTGATGCATAGGTTTCAAGTACACATCATATCTTGGCTCTCCATTTCGGACCCCCATGTGCTCAGTTTTCCCAGTCGATTCCCTGGTTAATCGCCATTACAGTACTTGCTCGCTCGAGGAGCCTTCTGCCACTCAGCGTATGGTGATGGTGTGCGGTGGTATGTCTGTGTGTGTGTGTGGTGTGTGTGTCTGTGTGTGTTGTGTGTGGTTTGGTGTGTGTGTGGGTGTGTGTATGTTGTGTGTGTGGTGTGTGGGTGGTGTGTGTGTGTGTGTGTGTTGTGTGTGTGTGTCTGTGGTGTGTTCTGTTCTGTGTGTGGGTTGTGGTGTGTCGTGGTGTTGGTATTGTGTGTGTGGTGTGTGTGTTCTGTGTGCTTGCCGTGTGCACGGATTGCGAGAAATAAAAAAAAAAAAAGTTTTATAAAACATCAGCAGGATAATTGTTCCCGTTAAAATATCACAGGAGCACAAGAAAATTTGTTTGTGATCCAATTAATCTTTTTTATATTAGCATCGAATGATCAAAGCATAATTATATAAAAGTTAGAAAAAACAGCATAAGGGGCAAAAAATGGTTGAATTCCTACATAACCCAAATTTTTTGGTAACGTAACACATAACTTAAAATATATTTTCTTTTTACTGTTTTATCATTCTGTGTTATCCAACAAAATAACAAAAGCTTCAAAGGTACTCGTGTCGATATCAGCTTGTGAGAGTCGTCTAGATAGCAACGTTCACCATGCAAGTGGATGACCATTATTTCAGTTAACCTTTGCTTATGCTGCTGCTTCTGATATCCCTACCGTTATAAGCCCTTAACTCTGATGGGCTCTTGATCCAAAGCACTGAGGCTCTTTCTCCTTTCATGGATCAATCTTGATTACCTCCTATACCCCAGGCGCTATATGACTCCTACTGATTTAGAGCTTTCCCCATAAATTATAATCTATAATAAATAATTACTTATTATAATAATCCACTTCATGAAAGATCAAGACAATTTTTAACTAAGTGAAAGTCCGTCGCACACAACTTTCATATCATTATTGAATGTTATTGTATTCATTAAAGGGCTAAACCAGTAAGGGGTCATACAACACCTTGTGTATCACTCCAGTTGATTTGAACAAAAGCCTTTCACCATTTTCAAGTACCTCACTCCTCCTCAACACCTGCAGGATCACTCCAAATGATTTGAACAAAAGCCTTTCACCATTTTCAAGTACCTCCCTCCTCCTCAACACCTGCAGGATCACTCCAAATGATTTGAACAAAAGCCTTTCACCATTTTCAAGTACCTCCCTCCTCCTCAACACCTGCAGGATCACTCCAAATGATTGGAACAAAAGCCTTTCACCATTTTCAAGCACCTCCCTCCTCCTCAAGACCTGGAGGATCACTCCAATTGACTGGAACAAAAGCCTTTCACCATTTTCAAGTACCTCCCTCCACCTCAACACCTGGAGGATCACTCCAATTGATTGGAACAAAAGCCTTTCACCATTTTCAAGTACCTCCCTCCACCTCAACACCTGGAGGATCACTCCAATTGACTGGAACAAAAGCCTTTCACCATTTTCAAGTACCTCCCTCCTCCTTTCCTTGAAGGGACAAACTGTCACAAAATGCATAAAAATAGCTTAAAATATAATTGATCAAAAATCAATTCTTCGTAAATCAGTAACTAATCTACATAATAAATTTCGACAAAAATTAACTTTTAAGCTTAATTTGTTTTGAAAGGCAATGTTTGTGTTTTAAATATTTCCACTTCCGACAAAATTTTCCACACTTTGTGAAGAAATGACACATTTATTAGGACAACGGAACAAAAAAAGCCACAGTAAGGTGACTGGAACAAGGCACATATAACCCATACATAAGAGAGAGACGTTTACGACGACGTTTCGGTCCGACTTGAACTATTTACAAGTCACCGAAGTCGGACCTAAACGTCTTCGTGCGCTTCTCTCTCCAATATGCAATTTATGTACTACTAGGACAACGTTTCGCTCCGTGCAGCGCTTTAATGAGTAACTAGCTAAGTCTCCACATAGAGCACAACGCTGTCCCAATGACAGACTATCCGGCAATGCATCTTCTCTTCACTGTTATCTGAATCATGCATGTGAAACCAATTCAAGACACCTCAACGATTCATTCATTATTCGATATCAAATCTCAGATTAATATTCCATAAGGTCGATTATTTTTATAATTCTGATAGCTGCAACATTCTAAGCCCTATCTTCAAAATATGACTTATCAAAAAAACAATAAATTAAATTATTATGTTCTTACGAAATGTTATTGCTAGTACGTACCATATTTACTTACACGTGTTAACATCAAATCTAATTAGAACTGTTAAATTTTTTTACAGAGAAAAGATGGCTGACATATATTCGTGTTTTCGCTTAGTCAGTTTCTCTGATGTTATAGTAACTATAACCTGATCACTTTTCAGAACTCTGGAAATACACTGCAACTGAATTATTAATTATTATTTAATGTATCCAGTATGGGACTTGTAACCTATCCTTCTGCTTATCCGCGCGTTCTGTTAATCCTCAGCTAATTAAAAAAATTATAATTTCAATTTAATTTTCAAGACATAAACGATGATATTACTATAAATTATTTATTTTTTTTCGTCCAGCGATTGTTGATATAATAGTAGTTTAATATCTAGAAGAATGGTTATGTGATATTCATCTGGACGATAGGTAGAATAGTGATTTAATATCAGCATGGATTAGAGTTAGAACAGTGATTTAATATCCTCATGGATTGTATGTTGAAGAGTGATTTAATATCCGCATGGACTGTAGTGATTTAATATCCGCATGGACTGTAGTGATTTAATATCCGCATGGACTGTAGTGATTTAATATTTGCATGGTTATAGGCAGAATAATGGCTTCATATTTACATGAAGATTACGTAGGAAAGCGAAAAACACCATCCCATGAAGAAATATTTTTTTACTCCTACACATACTTTTTCCTGAGAACAAATTTTCTATTGGTCATTTTTTCATAATCAAGCCGTGATCAGTTGAGAAAAAGTTAAATTATGATATTATCGTTAAAATCTAACAATGGAGTCGGTCATTTTTCTGTCCCACTATACTGTGAAGTTCGAAAATCTCTTTTGTTCAAAGGCCCGTCAAATTGTGAGTCAAAAACAATAATGAAATCGAAACAGTTACATGAGAACATAAGCTAAAAGGGGCACTGCAGAAGGCCTACTGGTCCATGCTAGGCAGGACTAAGTCATAGCAAAGAGTATTCTTTCTAAAGTATAAGTATCAAAAACGCTGAGACTTGTCATGGCTCATTCCAACACCTCTCGTCTCCCATATACGCACATGTCTTTATAAAACTCAGTTACAGAACTCCCACCCAGCCTTACGTGTACCCCATACATATCTTTACATTGTTCAGTAACAGAACTCCCAATCGTATGTCTCTCATACACATCTAAATAAACCTCTGTAACAGCACATTGAACTTACCATACCACACACATGCATGCATGTGCATGTGTGTGTGTGTGTGTGTGTGTGTGCGTGTGTGTGTGTGTGTGTGTGTGTGTGTGTGTGTGTGTGTATGTGGTGTGGTAAGTTTAATGTGCTGTTACAGAGGTTTGTTTAGATGCGTATGAAACACATACATGACATATATATATATATATATATATATTATATATATTATAATATATATAATATATATATATATATATATATATATATATATATATATATATAATTTCATTGTGTTTGTTTATTATTAAATTATTGTAAATTTATCTAAAATATCTTTAGCTGGGTTAGTCTAAATTAAATTGCCCTTGTTATGATAAGTTTCGGTAAGTTTTCCAAGGTTCTTTTGGTACAAATTATTAATTTTTACATTAACATAAATGAAAAAATATATCTTTAAACGTATAAGAGAAAATTTTAGAAAGGACTTAATTTTAAATGAGTTCTTGCTAACTGGCCAAATTTACCTATTCGGCACGACTTATACATCATTTATATATCGTTAAACAGCTAGGTTACAGCACATTAATCCTCATAGCTCCCAGTTATATATCTTCAAAATGCTTGGTAGCAAAAAATCAAATCTCGCATCTCAATCAAGTATATTTCTCTCACATACGTATCATTGTTTTGGTTCCATCCTTCTATCTGGGTAGATGCTACAACTCTTGAACTTCACACCTGTCTGCATGTTTATAAACCCTATTTCAGATCACTAAAATGACGAGCAATGATGACCAATGTGGCTCTCGACATTTAGCATGAAGAGCTTTTTATTGGGTCAGTCAAGACTGTCCATGATAAATATGTGTTTTTAATCCTCGATTCCGTTTTCACGATCGTATCATTTGTTTACCATTTATAAAATCTTGCAGCACCCGAGTATAATCCCAAAGCTAGCAAGCCCTTTCCTGAATCTTCATTAACTTCAGATCTTTCCTATCAGCTCTGTACAAGACTTTTCAGATCCTTCTTCAGCAGTTTTCTTTCGACAAGGACAATTACGAACCATTAAATTCATTGGTCAGCAACACCGAGTGTATGGTTGAAGGGCAAGTGTTCGTAAGTAGGCTAATGCAAAGGAACTTGCATTATCCTATTTTATACCAGCTCTTCTCTAAGGGCACTTTCAGCAGTGCATGCTTTTGTTAGTCAACGTTATTCTCAAAAGCTTATCTTTGTCTAATAAAAGCTTGCGCTGCTGTAAATGTCTTTGCAGCGCTGAAAGTAGAAGACTATGCAAACATAACAAGACGAGCGATAGATAATCTTATATTAACAGAAAAACTCAAATTGCTTGCATACATTAAGGTGACTTTTGAGTTATGTTCACCACATGAGTGTGCTGGACGCTGCTTCTCCTGGAATAAAGAAACAAAGAGTACACAGC
>NC_069412.1:25537953-25542953 GCF_026875155.1 Cherax quadricarinatus | reverse complement strand
TTATTTGTTCAGCAACTGCTTTGTCTATCTTTTAGATTGTTGCTTTCACTAAGCTTTGTGAATGTGTTTTTATGTTTTTATTCTTTCGGAAGATCCTGCTTTGCTTCACTCCATGTTCTGCTCACCTCTTCTGCTGCTACCTTTGTGCCTCACTTCTCTCTGCTGCCTCGCCTCCTCTTCTGCTGCCTCACCTCTTCTGCTGCCTCACCTTCTCTTCTGCTGCCTCACTCCTCTTCTGCTGTCCCTCCTCTTCTGCTGCCTCAGCTCTTCTGCTGCCTCACCTCCTCTTCTGCTGCCTCACCTCTTCTGCTGCCTCACCTCTTCTGCTGCCTCACCTCCTCTTCTGCTGTCTCACCTCCTCTTCTGCTGCTCACTCCTCTTCTCGCCTTTCTCTCTGCTGCTCACCTCCTTCTGCTGCCTCACTTTCCTTCTGCTGCCTCACTCTTCTGCTGCCTCACCTTTCTCTGCTCTCTGCTGCCTCACCTCCTCTTCTGCTGCCTCACTTCTCTTCTGTGCCTCACTTCTTCTGCTGCCTCACTCCCTTCTGCTGCCTCACCTCTCTTCTGCTGCCTCACCTCTTCTGCTGCCTCACTTCTTTCTGCTCACTTTCTGCTGCCTCACCTTCTCTTCTCGCCTCATTGCTCTCACTCTTTCTGCTGCCTCACTCCTCTTCTCTGTCTCACCTCCTCTTCTGCTGCCTCACTTCTCTTCTGCTGCCTCACTCTCTTCTGCTGCCTCACCCCCTCTTCTGCTGCCTCACTCTCTTCTGCTGCCTCACCTCTCTTCTGCTGCCTCACTTCTTCTGCTGCCTCACTTCTCTTTGCTGCCTCACCTTCTCTTCTGCTGCCTCACCTCCTCTCTGCTGCCTCACCTCCTCTTCTGCTGCCTCACCTCTTCTGCTGCCTCACCTCTTCTGCTGCCTCACCTCCTCTTCTGCTGCCTCACCCTCTTCTGCTGCTCATTCCTTCTCCTTCCTGCACTCCTCTCCGCTCTCTTCTCTTGCTCACCTCCTCTTCTGCTGCCTCACCTCTTCTGCTGCCTCACCTTCTCTTCTGCTGCCTCACTCCTCTTCTGCTGCCTCACCTCTTGCGCCTCCTCTTCTGCTGCCTCACCTTCTCTTCTGCTGCCTCAGCCTCCTCTTCTGCTGCCTCACCTCTTCTGCTGCCTCACCTCTCTTCTGCTGCCTCACTTCCTATTCTGCTGCCTCACCTCCTCTTCTGCTGCCTCACCTCTCGCTGCTCACCTTTTCTGCTGCCTCACTCCCTCTCTGCTGCCTCACTCCTCTTCTGCTGCCTCACTCTCTTCTGCTGCCTCACCTTCTTCTGCTGCCTCACCTCCTCTTCTGCTGCCTCACTTCCTCTTCTGCTGCCTCACTTTCTTCTGCTGCCTCACCTCCTCTTCTGCTGCCTCACTTTCTTCTCTCTACTCTGCTGCCTCACCCTCTTCTGCTGCCTCACTTCCTCTTCTCCTTCCTCACCTCCTCTTCTGCTGCCTCACTTTCTCTTCTGCTGCCTCACTTCTTCTGCTGCCTCACCTTCTCTTCTGCTGCCTCACTTCTTCTGCTGCCTCACCTTCTCTTCTGCTGCCTCACTTCCTCTTCTACTTCCTCACCTCCTCTTCTGCTGCCTCACTTTCTCTTCTGCTGCCTCACTTCTTCTGCTGCCTCACCCCCTCTTCTGCTGCCTCACTTCTTCTGCTGCCTCACCTTCTCTTCTGCTGCCTCACTTCTTCTGCTGCCTCACTTCCTCTTCTGCTGCCTCACCTTCTCTTCTGCTGTCTCACCTCCTCTTCTGCTGCCTCACCTCCTCTTCTGCTGCCTCACCTCTTCTGCTGCCTCACCTCTTCTGCTGCCTTCCTTCTGCGCCTCCTTTTTTGCTGCCTCACCTCCTCTTCGGGTCTCTCGTCCTCACCTCCTCTTCTGCTGCCTCACCTCTTCTGCCTCACTCTTCTGCTGCCTCACCTTCCTTCTGCTGCCTCACCTCCTCTTCTGCTGCCTCACCTCCTCTTCTGCTGCCTCACCTCTTCTGCTGCCTCACCTCTTCTGCTGCCTCACCTTCTCTTCTGCTGCCTCGCCTCATCTTCTGCTGCCTCACCTCTTCTGCTGCCTCACCTTCTCTTCTGCTGCCTCACTTCCTCTTCTGCTGCCTCACCTCCTCTTCTGCTGCCTCACCTCTTCTGCTGCCTCACCTCCTCTTCTGCTGCCTCACCTCTTCTGCTGCCTCACCTCTTCTGCTGCCTCACTTCCTCTTCTGCTGCCTCACCTCCTCTTCTGCTGCCTCACCTCCTCTTCTGCTGCCTCACTTTCTCTTCTGCTGCCTCACTTCTTCTGCTGCCTCACCTTCTCTTCTGCTGCCTCACCTTCTCTTCTGCTGCCTCACTTTCTCTTCTGCTGCCTCACCTTCTCTTCTGCTGCCTCACTTCCTTCTGCTGCCTCACTTCCTCTTCTGCTGCCTCACCTCCTCTTCTGCTGCCTCACTTCTTTCTGCTGCTCCTCCTCTTCTGCTGCCTCACCTTCTCTTCTGCTGCCTCACCTCCTCTTCTGCTGCCTCACTTCCTCTTCTGCTGCCTCACTTCTTCTGCTGCCTCACCTTCTCTTCTGCTGCCTCACCTCCTTTTCTCCTGCCTCGCCTCCTCTTCTGCTGCCTCACTTCCTCTTCTGCTGCCTCACCTCCTCTTCTGCTGCCTCAACTCCTCTTCTGCTGCCTCACTTCCTCTTCTGTTGCTTCACCTCCTCTTTTGCTGCCTCACCTCCTCTTCTGCTTCCTCACCTCCTCTTCTCCTGCTTCACCTCCTCTTTTGCTTCCTCACCTCCTCTTCTCCTGCTTCACCTCCTCTCTTCTGCCTCACTTCTTCTGCTGCTCCCTCCTCTTCTCTGCCTCCTTCTGCTGCCTCACTCCTCTTCTCCTGCTTCACCTCCTTCTGCTCCTCACTCTTCTGCTGTCTCACCTCCTCTTCTCCTGCCTCACTCCTCTTCTGCTGCCTCACTTCCTCTTCTGCTGCTTCACCTCCTCTTCTGCTGCCTCATTCTCTTCGCTGCTCATTCTTCTCTGTCACCTCCTCTTCTGCTGCTCATCTCTTTGCTTCTCACCTCCTCTTCTCTGCTTCACCTCCTCTTCTGCTGCTCTCTTTGTCCTCACCCCCTCTTCTGCTGCCTCACCCCCTCTTCTGCTGCCTCACCCCCTCTTCTGCTGTCTCACCTCTTCTCTTGCCTCACCTCCTCTTCTCCTGCCTCACTTCTTCTCTTGCCTCACCTATTTGTCACCTCTTCTGCCTCACTTCTTCTCTTATTGTCTTCCTTCCTCTACTACTGCCTTACCTATTCCGTCACCTCACTTCTCTTCCCAACTGCCTTACACACTGCTTCACTTCTTCTCTAACTGCCTCACTCACTGCCTCCTTCCGCTATCCTTATGTCACCCACTAACTCAACCCCTCTTTCCCTACATTACCCTGTTTCCCCTCACCTCACCTCTCTCCCCTTACTCTCACCTCTCTCTACCACTACACCGAAATAAAAAAATTATTTTTGCTATATTCTTCCACCTGTCTCATAGTTTCTCCTTATTTTTGTTTTCTCTATAAAAAATAAATTACATAAGACCTCTTATCCATTTTTTTATATTATGAAATCTCTTGTTTAATTTTAATTATGATATTCTTCTAATTTCTAAAATATGATAAGATTAGTCATGAAGTTTTAAATTATGTACGTTTAACAAATTTTCCTTTAAATTATGAATAGTTTGTGGCATGTTTCTCTACAAGGCTCGCACAATTTGTCTAATATAGGTGGTCAAGGTTCGCAAGTTTTCAAGACTCATAATTTCTAAGCTTTTAATTGGAATAATTCGTTAAGATTTTCTAAAATAAAGTTGTCAAGTTGCTAATTATGAAATTCGCATATTTCTAATTTTAATAAAGGTCAAATAAATTTGACTAGTTGAATATGCTAATTGGAAAAAATTTCTGAATTGTGTTTATAATTGCAAAATGAATGGTCTAAGTATTATGCTTAGTTGCAAATTCTAAATTCTAAATTTTTTAATTCAAATTATATATTCTCTTCTAGAATTATTTATAGCAAATTTAAATTATATTTCATGTTTAACACATTGGGCCTTTTAGCATAAATAAGTCAATTTCTAATTTTTAAAGCTACATCAGTTTTTAGGCTTTTTATAGGCAAATAAGTCTTTTCTAGAATTTTATTTTATGGCAAATAAAGTTTCTAGACTTGTAAAGGCAAATAGTTTCTGTCTGCTTCAAATTTTCATTTTTTATAAACTAATTCTAAGAACGGGGTTATGGAAAGTATTCTAAATTTCCTTGTGTAAGCAATAAAAGTGCAGATTTTAGGAAATATGAATTCATGTAATGCTCTGAGGCAAAATTTCACTTATAGTATAAATTCTAGGACTTTTATCGGCTAAATCACAACTTTTTGACTTTTTTATAGGCAAATAAAGTTCTAGACATTGTACATGCCAGAATTTACGTTTCTTCCTTCAACTTTTCGGTTTTCTCTAGCTCATTACTCGAGAAGGCGTCATCTGACGTCTTCAAAATTTCACCGCTTGTGTACGGTAACTAAGGGCAGATTCTTGGAACAAGTGGTATATGCAAGTGACCTCTGAGCAGAATTGCTACTTCAATTCCACGCATCCTGGACTGGCTCCGGTAATTTCACAACTTTTAATGGTCTTGTTTCAAATATCAGTGAAGTGCCTCCTGATTCGACGACAGCAAACTGTAAAATTCTAATGTATAGTAGCAATATTAAATTGCCCATTTTGTGAGTAAATTAGTATGGATTCTTTTTATTTCCCTTAATCATTTACTAGGGAATGCCTTTCTTGACTGGCATCAAACTTTTGCCTTTGGTGACCATTGTGAGTAAATTTTAACTTAATACTTTTATTTAATTGTTTCCTATGTAATAAATAGAAGATGCCTCACCTGATCGGCATCAAACCCTAAACGCCGCAGAATCTTTACTGGAA
>NC_069412.1:25505453-25527953 GCF_026875155.1 Cherax quadricarinatus | reverse complement strand
AACCGAGCTACGGGTTCTAGCAACGTTATTCCTCCTTAAATAGCTTCTATTTTTAATAGCTTCTAAGTTTTATATTCCCCCTTCCTCTATCATCCCTTTGTTCTTTACTAAATCCTATTCCATCTCTTCCCTTGTATCTATAATCTCAGCTTGCTCTTTTAACGTTCTCTGTATTTATTGTTCAGAACCTTAGATACTTGTGGTTCACTTTTCCAAGTTATGTTATTTCCAATTATCCCTTCATGCACTACTTGATATGATTCCAATTTTTCTATTTTATCCACCCATTTGCTAATTTTCTTTCACGTTGATGAAAAAGCACACCAGTGCCTGATACAGTACCCTTCTCCATTGTAGATAATGGGTGGCAGGTGTTGTTTTCTATTAGGTGTGTGTGTGTGAAATTATTATGTTAGGGTGTGGGAATGTGCCTTAATGATGTAGAGAAGGGACGGATTGGTTATGATATTAATGAAAGGGAACTGCTTTACTTAGTATAAGAAAGTCCAAAGTTAAAAGGAATGAAAGAGTTTGAACTGCAGAGAATTTAAGGAATTATGTTGGTGTATTTGAGAAAATGAGAACCGAAGGTGTGACAGTAATGTTAACTGTATCACGAAGTGTGGAATGAGAGAGAGGCGTATAAATGACTAAATTCATGTACTGTGTGAAAGAAGAGAGATGAGAGAAGTTAACAGTATCTGTATACCTCTAAGTTTTAGAGAAGGAAGCTTTATTTTGGAATTATTCTGGGAAGAGAGAAGTGATTATCATGTCCTGTATTCGTAAGGAGATTCTAAAACCGTAGGGGGTCATACATCTGGAATACGGGAGAAAATTATGTTCAGATCGATGAAGGAAGAGTAGCATCAGTTACTCGAATCAAGAGTTCTTTAAGAGTGCAGCAGTCTGCTGAACCTCGTGCTATTGATGCAGGCTTTTTGATGTAAAATTTTTAAAGAAACAACAGGCATGTCTAATCAATATCCACAGGAAAAGAGAGCTAGTAAGATCGCTGAAGGAGCTCAAAAGAAGAGAAAATATAAGAATGAGTGAGTTATTAGCAGAAACATTTGCTCATATAAATATTTACGGAGAAAGATGAGAAAATCTATGGAGTACTGAATTTGTCTAATAAAAGATGATCTGGGAAAATGCTTAATAGCGAGGTTGTAGATGTTTTGGCTATTTACTAAATGTATACGAAGACGTAGAGGCAGAAATTTCATGCATGGAAGGGGAAAAATGTTTTGCACTAGACTTATAATGCTCCAGAAGAGTATGAAGAAAGCGAGTTACGAAGTAGGGTAATAAAAGAATAAAAACATCACATACGGATGAGGTTTATACTGAAACAGTGAAAGGTGGTTTTGAAACAACTGGTATGTCAAACATCATGATCAGTTTGCATAAATCGAAAGGGTGCTAGGGAGAAGAATTTTCTGTTGAGTCTACCAGTTAATGTGCAATGCATAATTGTTATTGATTGTGTTTAGAACGACAGACTATGTCTGCTGAAGAACAAGGTTGATTTTAAAAAAGTACTGGGACATGTGGCACAGGAGCTGTTTGTTGTTTGTTGTTCTTATGGAAAAGGCGTACGACAGTGGATCGGGAAATTTGAGTGGAATATGTAGTTAAGCAGCTGTGCGATTTAAAAAATAAACTGTATATGGAGAGCGAAGCCTAAGTAGAGGTGTGCGGAAAGGAAGGGAAATATTTTTTAAATATTGCTTAAGACGATGCATACGGAGGTGGAAAGAGAACTAAAGATTTGAGATTTTCAACACTAGACTAATATGAAGGAGTGGCCACTTTATATATGAAGTAGCGTTACAGAAAGACTCAGATGCTGAAGGAAGTTTATGGAGGTATCCGAAAGGGTGAGTCATAAACTTCATTTGAAATAAAACTCACTAAATCAAGGTAGAGAATGAAGGAATGGTGGTCTGACCGAAAGAAAATTATGTGGAGGAAATTAATGTAGTTAGACGCATATCAAAAGATGGGACTAAGGAGGATAAGTTGAATAATAGATAAGGGAAAGAAAGTTGAAGGTACATTGAAGAGTCTATGGAAACAGGTTTCTCACTCGGTGCAAATGTTTGACTACATATAAGATGCATAGAGTTAACGCATTTACGTGAGTGTGACTGAAGGTGTCCATTACTAAGAAGCTATGTATGGTTTCACATATTAAAATATTATAGGTTAAGTTAGGATGGTAAATTAATTTTGGTGCAATTAAGCAAAAACTCTTAAACAATTCATTTGCGAGAATGTATGTATTAATCATATGTATTAATAAATTATAAAAAAAAATTGTTTTAAAAATTCTGCTCGTTTTACAGTGCCAAAATAGGACGATATACAATATCTCTTCTCTCTCTCTCTCTCTTTCTCTCTTTCTCTCCCTCTCTCTCTCTCTCTCTCTCTCTCTCTCTCTCTCTCTTCTCTCTCTCTCTCTCTCCCCTCTCTCTCTTTCTTTCTCTCTCTCTCATATTATAAATATATATATATATATATATATATATATATATATATATATATATATATATATATATATATATATATATATATATGTCGTGCCGAATAGGTAAAATTGGTCAATTAGCAAGAACTCATTTAAAATTAAGTCTTTTCTAAATTTTCTCTTATACATTTAAAGATATATATTTTTTCATTAATGTTAATGTAAAAATTAATAATTTTGTACCAGAAGAACCTTAGAAAAATTACCTAACCTTATTATATCAAGGGCAATTTAATTTAGCCTAATCCAACTAAATATATTTTTAGATAAATTTCTTACCTTATTCGGCAAGAAGAGCGTTGCTGTTTAAGCCAAAATCGCAAGTTTTACCTATTCGGCACCACACACACACACACACACACACACACACACACACACACACACACACACACACACACACATTCGGCACCACACACACACACACACACACACACACACACACACACACACACACACTGTTACAAAAAACGCGATTCTAAAAGCTTAGAGATCTCCAGTGAATACTAGAAAGGACTTCCCTTCTAGCATCCAGCCTGTTACTGGGTTTTCCTAACAAGTAGTCAGTATCCTTGTCCAATTATCCATTAGAATTCAGTATGATTCAATAGTGCTTCAGGATTACAACTGGTAGGCTACTAACTAGAAAAATTAAAAATTAATAAATTTATTAAGTCTAGAGGTATATTAACAAATTAAATTAAATTAATCACAGTAATCAAAATAATATCACTTCTCTCGAGTACATTATTATTGTGCTGAAAGCACATATCACATTTATATTTCTTAAGTACCGTCTGGTACATTAACATTTAATAAGATATTACAAATATGTACAAGTAATTTTGTGTGTACGTGTGTAAGTGCTCTAAGTAGTTCGCTTTGTCAGACGACTCGACTAGACTTAAACAAGTGACTGACAGTCCTCACATTAACTAATTTCTTGACTAACTGGCAATCAGAACAGTCTGCTTGAACAATAAAAAGAATGCTAAGCCCAATAGCAATATAACAAGCATCTGCGACACAGAATCAGGAACAAGGAGATAATATAACGACACTAAGTAGGGACCATCTGCAGATCCTCCACAAGAGTCACAAAACTCCCATACTACTGAATCTAAGTTCAGCATAAGAAAATCCCTGACTGTGATAATACACAGATACCAGTACAAATTAGGTCAGAAGCTACAGCTCAGGACCTGAGTTGTTTCGAGTGTCTATGCGACACACAACCTCAGTACAACGTCGAAAATCACTAAGTCTATACAATGTTCTGTGAACAGAGTTCTACAGAACTAACAAGAATAATGAGACATACAATCTGTCCAACCACCAAGAGAGTCTAGACCAGACTGAATACTTCAGGTGAGGTGAGGACACCCCCCCCTCGATCACGTGATAGCTCCGTGGGTTGCTGCCCAGCAAGAAGCCGGCAGGGAAACGAGCAAAGAGCGATAATTACAGTAGTTAGACAATCAAGACTTGAACTGAGCACATATGTTACATCCTACCTAACAACATGACTAAGTCAAATAATAATATAAAGTCATATATTTACGATTTAGCTATTATCTCAAATATAAGCAATATAAAATTATATGAAAAGGTAATATACATTATATTCATAATCATAATATACATTATTTATATTGCAACCCATTCAGGGGTTGCAACACACACACACACACACACACACACACACACAGAGTGGGCACCTGTGACCAGCGGGGTCCCACAGGGGTCAGTCCTAGGACCAGTGCTGTTTCTGGTATTTGTGAACGACATGACGGAAGGAATAAACTCTGAGGTGTCCCTGTTTGCAGATGACGTGAAGTTGATGAGAAGAATTCACTCGATCGAAGACCAGGGATCTGGACAGGCTGGAGACCTGGTCCAGCAATTGGCTCCTGGAGTTTAATCCCACCAAGTGCAAAGTCATGAAGATTGGGGAAGGGCAAAGAAGACCGCAGACGGAGTACAGTCTAGGGGGCCAGAGACTACAAACCTCACTCAAGGAAAAGGATCTTGGGGTGAGTATAACACCAGGCACATCTCCTGAAGCGCACATCAACCAAATAACTGCTGCAGCATATGGGCGCCTAGCAAACGTCAGAACAGCATTCCGACATCTTAATAAGGAATCGTTCAGGACCCTGTACACCGTGTACGTTAGGCCTATATTGGAGTATGCGGCACCAGTTTGGAACCCAAACCTAGCCAAGCACGTAAAGAAACTAGAGAAAGTGCAAAGGTTTGCAACAAGACTAGTCCCAGAGCTAAGAGGTATGTCCTACGAGGAGAGGTTAAGGGAAATCAACCTGACGACACTGGAGGACAGGAGAGATAGGGGGGACATGATAACGACATACAAAATACTGAGAGGAATTGACAAGGTAGACAAAGACAGGATGTTCCAGAGATTAGACACAGTAACAAGGGGACACAGTTGGAAGTTGAAGACACAGATGAATCACATGGATGTTAGGAAGTATTTCTTCAGCCACAGAGTAGTCAGTAAGTGGAATAGTTTGGGAAGCGATGTAGTGGAGGCAGGATCCATACATAGCTTTAAGCAGAGGTATGATAAAGCTCACGGTTCAGGGAGAGTGACCTAGTAGTGACCAGTGAAGAGGCGGGGCCAGGAGCTTGGACTCGACCCCTGCAACCTCAACTAGGTGAGTACAACTAGGTGAGTACACACACACACACGCACACACACACACACACACACACACACACACACACACACACACACACACACACACTCACACACACACACACACACACAGACACATGTATATATATATATTTCAACCTGCCATCTCCCACCTAGGTAGGGTGACCCAAAAAAAAAGGAAGAAACACTTTTACCATCATTCACTATATCACTGTCTTGCCAGTGACGCGCCGATACTACACTTCAAAGCTACAAATATCCCCACCCTTCCTTCAGAGTGCATACATAATTTGAAAGGGGAATAATTGAATAAGTATGTTTTAAGTTTTCTGAGTAAAGAGTACAGCGGAATCATTACTGAAGGAGGTAAAGGAAAAACAGAAAGTAGGATTACCGAGAAACAAGATATATTTTGACTGGAAGGGGACGAGTGGATTCAGCTTTTATGTTAAATCATCTAGGTGAGCAATAGTTATATAAGGGTAAGGAGCCATTACATTTATGTATTTGGAAACAGCATATGATAGAGTGGATAGGGGAGTGATGGGGCGGTTACTACAGATAAATAGCAAAGGGTTAGGAGGTTAAAATCTGTAGTGAGGCTTCATAAGCAGATTGAAGTTCTGATTTGAAGAAAGTAATAAATTTATAGTAAAAGTCGGATTCTGAAAGAGAAGAGTGATGTCAACGTAGTCATTTGAATCTTTATGAACGGGACTGCTACAGAAATGAATGTTGATGCGTTGATGGAAGAGCGGTGTAAAAAAATACGGAATCTGACATAAGAGGTAAATGTCATAGTTTCGATTTTGATGAGACAGTTAGTGCTTTTAGAGATTTTGAAGACAATCTTCGGAAGTTAGTGAAATAATACGGGAATTATATGAAAGAAGGAAATTTTAAAAAGAACACAATAAAGAGTAAAATGATGACTGTAAGAAGACTACGCTATGAAAATATATATTTTTACTGACGATTTTGTATGGGTGTGGGAAAAAAATCTTCAAATCTTCCAGAGACGAGATGGCTGTACGCGATAAGCTTGTGCATAAATATAAACTATGTGCCAGAAATATTATGCAGTGAATAAAGAATGAAGAAATCGGTAGACAGTGTGGTATGAAATATAAAATTTAAAGGGCAGACAAAGGGTATTGAAATGTTTAATCGTACTGAAGGAGCCAAATAACTGAACAAAAAGGTATACAAATGTGGAGTAGATACAAGAGCATAAGAACATAAGAACAAATATGGAGTAGATACAAGGAAATATGTGGGATATATTAGGAGAAAATAACGGAAAATGTAAAGAAACTTTGAAACATAGAGACTCGAACTTCTAGCAAGTATGTATTAAAGAGGAGATAAGTGGTTATTTAGTCCTTGAAGCGCTGTTTAAATGTGACCAAGATAAGATTTATGAATGGATTCCAGGAGGCTGGCTAGGAAGGCTTCAGTTGTAGATGAATGACTTACAGTGTATGTATCCGCATTAATAGGTGAGTATGTATGATGACAGAGAATGAATGATGGTGAGAAGCTGCCGGTATGTTAATATATATATATATATTATATATATATATATATATATATATATATATATATATATATATATATATATATATATATATATATATATAGTGTGTGGTGTGTGTGTGTGTGTACTCACCTAGTTGTACTCACCTGGTTGAGGTTGCAGGGGTCGAGTCCTAGTTCCTGGCCCCGCCTCTTCACTGGTCGCTACTAGGTCACTCTCCCTGAACCGTGAGCTTTATCATACCTCTGTGTGTGTGTGTCTGTGTGTCTGTGTCTGTGTCTGTGTCTGTGTGTATGTGTGTACTCACCTATTTGTGGTTGCAGGGGTCGAGTCTTAGCTCCTGGCCCCACCTCTTCACCGGTTGCTACTGGGCCCTCTCTCTCCCCGCTCCATGAGCTTTATCAAACCTCGTCTTAAAACTGTGTATGGTTCCTGCCTCCACTACGTCATTTTCTAGGCTATTCCACTGCCTTACAACTCTATGACTGAAGAAATACTTCCTAATATCTCTCTGGAACTAACCTTGTTGCAAACCTTTGTACTTTCTCTAGTTTCTTGACGTGCTTTATCAAGTGCGGGTTCCAAACAGGTGCTGCATACTCCAGTAAGGGCCTGACATACACGGTGTACAGTGTCTTGAACGATTCCTTACTAAGGTATCGGAATGCTGTTCTCAGGTTTGCCAGGCGCCCATATGCTGCAGCAGTTATCTGACTGATGTGTGCTTCCGGAGACATGCTCGGTGTTATACTCACCCCAAGATCTTTCTCCTTTAGTGAGGCTTGCAGTCTTTGGCCACCTAGCCTATACTCTGTCTATACTCCTGCAGTTCTGTGGTGGGTTATACATCACTCCAATGACTACTTTATGTTCTCCGGACTGAATTGTACCTATAATGTAGTCTCTTTCTCCAATCATGTCCATGCCTTCCATTTCCTCAAATCCCCTTCGGTGTTTTATGAGCAGTGCAACCCCTCCACCCCCTCTACTCCTTCTATCTTTCCTCAGGATCTGATATCCCGTTGGGAAGATTGTGTCTGTTATTGTCTCAGCGAGTTTTGTTTCTGTGACTGCTATGATGTCTGGGGATTTTTCACTGATTCTTTCGTTCCACTCCTCATGTTTATTCGTTATTCCATCCGCGTTTGTGTACCAAACTTTCAGTTTCTTTTCTATCATTGTGGTCATGCAAGAATATTGGGGTTGGGGGAGCGAGAGCCTTGGTGGGGGCCTATATTGGGCTGTGGTGTAGGTGGGGTTTGTGATGATGGGGGTGGGGTCAGAATACCCATAAGCGACAGCTGTTGGGGTGAGGTTTGTGATATGGGGGTTGGTGGCAGAGGGAACAGTGAGTGGGTTGTAGTATAGGTTGCTCAGTTGCGTTGGGAATGTCGCGGTTGGAGTCTTTTGGTGGGAGATTCTGTGGGGTGTCTTTGCCCTTCCTCCTGTGTCTGGGTCCTGTGTGTGTGTGTGTGTGTGTGGTGTGTGTGTGTGTGTGTGTGTGTGTGTGTGTGTGTGTGTGTGTGTGTGTGTGTGTGTGTGTGTGTGTGTGTGTGTGTGTGTGTGTGTGTGAGTGTGTGTGGTGTGTGTGAGTGTCTGTGTGTGTCTGTGTGTTACATATCGTTGTCGAATAAGGAGAGTGAAAACATTTTTGCCGTAAATCTGAATATGTATAATAGGACATATATGTATGCAATATCTATATATATATATATTATATATATATATATATATATATATATATATATATATATATATATATATATATATATATATATATATATATATATATATATCATAGGCCATATATACATATATGACCTGTGGTGAATATATCAAAATTTAGCTAAAAAAAAAAAGCAAGGTTAAGTTAGGCTTGGAGACATTTCTAAGTTACGTTTGGTCTAAAATTCATTTTTTTTACACCATTGCCAATGAAAAAATATATCTACCAATCTTCCAAAAAAATTTTCGAAAGTCCAACTTTTAAGGGAGTTCGGCATGTTCGTTTTTTTAGCCACAACATGTATATATTTACGTTTGTGTATGTGTATGTTGTATGTTTGTACTTACCTATTCGTACTCACCTGTTGGTGGTTGCAGGGGTCCTGTCGTAGCTCATGGTTCCTCCTCTTCGCTGTGTGTGTGTGTGTGTGTGTGTGTGTGTGTGTGTGTGTGTGTGTGTGTGTGTGTGTGTGTGTGTGTACATGTATAAATGCAAAGATAGAGAGAGGAGGAAGTGCAGCACTCAGAGTAGCAGTGTTTACCTGTAAAGCAGAGAATACAAAATTGAAACCATCATCCGGAAGAAAAACACACAAATGTAAACACAAACGCAACAAGCACATGATACAACAAGAACTCGTACAAATTGAAAATGTGACAAAAAAACTTAAACAAATACGCAAAAAACATAAATAGAATTCTAGCAAAACAAGCTCGTCACCAGATGCTGGGTAAGGACAAATATTACACTGCAGCTTGAGCAAACACAAACAAAAGAACAAACACACGAATGAATATACCAATGCAGCCGTAATTCTAAAATACAATAAATGACGAGAGAACAGCTAGAAAATATGGGGTAAATGGGATCCCCCCCCTCAACGTAATTTCATTTCGCAGAAAGGAAACAAAAAATATTTGCTTCTCTCTGCATAATCAGGAATTTGAGGGCAGAATTGTGGAGAATATAATGAAATATTATCAATATTTGTACGCCGTTGAAGCCTTTGCCCTAATACGATGCAATCAAATAACTGAAAGATAATTAAACATTTGAATGCAACAATTCCTGTTTACTCTAGGCATGGATCCATGAGAAAGTACAAGGGAAAGAGAGATAGCATAAGATTTGGGAGTCAACACCAGACTGTCTGCTGAGAACTATCTGCTTCTACATAGATTAAGGACTTTTGTGTATTTTCCAGGTATAATTTAGGGAAAGAGCAAAAGAAGTCTTCCATTTCTTACGGCTGCTGTCAGCATATTCCTTACTATATTGTAAATATGGCATGGAATTTATAGGAGAGACTGTAGGGAAGACAGAGGCGTCAGCTTCTAGTTAATTAGTACTGCTTCAGTCTCATAAATTACTACTGCTATTCTACTACCACTGACAGAGTTGTGTGTACAAGTGTTTCTACTCATTATAACTTGTGTTTTAATGTGGCTAGGACAAGTATCTATTTAGATCTTTATTATTAATATTGAATTGGTTGAGAGAGTGAGATAGAGAAGAGAGGGGGAGGAGGGAAAGAGGGACAAATTTAAATAAATGAAGGGCTAAAAGAACTGGGATAATAAGAGACGACTTGAAGATAGTGAGAAAAGTGAATGAGTGAAAGCCTTTCAAAATTTTCCATAGTTTGTCTAGGATATGTATATGTCGGGCCTAATAGGTAAAACTTGCAATTTTGGCTTAAATAGCAACGCTCTTCATGCCGAACAAGGCAAGCGAAAATTTGTGTTTGCAATAATTTCACAAAAATCATTCTGAACCTAACGAAAAAAAATATATTTCATTGTCTTTGTTTATTATTAAATTACTGTAAACTTTTTTAAAATATAATTAGTTGGATTAAGCCAAATTAAATTGCGCTTGTTATATGATTAGATAAGTTTCCTAATGTTCTTTTGATACAAAATTATTAATTTTTACTTCAACATAAATGATAAAAATAAATCTTTTAACGTATAAAATTTTTAGAAAGGACTTAATTTTAAATGGATTCCTGTTAACTGACCAATTTTACCTATTCGCTATATATATATATATATATATATATATATATATATATATATATATATATATATATATATATAATATATATATATATATATATATATATATACATATATATATATTATACATACATACGGTAAATTTTCAACTAATGATTTCCATTCCATTTCTTCATTCATATTACGATGCTTACACCCCATCAACACTTTAGATCTTTCCAGACCGCTTGACTCTTCTCACGACAGTCTAATAACACCAATATGTTGCTGCTGCAGACTCACGCTTCGAAATGCTAAAATTTTCTCCACACCTTCAGTTCATTCCATCCTAAAGAATCGTGTCAATCGTTTTCCATTTATCCCCAGATAAGTACACACACTTGGTCAACCTATCTTGCTGCATTCCTTCTAAATAAAGAAACTTTCGCTCCTGTCACTTTAAATTTTACCTTTCATACAACCGTACCGTCATATAATTTTCTAACATTTAATTATCTTCATAATATTTACAATACATATTGACATCAGACATGATACTTCCCCTTCCTCAGGCTTACTCCTACTGTGTTTCACATCATAACTAATGCATCGGTGCACCTATACTCTGATACCTACAGCATCATTTTATTTAGATTAGTTTTCGAGTAGATATTCCGGCATCAAGTGTTCTGCAGTTAAATAAAAATCAGGAATCAGTTTGTAAAAAATATTAAAAACCTTCAAAAATTAAAAGAGGAAAGCTAAAAATAAAAATGAATATTTCACAGTCCTTTATTGCACTATGAATGTTTTTCATGGATGGTAAAAGAGTTTTTCCTTGTGTTAGTTCCATGGTCTTTTATTGACTAGACAACACACTGAAGTAGTTCATGTTTCCTACTTGGTCAGTAACTTTGGATTATTGGTGAATTGCGCTGGATACTAGTTTGCTAAATAGTTCGTTTGTTAATCCCGATTCATCATTGATACGCAGCTCGAGTTATCGTTTGGTTTTTCCAATGTACATAACTCAACAGCTATGACAAAAATATCCACAAACTTGAGTGGACTGTGTTTCAACCTATCATCCTTGAGCACAAACTTTGTATAATATATTCAGTCTTAAATATTGATCAATCTATTAATTGAGAGTAGAAATATCTATCTTTTCACAACAATTTTTACTGTAAGAGGATTTAACAGTTTCCGTATCTTTTATAATATAAACATATATGAAAATCTCGAGTGGCTAATGAGGGTATAAAATTTAGCCTATACACTTAAAGAATAAATGAAGGGACTATTTTAGTTAAATTTAGTGAATAGAGCTTTAAGATATACTGTGGCTGTGGAGCTATTATTATTATTATTAGTAGTAGTAGTATCATTTATAGTAGTATATTTATTATGATTATTATTATTATTATTATTTATTATTATTATTATTATTATTATTATTATTATTATTATTAACTGCGTAAAAGAAGGTGGAGAAGTTTCAATGTTTCACTTGGTTATGGCAGGTGTAAACTCAGCATTTGTAAACATTTAAATAATGCAGGGAAGCTGGTGCTTGATAAGGTGACTTGTGCACTAAATACTGGCATGAATATGACTACGATATACTAATGGTCTGAACTCCACTGGGTATTCCTGCAGCAATTTTACACTGGACTGAGCGGGGGAAACATCAGCCAAAGTAGATCCTAGTAGATTGCCCATTGCAACTCCATCTTTTTGTTTAAAAATTTTTTTGGATTATGAAATAACAATCACTTCAGCCAGTGATATTAATTTGTGAAGCTGTTGTTGGGTCAATTTTGGTGAATAGTTTTAAACAAAATATCTTTACATAAATCTATTGTCTCTGTCAATGATGTATTTGTTAATGAGGAGCTTCAAAACAAGCCTGCATACATTTTTTTCGAAATTTGCTTAATACATTTCATATAAAAAAAATAAGCGAGTCTTGATTTGTATACTATAAATAATTACAGGTATTAACAGAGAAAAAAAAATATTTTGATATTTATAAGAAAATATGTCGGTAGGTGAAATTATCTGTCTTATAATCAGTCAATTTCCCAACAAAATTAAGTGTTCTTGAAAATCCCTTTATTACGTCTAATTTTATTGAGACCGGGTAATAGAACCTAACTATGCAAACGTTAAAATTTTGTGAAGTCATTTACGTATATAATGAAAGGTTTGTTTATGTAATAATTTTTAAAGACTTGATAATGCAGGAAATATATACCGAAAAGTTTCTCTAATTCCTATTTAAGTGATTAAAGTATTCTTAACAGATAGGTGTTGAACAGGATATGCCCCTGTTCAACATGATACAGTGTTTGTACAGAGATGGGTGATATTTAGCGGTGTATGCAGAAAACCCATACATAGCTATGCAAAGCATTTCGAGTTGTATGGTGTAGCCGATAGACTTTAAATCCAGATTTTCAATCTAATTACCTAATTACCGTGGTATGGTTTGCAAACAAACCATACCACTGGCGGGGATAACACCCGCGATAAGAGGGTTTTATCCCCGCCCATGGTATGGTTTAACTTGATAATGGTCCAAGACAAAGGTGAACGTCATGGTAAATTTTCCTCTCCAATTTCTGGGTTAATTTAGAAACAATCGTCTTTCTTTAATAAAAGCATTTACCAATAAACTTTAAAGATTTCTTAACTATTAGCACCTATATACTGAGGTAAATATGTAAGATTCATGCGCTTTTTTAGTAAATATGTTAAACATTGACCAATATGTGTTTGGCAGTTTTAATATCAAGACTCTGTTTTTCATGTTTCATTGACACAGACAATGGATATTTGTATAGATTTTTTGTTCAAAGGTATCGATAATATTAAAAAAATTAGTCGACAACAGCCTCACAAATTATTATCAAAGGCCACAAATGATTGTTATTTCATTTTCAACAAAGGGCTTTTTAAACAAAAAAGATTGAGGTTGCAATGGAAAGCTGACTAGGAACTGCTTTAGCTAGTGCTGCCCTCTCTCAGTAAGAGGAAGAGTGGTCTAATAAGTGACCCATGGAGTTCAGACCAATATTTCTAGAATTCATATAATCTTATCGAGTACTGATGCTCATGCTATACATAAATTCCAAGTTCCCAAATACTTCATTCATGTTTGAAATGGTGTGAGCAATAATAATAATAATAATAATTACAATATTAACGATAATAATAATAATAATAATAATAATAATAATAATAATAATAATAATAATAATAATAATAAGAAGAAGAAGAAGAAGAAGAAGAAGAAGAAGAAGAAGAAGAAGAAGAAGAAGAAGAAGAAGAAGAAGAAGAAGAAGAAGAAAATATTAAGAATTCTTACATTAATACCTTTACAGTCTCAGTAAATACAGCAGTAAGCCAACATTCATTGACTTAACCAAATTTTCATCATAGGTAATTAGAATAGACAGATAAAACTGTTATATTTTTTAATAAGGGTGCACCTAGAAATGGCTATCTCTCAGTGTGTAATCATTCTGGATTAAACTTCCTTGTACAGTCGATAGGAATAAAACGTAACAAATCAAACTGCCATGACAGAAATGCTATTAAGATTGAAGAAAAACTTTAACTACGGGTTCTCGTTTATAAACGTTTGGGGAGATCTGCTATCACGAACCACTAAGCAAACCACTGACAAACAATGGTTTGCTTAGTGACTCTGACACGGAAGACACTGATCACACTGTAAATATGAACTCTTTCCCAGTTTTATTCGGCCAAACCAACACCTAACATGATCTGTTACCGCACCGCCTACCTCCTGATCTCCAGTCACCTTAGGACACTATGAAGGCTGTGATATTGACTAACAAAATCGTAATAACACGATTGCAAACAAACCAATGGACGGATGGGGTTTGAATCCATGGGTTTCAACCCCACCCGTTCCCTGATTTGCTGTGATGCTGGGATGTATAAGCTAGTACCGATAAGGCAGCATATGCTAAACATATTTTCGATAAAAATTGAAATATGTCAAAAAGTCTCCAATTATTTTAATTCGTCGACATATTCAATAATAATATATATACTGGGGGACTTTTTATATGATTTTTTTTTTAAATATGTGAAATTTAAAAAAAAATATAAAAATTTGCTAAAACCTTTTATGGGTCATCGTTTGACAATGGCCCCTGTCAGGAGACATTTATACTGTTTCTTGCCGAATAAACCACTGTTTCCAGTCTAGCACATGAAGGTAGATACAGTGTAAAGCTTGTATATCATCCATGAAAATTTTTCACCAATAAAAAAAATTCTTTTCAGCGTTCTTATTCAAAACTTGTGACATTAATTATATGGGATTTGCAAGATGGCAAAAGTTTTAATTTTGATCCATGATTAAAGCTTGAATTTTATTCAGAAACCAATCAAAATTATGTTTGGGTTTCACTGCTGGTTTTTCCTCCTTATCCTAGGCATCTAACAGGCGAGTGGAAGGGTGTTAGTTTAGAATGAGTGGAGACACGGGGTTTTTATGACTTGGCGTACTGTTGGAGTGCGAGCAATTTAACGTTTATGAAGGGATTCAGGTGAAACCGGTTAGTCGAACTTTAGTCCTAGAGGTGGATAGTACAGTGCCTGCACTCTGAAGGAGAGGTAGGGATATAGCAGTATGGAGAGGAATCTGAAATGTAACGTAGGCACGCCTCTGGCAAAAGGCGTGCCTACGTTAAATATATATATATATATATATATATATATATATATATATATATATATATATATATATATATATATATATATATATATATATATATTTATATATATATTTATATATATATATATATATATATATATATATTATATATATATATATAATATATATATATATATATATATATATATATATATATATATATATATATATATATATATATATATGTATATAAGTTACACACATTGTTCATAATTTTATAAAAAAATGTTAATATTTAGTTAAAAATTTATATGCAGCGCATAAGTTAACGTATACATTGTGAATTGGTAAAACGTATTTTGTGATTTGTGCACAGGCCCACCCAGCACCCACCACAGAGCCCTGAGCTGGAAACCTCACACCCGAAACACTAATTTCCTCACGAGAGTGAGTCTCCACTCCCTCGACGAATGGCCTTCCGGAGTCAATACTCTGTCAACACTACATCTACGTACATTTAAGTGCGCATGTATTGATTTACTTTGGATATCTGAAATTATTATTTCAGTTGGCACCTTCGACATTCTTTCCCTTCATGGGGGGGGTGCCTTGATGCTGGGAAAGGGCTCATGATACAGGGAACTATAGCTACAAACTCCATTTATGAATAAAATCTAATAGCCTTTCATTTCTCAATCGCTGGTCTCCCTTGCAGGTAAGAATAATAATAATAATAATAATAATAATAATAATAATAATAATAATAATAATAATAATAATAATAATAATAATAATAATAATAATAATTATAAGAGATTTTCCTTAGAACTCTTTCTTAAACCAAGAAATTTTTTCAGACCTTGCAAGATTTCCCAAGTAAATTCTGCCAATCAGTTATAAAAAAATATTGTTCCTCTCTCCCTCATGCTTCTTCCAAACATTCAGAACCTAGACTAAGTCTTTCCTTCAGAGTCAAATTGGCTTAACCTTCACAGTTAGGCAGGTGTACCCTATATATTGAGGTAGGTCCATCCTTCCGAGTCATGTAGGTCCACCCTTCAGAGTCAGGTAGGCCTACACTTCAGAGTAAAAGAGGCTCACTACATTAGAAGATAAAACTCAGTTAATGAAACGAGTGAACGTATCAAACCTCTTTTTTAAGATAAAATTTCAGGCCTTAGGCATAGGTAATAAAACTACAGAGCACACTTTTACCTTTTCTCTCTGTCTTCTGCCTCCCTGCCAAAGCCTAAGACAATTTATTTCTCAGGACAGCTTCTTCACTTATTGAAGGACCAGAATGAACGGACTTTTATTCAGAAGTGCAGCATAACTGGTCAATCTCTCTCTCTCTCTCTCTCTCTCTCTCTCTCTCTCTCTCTCTCCTCTCTCTCTCTCTCTCTCTCTCTCTCTCTCTTTTCTCTCTCTCTCTCTCTCTCTCTCTCTCTCTCTCTCTCTCTCTCTCTCTCTCTCTCACTCTCTCTCTCTCTCTCTCCTCTCTCTCTCTCTCTCTCGTGTGTACACAAATGCGGGTGACACCCGGGGCGTATATTCACGGGTGTACAACATGCTGGGATAGATGGCCCAAGAGGGATATATCGAGGCCGATATTTTTCAGTTTCTCCTGCCCTTTCCTACGATTTTAGGGGTTTTATTTAAACTTTTTTTTATATCAATCCTTTACACATGATTTATTTGTTATGGGGTTTTGTGCATTTTTAATTTAAACATATTTGGATAATCTTCATTTTCCTTTTTTTGTGTGTCGTATACGTTCATATACATTTATATTTATTTTGATTAAAGTCAGAGCTAAGTGGATATTTCCACTAAGCTCTGACTTTAATCAAAATATTTGGAATAAGAGTATCATTTTCTTGTACAGATATAAAGGTAACATGCAAACTTAATGGCCCTCGTGTACTTGAAAGGTTTTAAACCTTAGACAACATTTAATAAAATTAAGGAATATGCACTGAGAGTTCATCAGTGTATATACGCTGAGAGTTTACCTTAATCTCTATTTTAGGGATTAAAGTGTTCTGGCCTGATAATGTACATGATACATACACTCTTAATTACCTTAGTGTAATCGGTAGGCTTTAAACTGAATAAACTTTATCATCAAAATTCTTGGACTTGTGATTTAATGAATTTATTTATTTCCTTTTATTGCAGATGGTTTGACTGTACCTTCATTTTGTCGACCTCCAGCTTCATTTTTATCAACAACTCGACCTCGGAACCTTCCAGGATTCGACATACAGTCATCTTTCAGGATTTAATCTCCAAATGCATTTTAGAAGTCCTCTTCCAGCTACCTCTCAGGAGTCGACCTCTGCTACCTGATATGAGTCGACTAGGATGATTTCTTTCCGCTACCTTCATTTAATAAACCCTCTACGTTCTCTCTTCAAATCAAACACCGTATACTACAGTCGAATCAATAACCGCGTATCGTCTATGAATCATACCTCGACCTGCTTACCATTAAATAGTTCTACATGCCTCCTACCAAAATTACTGTACAAATGTCTCCTAAGAGTCGACCTTCACATCACCCACCACGAGTAGACTGTCCACATGTCTTCTACAACATGGCTTCCACATACCATCTACGAGGTCATCCTCACATATCACTCGGCAATCGTCTCTGCAGTGAATGTCAAGACCCTGATGACTCTCCTCTCACAGGTAAAATTATTAAGCTTCTTATTCTATTTTACCTAGTAAACTTTCAGTAAAGATTCTTTTTTTGTAGTAATGCTTATTTTTTCTTTGATATCACTGAATTTGTTGATATATTTTGTTGCATTTGAAAGCATTTTATTCAAGATTATTAACTTCGACTGAATCTGAAGCATTTCCTGCCTTTTAAGATCATAAATATTTCCTAATGGCTAGATAATCGATTACTAGCTAAATTATTGTAAAAGGTCGTGAATACGAAGAAATATAAAGAATTATAAAAATCTCAAACACAAACAATTTACTGGGTACAAGAAATGCCTCATTTTACTTGAAGTATTTTTTGTTAGGAAAATATAAGTGGTATACATGGAGGAAGATAATTATTCATTCAGCGTTGTGTAAATACAGGGTATTAATCTCTATAAATTCTTATAATAAGCATGCCATGTGTATATCTTCAGTGATTAAGAACATTTAAAAATGGATTAAATAACAAGTCATGGAAGACTGACCTCATAAAATTCACAAAATGCCAACTGACGAACTTGTACAGAAAATGCAGAGAACTATTACATCACCTGCTACATAGGAAGATAATGTAAAAAAATCTGCTTCCCTTCACGAAATATGTCCTGATGATGGCGAAAATCTCTTGATTCATTTAACTGGAGCTACACCTCTCCTTCCATGAATTAAACCTGATTACTTCACGTTCCTCAGACCTTCTATGACACCTAATATATATGAGTGAGAAGGGCTGGTTTTGATTAGTATCTGAGCTACTGAAGCTAATTCTTGGGAAGCTTAGGGAAAAGGTTGAACAAATGAGTTGGTGGAAATGGTTGGCTTTGAGATGGACTTGCCTAGTTTGGGCCAGTAAGCCTACTGCAGTGTCCTTTCATTCCTATGGTCTTATATTTTACCTAGTGAATAACTCAGTGTTTATGAAAAGGTAATTTGCGATTTTAAGTTATCTATAACAAAGAAGAAATAATTTTGCCTACTTGAGATGTAAGGCGATTTTATGTATTGTTTAAATTCAGAGCTGCTAATAAACACAGCTCTCAAGAATTATGAAAGAGAACGCCATTTCTTTATTAGAGCTCTGAATAGAAAACATACCTACAGTCAGTGGTCGGTTTCTAAAAAAAATGAATCTGAATTTACGGTTTTTTCTCGAAAATGAAAACAAAACTACGGTATTTTACCCGTGCATAAATATGCATCACCAATATATTTTCCCCTCCCTTTCATCAGTTTCTCTCCTTTCGTTTCCCCCAACTTCCTTTCCTCCCATCCCTTTTCTTTTCCTTCCATCTATCCACATTCCCTTTCTCCCTACTCCTCCCCTTTCCTTCCTTCTATTCCTCCATCTCCCTTCCCTTCCTTCTCTTTCCTCCCACCTATCTGCTACACTCAATTCCCTTCCTGGGCCGATCCCCTCTCTTACTTCCTGCCCTTACCTCCCCTATCTTCACCTACCCTCTACCTTCCTCCCTCACCTTCCCTTCCATCCACCCACTCCTTTCTCCATTTTCCTTTCCTTCCATATCTTCATCCACCCATCCCCTCCATTTTTTCCCTCTCCCTCCCTCTCACCCGTTCCTCCATCTTCGCCTCAAATTGATTTTCCCATCGTTACCACAAAAACAAACCTCACTCAATCAAAAGTTCAAGATTTATCTGAAAAGAAATACTTAAATATTATGATAAGAAAAATACAAATGTATAATAATAATCATACATTTACGAACAGGGAAGCAGTTCAGTTGCACATATCAATCAGTCAGTCAATCAATCCCTCTGATGGAGGCTAGGCTAACTTAGCAATGGAAGGCTGGTATGAGCAGACCGTGATATTGGCCATACAGAGCACACACGAAATGAAACTCATCCATCCTGACCCGGGCTGTTTAGAAAGATGTAACACCGAGCGCTGAATATTGATGATGCAGTAGACGCGAAAAATCATTTCCGATACCGGGTATTTTTTTTTTTTTTTTTTTTTAGCTTTCAGCCTTTTCGACGTTATTTATGCCCTTTATTAGTCCATCAGAGCCTGCGAGCGGTTTGCCAACATTTCTCTGTCACGGTCCCCACATAATGAACGCGCATATGACCGGGTGCCCTCTCATTCCGCGCCGTTTTTTGAAAGTTATGCATGCAATAATTGAATAAAATTTAATTGCTCTGCAAATGCTTCTGCAATATGCTATACAATTACCGTGCATGAAAGTGTCTTTTAAATAATATATCTCTTACGGTGTAAACAAATTGGTGCTTTGTTTTGTGTTTCTGGCCAAACAACCTTTAACATGGAGAAGTTTTAAACCCCATGTATCCCTCCCCATCCAGTTGGGGTGTAGAGTGATGGTGGGGATGGGGGGAGGGAGAAGGGAGACGTGTGGAGATTATGTGAGGAGAGTATTGGGGTCTGAGAGAGAGAAGAGCGTGAAGATGAGATCAGAAAGAAGGCATTGTTTGAAGAGAGTAGGAGTTGTGTGGAGATGAGGTGAGTGGAGGGGTTTTGTTTGTTATAAGATAAGCAGATACGCTTTGTTGAAGTTCTCTCTACATATAGTTTTATAGATTGTTATATAATTACACAATAGTAGCAATAATGAATAATACTTTTAGGCATACAATGACATACTTTCAATTGTAAATTGTTATAGCAGGTGATAACCCAAAAACGCTGTATTAGGGTTATCAAAGCCGCTTCTCGGTTTTCCTTCTGGAGGAACCAAGTCTTCTGTGTCAATATTCCTGACACATTCAACGAAACCTAGTAAGTGTCTTGAGCAAGATTCCACTAACATCCAAGATAGCGGCATCTTGAGGGTTTGACTTCATTTCACAAAGGAAGTCGAAACACAGAGGTAGTACCTGAGCCGAGATTTAAGTCACACGGAACAGAGATTTTTGTATTGTCTGCTGGAAATAGCATCTTTATCTATATACTCTATACAAAAACTAAATTATGTGATTATGGTAGTCAATAACTACTGCTATATTTAGGCAAATGGCGAATTATTTTAATATAATATACTAGTGTTTAAAAAAATGTAAAAGTCGAGATCGATGGAAAATAATTTGCAAAATGCAGCCCCTGTTCTTGAACATTCATTAATGTATCATTGTCCAGGATATTCCGTCTAAGATATCTCTAGGGAAAACGACTTCACTTTGAATATCCGCTCATTAAATGCCCGTGGAAGAAGGTTGATAATGCAATAAAATGTGTTAAAGAATTATTTTCGAAGGTCAAACAGATGACTGTCACTGCCACATGTATTTAAATGACCAGAATTCCCCGGTACGTGATGTGTCAAAACTCACAATTAACTTAGTAAAACACTTTTAAGCATCGGATGTCCATTGCAGACACTGGCCTCACTAGAAAATATAAATTTTTGGATATCAAACGCAGGACATTTCAAAAAGCAATATCCACAGTGAGGATGAAAATCGTGATTGATTCTCCGGAATGCTGCTCAGTCTTGAGAGTTGAGAAATCTTATAGGATATCCCATATGTGTAAACAAAAATATTTTGATGTTGGCGAGAGAACTGTTGTGGTGTGGAGGAGTTTGTCACAGAGGTGCTGGTGTGGAGGAAAGTGTCACACAGGTACTGGTGTGGAGGAGAGTGTCACACAGGTGCTGGTGTGGTGTGGTGACAGTCAACTAGGTGGGGTGGTGTGGTGAAAGTCACCAAGGTAGCTGAGTGGTGTAAAGAATCATAGAGGTGGTGGTGTGTTGGAGAGTGAGTCGCACAGGTGGTGGTGTAGTAAGAGTCACACAGGTGGTGGTGTAATAAGGGTCACATAGGTGGTGGTGTGGTAAGAGTCACACAGGTGGTGGTATGTAAGAGTCACACAGATGGTGGTGTGGAATAGAGCTACAGAGGTGGCGGTGTGGTGTTGAGTTACACAGGTGGTGTGGTGGAGAGAGAGATCCACATAGGTGGTATAGAGAGCCACACAGGTGGTGTGGTGGAGAGAGAGCCACACAGGTGGTGTGGTGGAGCGAGAGCCACACAGGTAGTGTGGTGGAGAGGCACATAGGTGATGCTGGGCTGGGGAAAGCACCTTCAGCACTGCCCTAGTAACCTGCAATCACTGCTATATATACTGGCTATCCCTGTTCCCCTACCCTCCAATTTTTTAACCTTTGTTTATCTCTTTCTCTCTCCCTCTACCTCTTCCCCTCTCTCTCCGGTTCCCTCTCTCTTTTTCCCTCTTCCCCTCTCTCTCTCCCTCTCTCTCTCTCTCTCTCACGCTTCTCCTTTAATGCCCTACTATTTCTGTTTTTCCTGTTGAGTTTTAACTTGTTATGTTATTATTTGATTTACTATTGTTTCTTTTTTTCCTTTTAGCTATGTATATTTAAATATAGATCTCTCTCTCTCTCTCTCTCTCTCTCTCTCTCTCTCTCTCTCTCTCTCTCTCTCTCTCTCTCTCTCTCTCTCTCTCTCTCTTCTCTCTCTCTATCTATCTTCTTCTCTCTCTCTTTCTCTCTCTCTCTCTTTCTCTCTGAAAAAAGTCTGAAAAAATGTAGATGTATACATGTACATTAATTTATCTATATTTGTGTTGTATTCACTTCTATAGCATTTCTGGGTTTTTCCATGTTGTTGCCTCCTCG
>NC_069412.1:25455453-25500453 GCF_026875155.1 Cherax quadricarinatus | reverse complement strand
CTCTTGATCCTCGAATTGTAGCTATCATCTCCTTCCTAGGACCGAAACTGATTGCCTCCCATTCCCAGAGTGCTATGTGATGCTTGCTTTCTAGCTCTTTCTCAAAAACTAATGATTAGTATCCTTTGTAACACCTAGTTGCTAAAGAAAGTTATTTTAAACGTTCATGACCTACTGAATGAGACTGGATATCCTATCTCTAGGCAACAATTTCTTAATTTCATAAGGAAAAAAATCACAATAACTTCGATGAACAATATACAAAGAAAATACATTTCATAGAGAAAACTGTATATGACTTGATAAAGGCGCTGAAGGGATCGAAAAGTCTCCGAATGTTTCGTCTCTATAGCATGCGGTAATTTTGGGAATTAGCAATGAAATAAGAATAGTAATTTCTTAAAATGAAACTAGAACATGCAGCTATTATTTTTAGATTTTTGCCGCAGCAGTGGCTAGTTTATTGTTCATCCAATATCTATATTGTAGACGGACCGCAAGAGCATAAAGATACTTAAAAGGCCTAGGAATTAGGCCTCAAATAGGTTAATAGGAGCATATTTAGGTTTATATATATAGTTGACTTATGTGTTGCAAGCATATTTAGAATATCTGCTTAATATCTCGGGTATTCTTATTTTCAATAATAAGATATCTTAACACTTCTTATAGGTTATACTCTCTATCTCTATACTCCTCAAGAAGTGAACAGTTAAGCACATAGTGTAAAAGAAAGTGACCGTAAAACTATGTGGCTGCCAATCTGCCAGAAATACTTGTAACCAATCCAGTATCAGTCTGTTCACATTGCAAGTTCCTCAAAAAACATATTCATCTACGTTTATTTTATCATAGTGAATGATAGATCTACTCAGGCTTCTAACTGTATTCCTATGATAATCATCTTTAATATTTACCTCTCTCCTAGTGCTAAACACAGACATGCCAAAAGTATGTTTTACATTTTCCTTGAAGATACTTTATTTAGCTAACCTATCAACTTTACCATGATGGAGTAAGTCATTGTGTGATGGAATCCATAAAAAATTTACTTTAGTTCCTTTTTCTCTTTTGTTTTTTAGTATCTGTATCTGACTTCTCCAATAAACACGTTGTTAGAGTCATTATGTATATCTATAGCCTTCACTAATGACATAGAATCGGTAATACCCAAAGAGTCAAGCTCTGTGACGAAAGTTAATTCTAGTGTCATGAGGATGGCACTAGGATAGCAACTAGGATCATCTGTAAGACGAGGAAAACAAGGTGAATTTCAGTTACTCAAATAAGATATATACAAAATTTATAAATGTCTACTGAAAATAAAAATCAGTAGAAAACGAATTATAAAATATTATGCAATATTTGTAAAAAGGTTTCATTTGCATAGATTGATAGGAACATGAAAATCACTCGCTGACACACCAAAAACTGTAGGTACGAAAATTACCTCGGATACGACTTCATCACTGCCTCCAGACTCCTTCGTGCTGCAACCTTTAAAGACCATGACTCTCACCCATACAAATTTGTTGGCGCCAATGTAATCTTACATTCAGATGTTTATACATTCGTCTTCGTGAATTAATTAACATTGTACTTTCTTTCCACAGACGCTACTTTCTTTCAATTATCTATGGTTTTTCGTCTCTCATGATCGTGTTCTTTTTGTGTTAATTTTCAGGTTCTTTCACATAAGCACTTTTTTATATTTTTGCCCCTTCGCTATCTCTTGCCATCGAAGAAAATAGCCAACTTTCACGGAGGTTGAATAAATAATATACTTTCTTTAAAGTCAATGAAAAGTCGTAATATATCAAAAAAAAAAAAATTGTATACACATGTTTGTTCACACATTTTTGTCATATTAGCATCATCACTGCTACTTGTAGTACTAATACTTATTTCCCTTTGCTCTTACCAACCAGTCTTCTGCGCTTCTCTGTTTTTTGTCCCTCAGTTGTGATTTGATAAGGATCCAGGACGGACCGAAACGCCGTTTAAAGTTCCATCTCTAGGCGTTTGTTACTGGAGAGCTGATGAGGCAATGGTATTGTGACTTTTAATCTTCATTTGCCATACTTTTATCCCTCGACTGATTTTTCTATTGCGCTTGGGAGTTAGTCTCCTACTGAGGCTCTCACTCTGTCCTTCTCTAGGAAAATTCACCCTTCAAAGCAAGCTTTTTGATGATCTGAACTGAGACTGACTCTTTTATATTTTTTTTTTTTTTTTTTTTTTTTGCTAAATCTGATTTTCCTGGTTCAACTTGCGCACTCACTTCACATCTCTTACTTATGGCGTTAGAACCCTCCGTCAGGTGGCTCTGAATGACCGTCAAGTATGGCGATTTTTTCTTGTGAAAAACTATCATTTTCTATTGAAGACATCGAAAAGGCGCGCTCACTGACTTTATTAAGACAATGTGCAGCAGATATTTTTGGTTATAGGAGTATTAGAGAGGAAAAAATGATTAATTGTATTAGGCAATAATGGCGATAAGAAAACAAAATTGAAATAAGAGAGACTTTTTCCAATATAAAATTCAAAGTGAGATAAAGGAGTACAAGAGAACAAATAAAAGAATTATCCTTGGTTATCAATTTCTTTGATAATAAGAAAAAGGTTTGAAGGAGGATCAGTAAAATGAGAAAATAAAATGAATTTGTCTTTCATTAAGAATTAATATAGTAAGATGCAGGACAAGAGAGAGAAGTGTTATATATTCTGAGATAAGACGGTGCTAAAGATGATGGATAAGGATGTGGTGTTAAAAAGGTTGTATAAGAAGGCAGAGGTGTCAGACACGCAGGATAATGATTTAGACATGATATCGATGCTAGATAAGAAGTCGTAGATATGTTGGAAATGGAGGAAAAGAGATGCTGGATAAGGAGACAGAAGTTTCAGATAAGCTGCAAATGGAGGTGAAAAAAATAAGCTGGAAATGGGGGTGTAAAAAAAGATACTGTAAGAATGAAATGGAGCTAAAAAAAATTAATTCCTGGGACAAAGAAAGATCAACTTGCGTAAAATTAGAGCCATGAATAAGAATACAGGGAGAGTGAGGGAAGCAGTGAGAGCTTGAAAGTAGGAGAAGCAAAAATAAGATTAAGGCTTAAATACAGAAAGGAGGTTGGAGTAATGCGAAAGAAGTTAGCATCAGTGAGAAGAAGAATGCCAACGATTAGCATTTTTCCCCTCATTGATATTAAATGCCATTCCTTGGCACAAAGAGAAAAAAAAACGAAAAATAACTGAAGAATTATAAACGAATAAAATTCTTTAAGTATATCAGAAAAAATAATAAAGAATTGGCATTATCAGGGCTATTTAAAAAAAGGATTGCAGACGAAAAGAGTATTTAGAAAATGAAGGGTGAATATGCTGATCAAGTGAAAAATAGTGATACTGACAAGATGTGAAAAGAGACGATTATGTACAGTTCAGGACAATTATCAGAGCAAATGTATTGCCACGAGTAGCTTCTTTAAGACTGAAGAAGCCACTAGTTTCTTAAAGACTGAAGAAGCCACTGGTTTCTTCAGGACTGAAGAAGCCACTAGTTTCTTCAGGACTGAATAAGCCACTAGTTTCTTCAGGACTGAATAAGCCACTAGTTTCTTCAGGACTGAAGAAGCCACTAGTTTCTTCAGGACTGAATAAGCCACTAGCTTCTTCAGGACTGAAGAAGCTACTAGTTTCTTCAGGACTGAATAAGCCACTAGTTTCTTCAGGACTGAAGAAGCCACTAGTTTCTTCAGGACTGAAGAAGCCACTAGTTTCTTCAGGGCTGAATAAGACACTAGTTTCTTCAGGACTGAAGAAGCCACTAGTTTCTTCAGGACTGAAGAAGCCACTAGTTTCTTCAGGACTGAAGAAGCCACTAGTTTCTTCAGGAATGAAGAAGCCACTAGTTTCTTCAGGACTGAATAAGCCACTAGTTTCTTCAGGACTGAAGAAGCCACTAGTTTCTCAAAGACTGAAGAAGCCACTAGTCTCTTAAAGACTGAAAAAGCCACTAGTTTCTTAAAAACTGAAGAAGCCATTAGTTTCTTAAAGACTGAAAAAGCCACTAGTTTCTTAAAGACTGAAAAAGCCACTAGTTTCTTAAAGACTGAAGAAGCAACTAGTTTCTTAAAGACTGAAGAAGACACTAGTTTCTTAAAGACTGAAGAAGCAACTAGTTTCTTAAAGACTGAAGAGCTACTAGTTTCTTAAAGGGACTGAAGAAGCCACTTTTTTTCTTAAAGACTGAAGAAGCTACTAGTTTCTTAAAGACTGAAGAAGCAACTAGTTTCTTAAAGACTGAAGAAGCTACTAGTTTCTTAAAGACTGAAGAAGCTACTAGTTTCTTAAAGACTGAAGAAGCCACTAGTTTCTTAAAGACTGAAGAAGCTAATAGTTTCTTTAGGACTGAAGAAGCCACTAGTTTCTTAAAGACTGAAGAAGCTACTAGTTTTTTTAGGAACTGAAGAAGCACTAGTTTTTTAAAAGACTGAAGGAAGCTATAGTTTCTTTAGGACTGAAGAAAGCAACTAGTTTCTTAAAGACTGAAGAAGCCCTATTTTTCTTAAAGACTGAAGA
The DNA here is from genome assembly GCF_026875155.1 of Cherax quadricarinatus. NCBI lineage: Eukaryota > Metazoa > Arthropoda > Malacostraca > Decapoda > Parastacidae > Cherax > Cherax quadricarinatus. The sequence goes on along the minus strand of NC_069412.1, from coordinate 25,495,866 downwards.
AGCTACTAGTTTCTTTAGGACTGAAGAAGCCACTAGTTTCTTAAAGACTGAAGAAGCCACTAGTTTCTTAAAGACTGAAGAAGACACTAGTTTCTTAAAGACTGAAGAAGCCACTAGTTTCTTAAAGACTGAAGAAGCTACTAGTTTCTTTAGGACTGAAGAAGCCACTAGTTTCTTAAAGACTGAAGAAGCTACTAGTTTCTTTAGGACTGAAGAAGCAACTAGTTTCTTAAAGACTGAAGAAGCTACTAGTTTCTTTAGGACTGAAGAAGCAACTAGTTTCTTAAAGACTGAAGAAGCCACTAGTTTCTTAAAGACTGAAGAAGCTACTAGTTTCTTTAGGACTGAAGAAGCCACTAGTTTCTTAAAGACTGAAGAAGCTACTAGTTTCTTTAGGACTGAAGAAGCAACTAGTTTCTTAAAGACTGAAGAAGCTACTAGTTTCTTTAGGACTGAAAAAAGGGCAATAGTTTCTTAAAGACTGAAGAACCCACTAGTTTCTTAAAGACTGAAAAAGCCACTATTTTTCTTAAAGACTGAAGAAGCCACTAGTTTCTTAAAGACTGAAGAAGCCACTAGTTTCTTAAAGACTGAAGAGCCACTAGTTTCTTAAAGACTGAAGAAGCCACTAGTTTCTTAAAGACTGAAGAAGCCACTAGTATCTTAAAGACTGAAGAAGCCACTAGTTTCTTAAAGACTGAATAAGCCACTAGTTACTTTAAGACTGAAGAAGCCACTAGTTTTAAGACTGAAAAACCACTATTTTTCTTAAAGACTGAAGAAGCCACTGTTTCTTAAAGACTGAAGAAGCCACTAGTTTCTTAAAGACTGAAGAGCCACTAGTTTCTTAAAGACTGAATAAGCCACTAGTTTCTTTAAAACTGAAGAAGCCACTAGCTTCTTAAAGACTGAAGAGCCACTAGTTTCTTAAAGACTGAAGAAGCCACTAGTTTCTTAAAGACTGAAGAAGCCACTAGTTTCTTTAAGACTGAAGAAGCCACTTGTTTCTTTAGGACTGAAGAAGCCACTAGTTTCTTTAAGACTGAAGAAGCCACTAGTTTCTTAAAGACTGAAGAAGCCACTAGTTTCTTTAGGACTGAAGAAGCCACTAGTTTCTTAAAGACTGAAGAAGCCACTAGTTTCTTTAAGACTGAAGAAGCCACTAGTTTCTTTAGGACTGAAGAAGCCACTAGTTTCTTTTGGACTGAAGAAGCCACTAGTTTCTTTAAAGACTGAAGAAGCCACTAGTTTCTTTAGGACTGAAGAAGCCACTAGTTTCTTAAAGACTGAAGAAGCCACTAGTTTCTTAAAGACTGAAGAAGCCACTAGTTTCTTCAGGACTGAAGAAGCCACTTGTTTTTTTAAAAGGGACTGAAGACGTCACTAGTTTTTAAAGACTGAAGTAGCCACTAGTTTCTTAAAGACTGAAGAAGCCACTAGTTTCTTTAGGACTGAAGAAGCCACTAGTTTCGTCAGGACTGAAGAAGCCACTAGTTTCTTCAGGACTGAAGAAGCCACTTGTTTCTTAAAGACTGAAGACGTCACTAGTTTCTTAAAGACTGAAGTAGCCACTAGTTTCTTAAAGACTGAAGAAGCCACTAGTTTCTTTAGGACTGAAGAAGCCACTAGTTTCGTCAGGACTGAAGAAACCACTAGTTTCTTAAAGACTGAAGAAGCCACTAGTTTCTTAAAGACTGAAGTAGCCACTAGTTTCTTAAAGACTGAAGAAGCCACTAGTTTCTTAAAGACTGAAGTAGCCACTAGTTTCTTAAAGACTAAAGAAGCCACTAGTTTCTTAAAGACTAAAGAAGCCACTAATTTCTTAAAGAATGAAGAAGCCACTAGTTTCTTAAAGACTGAAGAAGCCACTAGTTTCTTCAGGACTGAAGACGTCACTAGTTTCTTAAAGACTGAAGAAGCCACTAATTTCTTAAAGACTGAAGAAGCAACTAGTTTCTTAAAGACTGAAGAAGCCACTAGTTTCTTAAAGACTGAAGAAGCCACTAGTTTCTTTAGGACTGAAGAAGCCACTAGTTTCTTAAAGACTGAAGAAGCTACTAGTTTCTTAAAGGCTGAAGAAGCTACTAGTTTCTTAAAGACTGAAGAAGCTACTAGTTTCTTAAAGTCTGAAGAAGCTACTAGTTTCTTAAAGGCTGAAGAAGCTACTAGTTTCTTTAGGACTGAAGAAGCCACTAGCTTATTAAAGACTGAAGAAGCCACTAGTTTCTTTAGGACTGAAGAAGCCACTAGGTTCTTAAAGGCTGAAGAAGCTACTAGTTTCTTAAAGACTGAAGAAGCAACTAGTTTCTTAAAGACTGAAAAAGGGCACTAGTTTTTTAAAAAGACTGAAGAAGCACTAGTTTCTTTTAAAGACTGAAGAAGCCACTAGTTTTTTAAAAGACTGAAGAAGCAACTATTTTCTTAAAGACGGAAATAACCCAAATAGTTTCTTAAAGACTGAAGAAGCCCTAGTTTCTTAAAGACTGAAGAAGCCACTAGTTCTTAAAGACTGAAGAAGCCACTAGTTTCTTAAAGACTGAAGAAGCCACTATTTTTCTTAAAGATGAATAAGCCACTAGTTTCTTAAAGACTGAAGAAGCCACTAGTTTCTTAAAGACTGAAGAAGCAACTAGTTTCTTAAAGACTGAATAAGCCACTAGTTTCTTAAAGACTGAAGAAGCCACTAGTTTCTTAAAGACTGAAGAAGCCACTAGTTTCTTAAAGACTGAAGAAGCAACTAGTTTCTTAAAGACTGAATAAGCCACTAGTTTCTTAAAGACTGAAGAAGCCACTAGTTTCTTAAAGACTGAAGAAGCCACTAGTTTCTTAAAAGACTAAAGGGAAGCAACTAGTTTCTTAAAGACTGAATAAGCCACTAGTTACTTAAAGACTGAAGAAGCCACTAGTTTCTTAAAGACTGAAGAAGGCACTAGTTTCTTAAAGACTGAAGAAGCCACTAGTTTCTTAAAGACTGAAGAAGCTACTAGTTTTTTAAAGACTGAAGAAGCCATTGTTTCTAAAGACTGAAGAAGCCATTGTTTCTTAAAAAACTGAAAAAGCAACTAGTTCTTAAAGACTGAATAAGCCACTAGTTTCTTAAAGACTGAAGAAGCCACTAGTTTCTTAAAGACTGAAGAAGCAACTAGTTTCTTAAAGACTGAAGAAGCCACTAGTTTCTTAAAGACTGAATAACCCACTAGTTACTTAAAGACTGAAGAAGCCACTAGTTTTTTAAAGACTCATGAAGCCACTAGTTTCTTTAGAACTTAAGAAGCCACTAGTTTCTTAAAGATTGAAGAAGCCACTAGTTTCTTAAAGACTGAAGAAGCCACTAGTTTCTTAAAGACTGAAGAAGCCACTAGTTTCTTAAAGACTGAAGAAGCAACTAGTTTCTTAAAGACTGAATAAGCCACTAATTTCTTAAAGACTGAAGAAGCAACTAGTTACTTAAAGACTGAAGAAGCCACTAGTTTCTTAAAGACTGAAGAAGCCACTAGTTTCTTAAAGACTGAAGAAGCCACTAGATTCTTAAAGACTGAAGAAGCCACTAGTTTCTTGAAGACCGAAGAAGCCACTAGTTTCTTTAGGACTGAAGAAACCACTAGTTTCTTTAGGACTGAAGAAGCCACTAGATTTTTAAAGACTGAAGAAGCCACTAGTTTCTTTAGGACTGAAGAAACCACTAGTTTCTTTAGGACTGAAGAAGCCACTAGTTTCTTAAAGACTGAAGAAGCCACTAGTTTCTTAAAGACTGAAGAAGCAACTAGTTTCTTAAAGACTGAAGAAGCCACTAGTTTCTTAAAGACTGAAGAAACCACTAGTTTCTTTAGGACTGAAGAAGCCACTAGTTTCTTAAAGACTGAAGAAGCTACTAGTTTCTTTAGGACTAAAGGGAAGCCACTAGTTTTTTTAAAGACTGAAGAAGCCACTAGTTTCTTAAAGACTGAAGAGCCACTAGTTTCTTTAGGACTAAAGAAGCAACTAGTTTCTTTAAGACTGAAGAAGCCACTATTTTTCTTAAAGACTAAAAGAAGCCACTATTTTTCTTTAGGATTTGAAGAAGCCACTAGTTTTTTAAAGACTGAAGAAGCTAACTAGTTTCTTTAGGACTGAAGAAACCACTATTTTTCTTTAGGACTGAAGAAGCCACTAGTTTTTTAAAGACTGAAAAGCCATAGTTTCTTTAGGTGAAGAAGCCACTAGTTTTTTAGGACTGAAGAACCCACTGTTTTTTAAAAGACTAAGAACCACTAGTTTTTTTTGGATAAAGAAGCCACAGTTTCTTTGGGATAAAGAAGCCACTAGTTTCAAAAAGATGAAAACCCACTATTTCTTTGGGCTGAAGAACCCCAAGTTTTTTAAAGACTGAAGAACCCCTAGTTTTTTTTGGGATGAAGAAACCACTAGTTTTTTTTGGGCGAAGAAGACTAGTTTCTTTAGGACTGAAGAAGCCACTTTTTTTTAGACTGAAAAAGACTAGTTTCTTTATGAAGGGGGGGGGGGGGGGGGGGGGGGGGGGGGGGGGGGGGGGGGGGGGGGGGGGGGGGGGGGGGGGGGGGGGGGGGTGAAAAAGCCATAGTTTTTTTCTTTTTTGGGAAGACCGAAGAAGCCACTAGTTTTTTTGAAGACCGAAGAAGCCATAGTTTCTTTGGCTAAGAAAAAAAAAAGTTTTTTTATGACGAAGAAGCCACTTGTGCGAAACTTTCCCCTAAAAAGTGTCCTAAGTGTACATTAGTGTCTTTTCCCAGTGTCTGTGTGTGCAATATTTAGAAAAATTTAAATGAACCGTTTGCTGTATTTATGAACTTGGGCAAGACATGTGACAGGATGGATAAAAAAAGAGATGTGGTTAGTTTCCATTAAGGAGAGGTAGCAATGTGTAAAAGAGTAAGATTAAAGATATTTTTTTGAAAAAAGATATGTTTTTTAAATAAAAAAGGGTAAAATCGGGTATGTGTGATTTTTTGGGTTTTTATAGTGTGTAGCAAAAAAGGTTATAAGAGAAGTGATGCTAACTTGTTAAATAAGCCTATCTTAGAACTAAAAATTGATCTAAAGTGAATTTTGTTTTTATATGTTGAAGATATTGGCTCTTGGAACCTAAGAAAATTCAAATTTGTTGCAGGAGTTTGAAAGTTTTTTTTTTTTTTAAAAATCTTAAATAAAATGCAAAAATAAGCTTAACTAATTTAAATAATTTTGAGGAAATTTTTAAAACCCGTACATTTGAAGGAAGGAAGAAATATGGAGAAAAAGAATGCGATTAGATTGTTGGTGAAATATTTTAGGATACAACGCTTTGAAAACATTTAAGAACACTAAACATCAAATTATCCTGCAGAACCTTTGTTTCATTTTATTATTTTGGGTTGGGCAGACAAAGGGTTTCAGTCTATAATGAAAGTTTTAAAAAAAATTATGTCTACTTATATCCCTTCCTTTTGGAGATACGTTGTCGAAGGTTTTATTTTAACGGAATACGTCGTCACTGGTCAGTGGGACGTATTTCATTTCTATAAATTTATTTATAATAACTTATTCAGTAATTACAACTGATGTAGGATGTAGCAGATATGTTCTTATTAGCCTGAAGTCTTATATTACGGATGTTCCGCCTTCTCATTTCAGAATTACTGACGCTTAGCGTTCTTATTTCTGAATTACAAATGTCTGGGGTCAATATAGCCGCATTATTGATGTCTAGTGTCCTTATTGCTCCATTGCTGATGTATATTGTCTTTATTTTCATATAACTGTTGTCTGGAGTTTTATTATTGTATTATTAATGCTCTGGCTTCCGTATTACTACCTTACTGATGTTCTGTGTTCTTTTTAATACTGATGTTCTACGTCTATATTCTTGTATACGCGTAGTTCGGCATCCTTATTAATCCGTATTAATCATGTCTGGCATCCTCATTCCCGTATTAATCATGTCTGGCATCCTCGTTCCTGTATGACCATGTATGGCACTCGTATTTTATGTCTTGAATTCCTCCTCCATTTCTGACATTCTTCCTTAGGACTGATACTCTCGCTCCAGGTTTATCATTCTTCTTCAAAGTCTCACACTCTTCCTCTACGTCACGCATTCTTCATACAGATGTAGTCTTCTTCCTGGTCTGATACTCTCACTCCATGTCTGTCATTCTTCCTCCAGGTCTGTCATTCTTTCTCCAGGTCTGTCATTCTTCTTCCATGTTTGTCATTCTTCTTCTAGATCTGTCATTCTTCTTCCAGGTCTGTCATTCTTCTTTCAGGTCTCACAATCTACATATACATCAAAATATGACTTTCTTCTACAACAAAGTCTGACATTCTTCCTCCAGGTTTGACAATGTTCTTCCAGATCTGACAATCTTCTTCCAGGTCTGTCATTCTTCAACCAGGTCTGTCATTCGTCATCCAGGTCTGTCATTCTTCATAAAAATCTGATATTGGCACGCCAGGTCTGGTACTTTGCAATCCTAGTACTGTCACTCCAAGACTGGTACTATCACTCCAGGACTGGTACTCTAAATTCCACATTATTTCTTCTTTAGGATCCCGTCTCCAGTAGTTATATACAATAGAAATATTTTCTACATTCATATTTTCTACAGAACTCACGGAGTCTAGACTGATCCACAAATGGAGGCGGTTCCCCTGTTTATGTGTGAAATGGTGTATTAAGTAATTCATAATTTTTTATTATTCATGTATTGGTTATTTGATTAAGAAATTGACTGATTAACTGATTAGCTTATTGATTAATTGGCATATTCGGTTGATTAATAAGAATTAAAACTCAAAAAAAAAGAGAATGTCGAAGTGAGCTAAATAAGCAATATTAATCGTATAATAACTCTTTAGAGAGTAAGCTTAAAAACGTATAAAACTGAAAATGATAAAACCAGAAGAAAGATTTGTCTCCAAGTGGAAAAAAATATCTGTCGTTCTTCAGGCAGGTACTGTTATGACTAAGGATGAGGGAGAGCAGGTAATTCACAGCTAACCCACAGTTAACTTTAGACGATGTTTCGGTCCATCCTGGATCATTATTAGAATATCCCATGAGCGGCCGAAACGCCGCCTAAAGTTATTTCTCCCAAGAGTGCTTTTTATGGAGCGTTTTAGGCACCGTATTGTGACTTCTTCTTCGGAGCGGGTAATATCCAGCGAGGCTTGAGCCATCGTACAAGTGTATGTGCCTGATTGCGCCAGAGTGTGGCACTCAAAAACCAACTACCACACTCTCAGGGGTACCATGTACCTGAGCTACTCCAGAATGTGGCATTCAAAACCGAACTATCACCCTCTCTGGGAACCCATTGCGCGATCTGCCCCCAGAGTGTGGTACTCGAAACCCAACTGCCACACTCTTAGGGGACTCATGTGCCTGATCTTCCGTAGAGTACACTCTTAAGAAAGCCTTTGCCTGAAGTGCCCTTGTGTGTGGCACTCAAGTCTTAACTACTCGACTCAATCCTCACACGAAAGAAGGTGACCAGGAGTCGTCTAGTTACGTAGGTAAGGCGAGTATTTCCTATACCTCTTGTAACTTTTTTTGGTTGTAGAAAGGGCTAACATTTGTTTAGATTGTTAAACAAAAGGAGTGATAAAAACTCAATCTTCCAATATCTAATCGCGAGACACACTACTCTCAGCAAGACAAGGCCGAGTGATGACTTTTAACGAAGTGGCATCAGGGAATATTGCCATGGACGAACCTTCCCTGTTACTTCCCCTGTGCTTGATGGAGTCCATCAGCATGGTGTCAGTAATGCATTCAAGACCTAGAATGAAGAATGAACAGGTCTGTCTATGAATATTGATTCCTGTGATGGTTTTTGGTGCAAATTTAAGATTCTCATGAAATTATTTGTCAAATTTCCGAAGAAGATCGAGATAGAATCTTTAGAAGTGTGGTAGTAAATGAAGAGTGTAAGAGTGTTACGAGAATTGTTTTTATTTTAAACCCATTAAATTTTTGCCCTTTGTAGTTTCTTATGAAGGCAACCGATCCAAATGGTCCTTATCCAGTGTAATGAAGAAAATAAAATAGTATAAAGTTAGATTATAATAACCGTTTCCTGAATTTAGACTGCCAGATAGTACACTAGCATAAATGTAGTGGTATACCCGTTAGTCTAATCGGAAAAGTGTTAAGAAAGATGGAGATTACTTTACGATGCATTAAACAGATATAAAATGGATAATCCAGGAAAAGAGATTCGTTTATACCTACAAACTCCTTGCGCTGTTCCATAACCTCTTCATTCACCTTCCCTATTGAACGCGCTAGGGTTAATCCCTGTTACTTAACTTCAAAAATATATAGATGAGATATAACACACTGTTTTTAGTAGGATTGGCCAATATCGTGCGAATTTTAGTTCATATAAGATAGTTAGTGGTATACTCTTTTTCCTAGAAAAGTCTTGTTAAAAACCAATGTGAATTACTTTCACGATCAGAAAATGAAAAAAAAATGGATGACAATTTAAAAAAAGTAATTCTTTTATATACATACTGCAAATCCTTGCCGCTGCTTTATCTTATCCTAATCCTCATTCTCACCTTCCCTTCATCTACAAGTCGTCTAGGAGTTCCAGTAGTGATTCACTTCATTTGACTTACAACAAAGATATAAGATAGGAATAACACTTACTGTTGTTTAAGTAGGAGTTTGGTCAATATCGTCCGAATTTTAGTCTGCCATATAATGTACTACAAGTAAAGCTGGCTACTACTGGTTATTATTTTCCATAGAATCGTGATGCCAAAAGCATCATCTACATCTTAATTTGAAGGGAGACATTAATAAAGTACTGAGGGTGTCGAACCAGGTAAGAACCAGGAATAATGGATTTAAGTTGGATAAATTTAGATTTAGAAAGGACATAGGTAAGTACTGGTTTTCTAACAGAGTTGTAGATGCGTGGAACAGTCTTCCCAGTGGGGTGATAGAGGTTAGGACCTTGGGTAGCTTTAAGAAGAGACTGGACAAATATATGAGTGGGAGGGGCTGGGTTTGATTGGTGTCAAGGGGTACGGGAGTTATTTCTTGAGTAGCTTTAGGTAGATGTCGTTTTGATAAGGACCTGCCTCGTATGGGCCAGTAGGCCTTCTGCAGTGTTCCTACATTCTTATGTTCTTATGTTCTTATGAATACGTGAAAGAAAAACGATTTTCTCCCAGTACGTGAGTTTGAAGCCATAAGAATGCAGCTCATTCTGAGGCGACTGGAATATACAGTCTTATTTTCTAATATTCGAATCCATCAGGCTTATCAACATAATATAAATTAAACGAAAGCATTATAATAATTTTAATAACATTTATGCTAATTATCAGCATAACAAATTTTAGGAATTTTTTGGGAGTATCTGGGTGTAAGTTTTATACCAAAGAGTCTTATCGAAACTATTAAAAATTTGTAGAAGGTTAACTGTATCTTCAGTCGTATTTATTAGGGTTTCTCTTACACATTCATTGAATAATTATCTACCTCACGCTTCTCTTCATATTTTTCTCCTTCATATCTCTTTTCATCTTTTTTTTTTGATTACTGGAAAGTATATAAGTGAAAATTAAGCTTTATCATAATAAGTCTTAGGATGATTTCACAGGAACATCTAAAACAATTATAAAATTATGAATAATTCAAAGAGAGGGATCTCTCTTGAGATTACCTGTTATGTTGTATGTGTAAGCGTAACATATTAGAGATTGTATGATGTATGTCAACATATATCACACCAGAGACAAACTAATACCATTCTTGTGTGATCAGACATTAAGCGCAACAAATTTCTTTCTAACGTTGTATAACAAAACATAAAACACTTTCACTTCTGTTCCTTTGGTTTATGGATGACTTTCTCTAAATCTGTGTGAGAAAAGATTTGTAAACAAAATCTGAATATTGGGACATTCTTTTTATGATTATATTCATGGGAACAAGTCAAGCTCATAAGGGTCACACACTGCCTGGGAAACGAAGTAATCAAGTTAGATCTAAAGAATATCTCCAATTTCTTGAATCACGAGCCCTTCACCAGCATGCAGACACCCTCCGTGAATAGAGGCACGATTGGTTGAGCATTTAAGCGGGAGTGCCGGAGCGCTGCTTCGGCTAACAACGATAATGGGTGCAGCAGCCAAGCTCCTTTCCTGGCTAGGTTATTGCAAATATTCCTAGATTACTAACTTTGGTGCGGGGCATAGGTGGATATAGTTGAGACGTGTTAGTACTGTTACATTCTTAAACATCCATACGCTTTTACTGCTACATAGTTAACGTTACATATATAAGGTGTTTTTGCTGATGCATGCAGGAAAATGAAACTAATTGCGAGTGTTCTGGCTGTTGCAAGGATACGAGTGAGGGGATGGTGATAATGTTCTTATATGCTCCAGGATACAGCTAAGAAAAGAAGTGTTATTACTATTATTACAGTGAGAAGGATATAGCTAAAAAAGAAAGGAGGTGCTATTCCTCCCATATGATTAAGAATTTTATCAGGAGGAAGTGTTGTTAATATGTGTTCAAGGATATGCTGCTAGATACATAAGAATACAGCAGCTAAAAGGAAAGAATTTTAATGCCATGAACGAGAATACTGAAAGCAACTGAAGATTGCCTCTATAGAGGCAATTTAGAGGGAATTTAGACCTGAATAACACCGAGAAAATGCCTAGTCAGGTATCCACGAAAGGGACCTATAAAAGGTTGCCTATTTTTTTCCCTTTTCCAATTTTTTTTTTATTTGATTCATTACTCGAGAACGCCCCTCGCAATCGGCTTCAAATTTTGAACGGTTGTGTATGATGCCGAGGATCAGATTCGCAGCATCCTGGAAGAACTCGGATGACTTCGAAACCCCTCAATGGCATAGCTTCAAACGTTCAGTAACAGGTTCCTCATAATTCGACGAAGGCGGAGAGTTGGCCATTGTATGCGTCATCGAGTGTGAAATTTTTATGCCCGTTAAATCACGTTAAATAAATTTCAGTTTTCCTCTTCTGAAATGGCTTAAAAATTTAATGATCGATTCATTTACAGCCAGGGTAGTTTCCACAGAGTTTTGTTTGTGTGATCCAAATTTGTCAAAATAGTAACATGGTTAAAAAAAAAAAAAAAAACTTGGAATCTTTGAGATTCCGTGTCTTAACTGGAGAATGCTTCTGCTGATCGGCTTTAAATTTTCGCCACTCTTGTTACTGAGTGACATAAGTCACAGTTTGCCATTTTTTCTTGAATAAATATTGAAATTCATTTTTATTTCATAACTAATGCTTCTTCTGATCGATTCAAGAAATTATTCATGTATTCTATAAAATTATTCACCATAAGTGTAGTTTAAGTAGATACAAATTTGAAATTGTTAAAAAAAAACTTTCACCTTTGTTTATTATTAAATTACTGCAAACTTATCTAAAATATATTTAGTTGAATTAGGCTAAATTAAATTGTGCTTCTTGTAATAAGGTTAGATGAGTTTTCTACTTTTTTTTGGTGCAAAGTTATTAATTTTTACATTAACATAAATGAGAAAATATATCTTTAAACGTATAAGAGAAAGTTTTAGAAAGGACTCAGATTTAAATGAGTTTTGCTAACTTACCAGTTTTACCTATTCGGCATGACATATGTATATATATATATATATATATATATATAAAATATATATATATATATATATATATATATATATTATATATATATATAAATACATACATATATATATATATAATATATATATATATATATATATATATATATATAATTATATAATATATACATACATATATATATATGTAATATATATATATATAATATATATATATATATATATATACATGTATGTGTGTGTGTGTGTATGTGTGTGTGTGATGTGTGGTTGTGTATGTGTGTTGTGTGTGTGTGTGTGTGTGTTGTGTGTGTGTTCGTGTGTGTGTGTGTGTGTGTGTGTGTGTGTGTGTGTGTGTGTGTGTGTGTGTGTGTGTGTGTGTGTGTGTGTGTGTGTGTGTGTGTGTGAAATTAGACTTTCTTAAAAAAAAAATTGCATTTTTTCTTCAAATTCTTCAAAATTTTAAATCGAGTTCACAAACTGTCAGGTCGGTAGGTAGTGTTCTTGGCTTTCACTAACTTCCTCTAAGGCTATCATTTATAACTACAGGACGCCTTGTCCGATAGTCGTTAAATTTTCCACCCTGGTAAAATATTACTGAGGTATTAATAATCTGGTACCCGAGTATCAAATTTTGATACAAGGTGGAAGATCAAGATTTGACACATGGGTTATCAAATTTTGATACCCATGTATCAAATTTTCACACGAAGGTATAATAATTTTGAGATTCGGTTTTTAATTTTTGAAATAAGGGTACCAAAGTTTTGATATTCGGGTTTCAAAATTTGGTACCCGGAATTTTTTATTATAATATGCAGATATAAAAACTTTTATACCTGAGTATAAACAAAAAATTAAAACCCTGGTATTAAACATTTGGTACTCGTGTATTGAAAATTTGAGTCCCAGGTATCAAATTTTGATACCGGAATATTAAAAAAATTAATAACCAGGTATTAAAATTTTGATACCTATATATCGAAATTAGATACCAGAGTTTTAAAAATTTCTTACCCGGGTATTAAAGATTTGATAAGCGAGGCCGATAAGTCTTTAATGAAACTTTGGTGTCTTTATCCGGCCTACTGAGGAACTCATCTATTCTTACTACCGTCACTTATACTAAAATTTAGAAGAATTACCGAAAATATGTTGGGTAAAAGGACACATGTACAACTAATGCGAATTTTGTTGTGGTAACGTCATACTCTCCATGAGCTTTCTTAAACATGGCGAACATGGCATTAGTTACACATATTTTTTTTTTACTAACATTTTGTTATTTACTTGGTACACGTCTCTGTGGAAATTGTCAGCGTCAGTCCTGAAACAGAAACTACCAAACAGCACAGCTTACACTCGTTCATATGTAAAAATACATGAGAACTCAGCACCAAAATGTGCTCCTGGCGCAACTTCAGTCACCCTTTTCAACCCTATTTAAAAGAAACTGTTTATATATCCCTCATACATAATATTATCATTAACAGTTGCTCAAAGAAAAAAAAAAGATCTTTCACAAGCCGATTTTTTTTTATCTGTTGAGTGCGAACTTGTTACCTTGATTTTGTTGGGCATTTCTCTAAATCTGAATTTTCTTTTTTTTTTTTTTTTACTCACGATTGTTATCATGCTGAGAACAAAGGTTTTGAGTTCGTAAAAGCTCAGCAACACATGGCATTCTTCTCGTCGAATCAAAATAACAAAAAGTGTGTGCATAATACTACAATAGAAGAGCATTGTGCTTGAAGAAAAATATCTGAAAATCAAATAATGGTCATTATAAGTCCATGGTGATGTGCTCTTCACCATTCCCATTTAGAAAATCTGACGATGTAACTAAGTAAATAAACGTTTTCTAATTTGGCTAATAAGAATCAAAACCTAGAATAATTTTATATATTACCAGATGCGCATAATGACGATTCTTCTGTAAAAATAATTATGTCAGCTAATATTACAATTAACTGCACTAATATCCTCGTCTCTATCCTAGCAGGTGTAAACAGATTAATTAATACACGGTTAAAGAATCGTTAACGTTAGTTAAATAAAAGAGTGAAATAATTGTTGATCAATATGCTAGATGATTTCTCTGGACTAATCAACAAGTGAGAGAGACAAAAGATATTTGATTGAATGATTTCACTAAGATAACATCCAAAATTTGAGTGGGAAACAGCTTTACAAATAACCACCATCAGCAGTTAATTGTTGTTTGTAAATCAGTATAAACGACTTTAAGAAATAAGATGCAGGTGCAATGGAAAATAAGTTTCCCTGCTCATTACGAGATAGTGATGATGATTAAATGTCCGTTTGATTTCACAATAACATCATATCATCCTTTAGGTGATTCCTATTCATTATTTAAATCACCTAATCCCTTATCTATGTTAATGGATATAGGATTCTAAGCACCAAAATATGTTAGCCTTGCCTGCTATTCTAGTTTATACAGTGCTCAGGCGAGGTATATCTCCCACTCCAAATCCCAGGTTAGGATATCTTTGCTTGGGATGGAAGAAGAATTTCATGGACTGTCATTTTTGGACTACTGTTTTTACGTCTCAGTCCGTGAACCAAGAGCCTAAATGCCAGGACTATTTCCTCATTCGTTAAGATTTCGGTGATGTATAGATCCATGAATAACAATCTGACGAGGCGTCGTGTCTAAGGCCTTCCTGCTGTCCAGGAATAAGCAGTCAACCCTGCACTCTTTTTCTTGTTTAAACTACATAATTCTCACGTGAAACATCATTCAAGATGAGTACCTTGATACTGGTGAATGATGCCTGATTCTAGGATTGGAAGTTACCAGCTTCTTCTATATGCTGACGATAATGATGATGATGATGATGATGATGATGAAGAGGAAGAAGAAGAAAAAGACTGAACGTAAGTCAACGTGTTTCTTTTCTTCAGTATTGCAGTCAGTAGCCATTTCATTTCTTCAGTGACTTGCTGTTAATTCACACATGACTTCAGCTTCTTTCAGTGATATTGACGGTTTGTGTGAAGCTCCCACAGCTTCTGTCGTATCTGGATGTCCCAGTTGTCCGTTTGTTGTTTGGCTGCTCTCATGTATTAAATGTCTGACCGTGTCTACCTTCTTTCCTCTGTATGTGTATTTACCGAACTGTTTGTGGTGGTCGATTCACAAATAGGTAAAATTGGCCACTTAGAAAGAACTCATTTAAAATTGAGTCATTTCTAAAATTTTCCCCTTATACGTTTAAATTAATAATTTTGTACCAAAAGAACCTTCGAAAACTTATCTAACCTTATAATAACAAGCGCAATTTAATATAGCCTAATCCATGTACATATATTTTAGATAAGTTTACAGTAATTTAATAATAAACAAACACAATTAAATATATTTTTTCGTTAGGCTCAGAATGATTTTTGCGAAATTACTGCACACACAAATTTTCGCTTGCCTTATTCGGCAAGAAGAGCGTTGCTATTTAAGCCAAAATCGCAAGTTTTACCTATTCGGCACGATAATATATATATATATTATATATATATATATATATATATATATATATATATATATATATATAATATATATATATATTATTAAATGTAAAAATACACGATCTGGTTCATTGAGACTAGGGTCCTCACTCTTCCTGCTGGCGAGAAGGCTACACACAGGGGAGTACTAGAGATTTTCTCCCCTTCGTCGGCAGTAAATATACCGGACCCTCCTACCTGGCCTCCCACCTGTTGCTCGCCTCTCCCCGCGCTCTTGAAGACATCCCCTCAATGCTCACCCTCGAGACTTGCTCACCCTTTTACTGCACCTCATGCATGACTAGTGTCTCCATTATTTGTTTTTCCTTTCCGCATCCTGCAGATTTTTATTGACGAATGATTCTTTGCTTGTGTGGTGTACACGATTTATTCACTGTACGAGATGTACATTTTTTTTTTTTTAATTTTTGCTGTTTCCTACCTATTCATAATGATTCAATGAAGAAAAACACATTTATCATCATTCGCAGACTAGCTGTCATTTTTATGATCCAGTGTGGCGCTACCGAACCACCAGGCATCTTTCAAAGGGATAATACAAAGGAAGGGTATACCGACAGTACACAAATAAGACATACAATGCAGGTTATGAGGTTTTATTGTGAAAAGCCATAACCCGCATTGTGTCTTATTTGTATCTCTGGGTGTGCAGGTACTGTACTTTCCACCGCCTAAACACAAGTCAGGCTAACCTATTTGATCGAATCCCATCACACCTATTACAATGGTAGTAAAAGGTTCTTGATCCACCAAACTGAAGCTATTTTCCCCCCATCCTTGAATCAAAGCTGCGTACGTTTCATTTCCCAAGTGTTGTATGACCCTTCAGGTTAACCCTTCCCCAATAATGATTGTAAAAATAATATTTGGTTTCGTTCACGCTCTGATAGCACATCAAAATACATTAGTGAATTACTTCCACTCTCTTCTAACACACATGACTAATAGATTCTCAAACCCAGGATCTCAAGATCAGCACAAGCGACTTCCAACAGTTCCTCGAACATTCCCTAAACCTTTTTCCATCCATCCATTCTCCATGTATATACCCCCTTCCCATTCAATTTATCTTACTTCTGCTTTTCCTACATGACAGAACCATCTAAACAAGGCACAATAGTCAGCATTGTCCCAATACAAACCTCATCTGCATTATGCTCCTTTATAACCATACCTGATGGCAGGTATGACTTCCCTACATCGGTTTAAAGAATACACAGCTTCACATTATACCTCTCATTTCTCCTCAATGCTTTATTTCTGTATAATATTCGCAACACACTGAATGCAGACACGAGAATTACACTCCTTTACATTTATAAATTCCATGAAAGGGAAATATAATGTAAAATTAAGGATAATAACAAGTAAAATCTAGAAGAATATAACGTAAAATAGAGAAGAATGTCACGTGAAATTAATGGTCTAAGTCGGATCGAAATGTTTTAAGTTTCTTTCTCCTATGCGCGAGTTATTTGTGTATTGTTCTAGTGACGGTAATAGATCACGATATTTAGGAAAATATCACCTAATATTTGTATAACATGTGAATCTGAGAACTAAAACAGTGCAATATGATAGTAAGAATATTATAATAAAGGTCCCAGATTTTACTTCTGCAAATCACAATTAACTTAGAAAACACCTGCCATGTGTTGATTGGGTTTAGGAAGAGAACTACCAATATGACAGTTTTCCGTATACTATACAAACTTCCCAAAGAGCATATATATTTTTTTGGAAAACAAACATTAGATAAATGTTAAGTCTGCTTAAAGCTCTGGACAGCTTATTGACATTGAGAAAGAAATGAGCACGATTTTTTTACAGCTATCTTCCTTCGATCTCCACACAAGAAGACGCAAAGGGCATCCAAGTAATTGATTATTTTGATGGGCCTGAGAAACTCAAATTACATAATAACACAGTCACTAGGGATACGATTATTAAACAGGTTGATCGATGAAATTTTTCTTAATGTATCACGCCAAACAAATGTGGGGAAAAAGACAAATGTAAATCCCTTCTTTAAATCCGAAGATAAGTCATTAACATCAATTTACTGAAATGTTAGCGTCACTTCAATAACAGGAAAATAACTGTAGTCACTTACAGCCGATGTAATAAGAAGCCACTTCGATGAGCATAATTTCAGTACAGATTCCCAACGCTAATTCAGATGGCATCATTTATACCTAAATAATTTACTGTCCTTCAGTATGCTTGCTGTTTAATTGCATAACGGTAAGTTTTTTCATAGATTATCACACACAAAAAAAAAAACTGTTAAAGATGGTGGATACTCTTCGAATAGGTAAAAGAGAAAAGTTATGACACGGCTAGTCATTAGAAAGCGGTTTGCAAAAAGTAGGAGAAATCTGAGTGGGGACGAGTGTCAAGCGTTGTTCCAGGCCCATTATGGTTCATAATTTACAGTAATGATATTGACAAGGGAATAACAAGTGGCATAATAAATCTGCTGATGGCACAAATAGATTTTGTGGAGGAACTTTAAGAAGATTCAAACAAATTAATGTTGTGGTCCAAAACAATGGGTAGATACAGTTCATTGTGGGTAAGTACAAAGATCTAAATATTAGGAATGAAAATATTTTTTTTTTTATTTACAAACTAGTTGTTTTAAAGCTTGATAATATAGAATATGAGGACTTGGGGGTAAGCAGATATCTGAAGCGAAGATAACAGTGTTTATAAGTGCTCAGTTAGGCTAACAGAAGTCTTGGATTAATATTAAGAACTGTTAGCAACACGAGTCCATAGGTCTTATCATAGTCCCACAGATCTTCAGTAAAGCCTCCCTTGTATTATGCAATTCAGTGTTGTTTCCCAAACTGCAGAATGGGTATAAATGCACTAAAGAATTTACTAAAAAGGATAACAGGCATAAATAAAGACGATATAGAGTATAAGTATATCCATCTAAGAGTGAACTCGAAATAGTGAATTTATACTGGATGAGTTCTAATTTAGAAAGAATGTAGGGAAGAACTGGTTCTAAAAAGAGTTGTCAATGAGCGGAACTATTTGCCAAGTAGTCACTGAAGCTAAAACCTTGAATAGCTTTACAATTTAAAAATAGGCAGGAGGGTTGGATTTGAGAAGGAGCTGCCTAGAGTCGGTTAAGTGGGTTATTGCAGTTAATTCCCTGTGTAGCTTTGAGAATAGGATGAATAAATATGTGGGAGAGACTGGTTGGATTTGAGAAGGTCCTGCCAAGCAGGGGCCAATAGGCCTACTGCAGGTCCTCCCTTATGTGAGAGGGGAGGTTGGGAGTGAGAGTGAGAGAGTGAAAGAGAATGATAAACGTATCAAGGATGATGATACAGCATCACCGAGTATGATATACAATCATGAACAATAATATAGAGTCATGCACCACACTTCTGAGTAAGAAATTTTATTACAATATACATATTATGTAAAATGTGCTCGTTTACTCATACAGGAAAGTTGTATTATGCGCCGGAGGAAGCTGTATTATACACCGTGTCAAGCTGTATTATACACCGTGTCAAGCTGTATTATACACTGTGTCAAGCTGTGTTATACACCCTGTTAAGATATATTAAACAACCTGTCAATCTGTATTATACACCGTGTCAAGCTGTGTTATACACCGTGTCAAGCTGTATTATACACCGTGTCAAGCTGTATTATACACCGTGTCAAGCTGTAATATATACTGTGTCAAGCTGTGTTATACACCCTGTTAAGATATATTAAACAACCTGTCAATCTGTATTATACACCGTGTCAAGCTGTGTTATACACCGTGTCAAGCTGTATTATACACTGTGTCAAGCTGTGTTATACACCCTGTTAAGATATATTAAACAACCTGTCAATCTGTATTATACACCGTGTCAAGCTGTGTTATACACCGTGTCAAGCTGTATTATACACCGTGTCAAGCTGTATTATTCACTGTGTCAAGCTATATTATACACCGTGTCATGCTGTATTATACACTCTGTTAAGATATATTAAACAACCTGTCAATCTGTATTATACACCGTGTCAAGCTGTGTTATACACCGTGTCAAGCTGTATTATACACCGTGTCAAGCTGTTTTATTCACTGTGTCAAGCTATATTATACACCGTGTCATGCTGTATTATACACTCTGTTAAGATATATTAAACAACCTGTCAATCTGTATTATACACCGTGTCAAGCTGTGTTATACACCGTATCAAGCTGTATTATACACAAGGAGAAGTTATATTAAACGTGGGACACGTTTAATATAACTTCTCCCTGTGTATAATTGCGAGGGATACTAGAAATATAGGGTAGCTGCATTATACACCGTTGGGAGTTGTATTATATACTGTTAGAAGCTGTATTATACACCGTTGGAAGCTATATTATACACCGAGTACAGAAAAGGATGAAAAGTGAGTGTGGAAAGGGGTGGGGGTGAGGAGGGAGTACTTTTCAACATAAATTATTCATTTCTTCAATAATTTCGCCAATTCAGAGGCAAACGCGATTATTAGCCAATTTCCATATCGCAGCGAAATAACAACACCAGTAATATTAATATCCGTCATGAGCAACTCTCCCCCCCCCTCCTCTTCCTCCTCCACCTCCTCCCCCCCCCTCCCCTCCTCCTCCTCCTCCTCCATCTCCTCCTCCTCCTCCTCCCTATTACACACACTCCCTTCCCCCCATCAGACTCCCCCTACCCCCACATAACCCCCTCCCTTCCTCTTCATATTTTCAAAATGCCGCTACCATTATTCTGGGAGGCAATTATGACTCATTTAATAAAGAGATTTAGGGGGAGATAAAAAGCAGAAAATTCAACAAAAACTGGTAATTATCGACTTGTGCATTGAACACGTCCCCACGACGCAGGTCTCAACTGTGAGGTGGGCGGTGAACGGCTCAGCTGAACAGCCTCTACTTCATGCATACACACACGCTGACGCACATGCACACACACACACACACACACACACACACACACACACACAGTGGAGGCAAGATCCATACATAGCTTTAAGCAGAGGTATGATAAAGCTCATGGTTCAGGGAGTGATCCAGTAGCGACCAGTGAAGAGGCGGGGCAAGGAGCTATGACTCAACCCCTGCAACCACAACTAGGTGAGTACACACACACACACACACACAAAGGACCAGGAGCTATGAATCGACCCCTGCAACCACAATTAGGTGAGTACACACACATACACACACAGACGAGTCAAAGGGATGTTCGGAAGTATTTCTACAGCCTTAGAGTTGTCAAGTGGAGCAATCTGAAGAGCGAAGTAGCAGAGGCAGGATCCGTACATATCTCTAACAAGAAGTACGGTAAGACTCTAGGAGCAGGGAAAGAGTGGACCTAGTGGCAACCAGCGAAGAGACGGGTCCAGGGCCTGAGAATCAATCCCTGCAACCACAAATGGGAAAGTACATATAGGTGAGTAAGTACACACACACACACACACACACACACACACACACACACACACACAGTACTTCTTCAATCACAGAGTCGTCAGGAAGTGGAATAGCCTAGCAAGTGATGTAGTGGAGGCAGGAACCATACAAAGCTTTAAGACGAGATATGAAAAAGCTCAGGAAACGGAGAGAGGACCTAGTAGCGATCAGTGAAGAGGCGGGGCCAGGAGCTGAGTCTCGACCTCTGCAACCACAATTAGGTGAGTACACAGACACACACACGAGGCAAGTGATGACAGCAGCGATCCCTGCAACCACATATAGGGAAACCACGAATATGTGAGAGAAAACACACTCTCAAATAAAAAACAGGTTTCACAAGAAAAGTGTAATGAGCACTTGTAGAGAAATAAGTGGATGAAGAGGCAACGTCATCAAACTACTCTAATGAGGATAATGGTGGTATGATGGTAATGATGATGATTGTGATGATAATGATGGTGAAACGGTCCGTAGAAGCAGGCCAAATATACAATGGCTAGAATGAGGCGGATCAAAGGTGGAAATGGAAAGGAGTTGAAATATGTCAAAGTTGCAGGCGAAACATATAGGTAGGGGTGAAACGCACAGGAACATGTGAAACGCATGGGAAGAGGTGAAACATATAGGAACAGGTGAAACATATAGAAGGTGAAGTATATAGGAGCAGGTGAAACAACAAAAGAGCAGGTAAAGCATAGCAAAGGAGCAGTTGAGACATTTGAAAGATTAAAAAACAGGTGAAGAATATTAAAAGAGCAGGCGAAACATCATAAAAGAGCAGGCGAAACATCATAAAAGAGCAGGCGAAACATCATAAAAGAGCAGGCGAAACATCATAAAAGAGCAGGCGAAACATCATAAAAGAGCAGGCGAAACATCATAAAAGAGCAGGCGAAACATCTTAAAAGAGCAGGTGAAACATGCAGGCGCAGTCGAAGATGTCAAAACAGCAGGTTAAGCACATCAGCAGAGACAAGTAAAGCAGGTGAAATATTTCAACGAAACTGATGAAGCGAGTAAAGACTAAAGTGAAACACAATACAATAGCAGAGGGACCGCACCCCACTAGCAGGTAAAAATGTTCCATACGAACGGGGGAGGTAGATTACAGAATCAGGCGAAAAGGATTAGAGAAAGAACAGAAGAAGGAAGAGAAACATACGAGGAACAGGTGAAGGTGACCAGAGAAACAAGCAAAACTAATTAAACGACAACCTTATTACTAACAAGTTTACATATTGTCGGAAAAAATAAAATAAGATATATTATATATATTTATATATATTTTCTGTCTCATAAACACAAGATTTCAGGTACATCTTGCTACTACTACTTACATGTAGGTCACACTACACATACATGTACAAGTATATATATACACACCCCTCTGGGTTTTCTTCTATTTTCTTACTAGTTCTTGTTCTTATTTATTTCCTGTTATCTCCATGGGGAAGTGGATCAGAATTCTTCCTCCGTAAGCCATGCGTGTTGTAAGAGGCGACTAAAATGCCAGGAGCAAGGGGCTAGTAACCCCTTCTCCTGTATATATTACTAAATGTAAAAGGAGAAACTTTCGTTTTTCCTTTTGGGCCACCCTGCCTTGGTGGGATATGGCCGATGTGTTGAAAGAAAGAAGAAAGATTATATATATTATATTATATATATATATATATATATATATATATATATATATATATATATATATATATATATATATATATATATATATATTATGTCGTGCCGAACAGGCAGAACTTGCGATCTTGGCTTAAATAGCAACGCTCATTTTGCCATATAGGACAAGCGAAAATTTGTGTATGCAATAATTTCGCCAAAATCATTCTGAACCTAACGAAAAAAATATATTTCATTGTGTTTGTTCAGTATTAAATTACTGTAAACAAATCTAAAATATATTTAGTTGGGTTAGGCTAAACTAAATTGCTCTTGTTATAACAAGGTTAGGTAAGTTTTCTAAGTTTCTTTTGCTGCAAAATTAAAAAAAATTATATTAACATTAATGAAAAAAATGTGTCTTTAAACGTATAAGAGAAAATTTTGGAAAGGACTTAATTTTAAACGAGTTCTTGCTAATTGACCAGTTTTACATATTCGGCACGACATATATATATATATATATATATTATATATATATATATATATATATATATATATATATATATATATATATATATATATATATATATATATATATATATATATATATACACATGTATATATAATGTGCGAAGAATACTCCCAGAAGTCTCTACTACCACTCCGTCCAACAGTACCCTCTTGGGAGCACCGCTGGGTCACCAGGCCATCGACACAGTCCTCAAGGACAAATTGAATGACCTGACGAGAATGGAGGAGAGAATAAGCGATCTTAATGCCCATGATGCTCTGTATCTCCTCACAAGGTGCCTTACTATTCCAAGACTCGCTTACTTCCTGAGGTGTGCACCCTCTTTTGACAACCCAACACTCGACGAATATGACGCACACCTGAGGTCAACCCTTAAGAAGGCACTGAACCTGTCACTAGAGGATCAGCAATGGGATCAGGCAACCCTCCCAGTACGACTGGGAGGTATAGGGGTGCGCAAAGCAACGCATGTTGCTTTACCTGCTTTTCTGTCTTCGTGTTTGGCTTCCAGTGCATTAGTCAAGAAGATTGTTCCCGAACGCTTGAGAGACGTGGTAGGAGCTCAAGACCCCAGGTTTACTGAAGCAGCGATTCGGTGGGACACCCTTACAGACTCCTCCAGTAGACCAACTCCTCCCAAACAGCACAAACAGTCCCACTGGGACAAACCGATCATGGAAAGAATCGCCAACACAATGCTCTCCAACGCCTCAGGAAAGGACAAAGCTCGTCTCCTGGCAGTGAAGTCACCACACTCAGGAGATTTCCTGTTAGCTGTTCCCAATTCCTCCTTGGGCACTCGACTAGAACCACAGGTCATTCGGATTGGTGTTGCTCTTCGCCTAGCCGCCCCCATCCACACCGAACATAGGTGTATTTGCGGCAGGGCGACAGCTGATCAATTCGGACTTCATGGTTTCGTGTGTCACACAGCAGAAGGGAAGTATGCCAGGCATGAGGAGGTCAATGACATCATAAAGAGAAGCCTCACCACAGCCCGTTGCCCAGCTCAACGGGAACCCCAAGTGCAGAGGTCTGACGGAAGTCTAAAGCGTCCTGATGGAGCCACTATGCTACCTTGGAAGGATGGAAAGCAGATTGCCTGGACACACATGTGCCGCCACATTGGCAGACACCTACTTGCCATACTCCGTAGTGGAAGGGAGTGGAGCTGCCAGCCACAGGGAGACCCAGAAGATCCGCAAATATGAAGACCTTCTCCCTTGCTATAACTTCATCCCAATAGGGTCGGAGACCCTTGGAGCATGGGGCAAGTGTGCTCTAAAGTTCCTAATAGAGCTGGGTGAAAAGCTCATCATAGAAACCAAGGACCACAGGGTGACCAGCTTCCTCTTTCAGAAACTCAGTGTTGCGATCCAGAGAGGAAATGCCTGCAGCATTCTGGGCACGCGGCCCAACTCCGGGGAGCTGGACGAAGTATTTGAGATGTAGCTCTGAGTTACCTATGTTGTTTTACTTTCTATCGTATTTTTGTGAATGTTTTGTCAATGTATTTTGTCTTTAAATAAAATATATATATATAAAAATAAGGGTGGTAGGAGAAAATTCTCAAACAGCTTCAGGGAGAACCTTGAGTTTTCCCTGAAGCAAGTTTATTATTTTCTCTGAGGATGAGGGTCCCTAGGATAGTTCTAGAGGTGTACCTCCCTATACATATATATATATATATATATAAATATATATATAATATATATAATATATATATATATATATATATATATATATATATATATATATATATATAATATATATAATATATATATTTATATATATATATAATATATATATATATATATATATATATATATATATATATATATATATATATATATATATATATATATATAATGTATATATATATAATATATATATATATATATATATATATATATATAATATAATATATATATATAATTTATTTTTTTTTTATATCACACCGGCCGATTCCCACCAAGGCAGGGTGGCCCGAAAAAGAAAAACTTTCACCATCATTCACTCCATCACTGTCTTGCCAGAAGGGTGCTTTACACTACAGTTTTTAAACTGCAACATTAACACCCCTCCTTCAGAGTGCAGCACTGTACTTCCCATCTCCAGGACTCAAGACCGGCCTGCCGGTTTCCCTGAATCCCTTCATAAATGTTACTTTGCTCACACTCCAACAGCACGTCAAGTATTAAAAACCATTTGTCTCCATTCACTCCTATCAAACACGCTCACGCATGCCTGCTGGAAGTCCAAGCCCCTCGCACACAAAACCTCCTTTACCCCCTCCCTCCAACCCTTCCTAAGGCCGACCCCCTACCCCGCCTTCCTTCCACTACAGACTGATACACTCTTGAAGTCATTCTGTTTCGCTCCATTCTCTCTACATGTCCGAACCACCTCAACAACCCTTCCTCAGCCCTCTGGACAACAGTTTTGGTAATCCCGCACCTCCTCCTAAACTTCCAAACTACGAATTCTCTGCATTATATTCACACCACACATTGCCCTCAGACATGACATCTCCACTGCCTCCAGCCTTCTCTCGCTGCAACATTCATCACCCACGCTTCACACCCATATAAGAGCGTTGGTAAAACTATACTCTCATACATTCCCCTCTTTGCCTCAAGGACAAAGTTCTTTGTCTCCACAGACCCTAAGTGCACCACTCACTCTTTTCCCTCATCAATTCTATGATTCACCTCATCTTTCATAGACCCATCCGCTGACACTGCCACTCCCAAATATATCTGAATACGTTCACCTCCTCCATACTCTCTCCCTCCAATCTGATATTCAATCTTTCATCACCTAATCTTTTTGTTATCCTCATAACCTTACTCTTTCCTGTATTCACCTTTAATTTTCTCTTTTGCACACCCTACCAAATTCATCCACCAATCTCTGCAACTTCTCTTCAGAATCTCCCAAGAGCACAGTGTCATCGGCAAAGAGCAGCTGTGACAACTCCCACTTTGTGTGTGATTCTTTATCTTTTAACTCCACGCCTCTTGCCAAGACCCTCGCATTTACTTCTCTTACAACCCCATCTATAAATATATTAAACAACCACGGTGACATCACACATCCTTGTCTAAGGCCTACTTTTACTGGGAAAAAATTTCCTCTTTCCTACATACTCTAACTTGAGCCTCACTATCCTCGTAAAAACTCTTCACTGCTTTCAGTAACCTACCTCCTACACCATACACTTGCAACATCTGCCACATTGCCCCCCTATCCACCCTGTCATACGCCTTTTCCAAATCCATAAATGCCACAAAGACCTCTTTAGCCTTATCTAAATACTGTTCACTTATATGTTTCACTGTAAACACCTGGTCCACACACCCCCTACCTTTCCTAAAGCCTCCTTGTTCATCTGCTATCCTATTCTCCGTCTTACTCTTAATTCTTTCAATTATAACTCTACCATACACTTTACCAGGTACACTCAACAGACTTATCCCCCTATAATTTTTGCACTCCTTTTATCCCCTTTGCCTTTATACAAAGGAACTATGCATGCTCTCTGCCAATCCCTAGGTACCTTACCCTCTTCCATACATTTATTAAATAATTGCACAACCACTCCAAAACTATATCCCCACCTGCTTTTAACATTTCTATCTTTATCCCATCAATCCCGGCTGCCTTACCCCCTTTCATTTTACCTACTGCCTCACGAACTTCCCCCACACTCACAACTGGCTCTTCCTCACTCCTACAAGATGTTATTCCTCCTTGCCCTATACACGAAATCACAGCTTCCCTATCTTCATCAACATTTAACAATTCCTCAAAATATTCCTTCCATCTTCCCAATACCTCTACCTCTCCATTTAATAACTCTCCTCTCCTATTTTTAACCGACAAATCCATTTGTTCTCTAGGCTTTCTTAACTTGTTAATCTCACTCCAAAACTTTTTCTTATTTTCAACAAAATTTGTTGATAACATCTCACCCACTCTCTCATTTGCTCTCTTTTTACATTGCTTCACCACTCTCTTAACTTCTCTCTTTTTCTCCATATACTCTTCCCTCCTTGCATCACTTCTACTTTGTAAAAACTTCTCATATGCTAACTTTTTCTCCCTTACTACTCTCTTTACATCATCATTCCACCAATCGCTCCTCTTCCCTCCTGCACCCACTTTCCTGTAACCACAAACTTCTGCTGAACACTCTAACACTACATTTTTAAACCTACCCCATACCTCTTCGACCCCATTGCCTATGCTCTCATTAGCCCATCTATCCTCCAATAGCTGTTTATATCTTACCCTAACTGCCTCCTCTTTTAGTTTATAAACCTTCACCTCTCTCTTCCCTGATGCTTCTATTCTCCTTGTATCCCATCTACCTTTTACTCTCAGTGTAGCTACAACTAGAAAGTGATCTGATATATCTGTGGCCCCTCTATAAACATGTACATCCTGAAGTTCTACTCAACAGTCTTTTATCTACCAATACATAATCCAACAAACTACTGTCATTTCGCCCTACATCATATCGTGTATACTTATTTATCCTCTTTTCTTAAAATATGTATTACCTATAACTAAACCCCTTTCTATACAAAGTTCAATCAAAGGGCTCCCATTATCATTTACACCTGGCACCCCAAACTTACCTACCACACCCTCTCTAAAAGTTTCTCCTACTTTAGCATTCAAGTCCCCTACCACAATTACTCTCTCACTTGGTTCAAAGGCTCCTATACATTCACTTAACATCTCCCAAAATCTCTCTCTCTCCTCTGCATTCCTCTCTTCTCCAGGTGCATACACGCTTATTATGACCCACTTCTCGCATCCAACCTTTACTTTAATCCACATAATTCTTGAATTTACACATTCATATTCTCTTTTCTCCTTCCATAACTGATCATTTAACATTACTGCTACCCCTTCCTTTGCTCTAACTCTCTCAGATACTCCAGATTTAATCCCATTTATTTCCCCCCACTGAAACTCTCCTACCCCCTTCAGCTTTGTTTCGCTTAGGGCCAGGACATCCAACTTCTTTTCATTCATAACATCAGCAATCATCTGTTTCTTGTCATCCGCACTACATCCACGCACATTTAAGCAACCCAGTTTTATAAAGTTTTTCTTCTTCTCTTTTTTAGTAATTGTATACAGGAGAAGGGGTTACTAGCCCATTGCTCCCGGCATTTTAGTCGCCTCATACGACACGCATGGCTTACGGAGGAAAGATTCTTTTCCACTTCCCCATGGACAATAGAAGAAATAAAAAAGAACAAGAGCTATTTAGAAAAAGGAGAAAAACCTAGATGTATGTATATATATATATGCATGTGCGTGTCTGTGAAGTGTGACCAAAGTGTAAGTAGGAGTAGCAAGATATCCCTGTTATCTTAGCGTGTTTATGAGACAGAAAAAGAAACCAGCAATCCTACCATCATGCAAAACAGTTACAGGTTTTTGTTTCACAGTCATCTGGCAGGACGGTAGTACTTCCCTGGGTGGTTGCTGTCTACCAACCTACTACCTATATATATATATATATATTATATATATATATATATATTATATATATATATATATATATAATCTTATTTCTCATCAGGATAAGAGCTAAACATTGTTTTTATCTATTTTGCAATAAAAACAATGACTGATCTTTAAAACAAAATGTAACTGTAATTTGTACCGTTTTTGAAATTCTGAAATTAATTTAAGGATTATTCTTTCATTTAGAATATATAATCTTTCGGCGTCTCGCTTTACTTAGTGATATGAAAGTGAATTAACTTAAAGCTTAGAGACTTTTCTCAGAAATATATGTAACATTGATGAGGACATTTTTAATGCTTGGTTATTACTGTGGCATTATGTAACACTATTTTGTTCGGTTCTCAGTGTATATCGACGATTTTTCCCTAGGTCTTGTAGAATACTGACGATTTTTCCCTAGGTCTTGTAGAATACTGACGATTTTTCCCTAGGTCTTGTAGAATACTGATGATTTTTCCCTAGGTCTTGTAGAATACTGATGATTTTTCCCTAGGTCTTGTAGAATACTGATGATTTTTTCCCTAGGTCTTGTAGAATACTGATGATTTTTCCCTAGGTCTTGTAGAATACTGATGATTTTTCCCTAGGTCTTGTAGAATACTGATGATTTTTCCCTAGGTCTTGTACAATACTGATGATTTTTTCCTAGGTCTTGTACAATACTGATGATTTTTTCCCTAGGTCTTGTAGAATACTGATGATTTTTCCCTAGGTCTTGTAGAATACTGATGATTTTTTCCCTAGGTCTTGTAGAATACTGATGATTTTTCCCTAGGTCTTGCAGAATACTGATGATTTTTTCCCTAGGTCTTGTAGAATACTGATGATTTTTCCCTAGGTCTTGTAGAATACTGATGATTTTTTCCCTAGGTCTTGTAGAATACTGATGATTTTTCCCTAGGTCTTGTAGAATACTGATGATTTTTTCCTAGGTCTTGTAGAATACTATGATTTTTCCCTAGGTCTTGTAGAATACTGATGATTTTTCCCTAGGTCTTGTAGAATACTATGATTTTTCCCTAGGTCTTGTAGAATACTGATGATTTTTTCCTAGGTCTTGTAGAATACTATGATTTTTCCCTAGGTCTTGTAGAATACTGATGATTTTTCCCTAGGTCTTGTAGAATACTGATGATTTTTCCCTAGGTCATCTAGAATGTGACAATTCTTACATAGGTCTTGTACAATGTGACGAATCTTCCCTAGATCTTGCAGAATGCTGACAATTCTTCCCTAAGTCTTCTAAAATATTAGTAAATTTTTCCCCTAGTTCCAGTAAACTTAAGATTTTCTCTAATTTTTCGTGAATACTTACAATTCTTCCCTAAGTCTTCTAAAATGTAGACGATTTCTTAAAGAATGCTGACGGTTTTCCATAATCCGTCATGAATACAGGCGGCGGGTCTTTGCTAGAGATATTCTTTTATAGTAACTGTTTTTCCCCAGTTCTTCAAGAGCACCAGTGATTTCTTACCTAATTATTCACGGATACTAACGATTTTTCCCTAGATCTTTCAGAATATTAATGGTTTCTCCTAGCTCTTCAAGAATACCAAAAGGAATTTGCTAATTTTTAAAGAATTTTGTCTTTTTTTTTTTCACTTGGTTTCTTCAATAATGGCGATTTTTTTTTTTTTTTAGCTCTTCAAGAATACTAAAACAATATTTTTGGTAAAGTACTGAAGATATATTTCTAGCTCCTTGGGAATACTGAAAACAACACTAGTTTTTCTAGATAAATAAGATTTTTTTTCCAAAATCTAGAAATTCACGGTTTTCCTTACTTCTTTAAATAAAAATATTGAGTATTCTCCTTTAAGTATTCCATAAGACTCAATTTTTTCTACCCCCTTATTCATACGTATGATTTTCAATAGCTTTTCTAGAATTCTGAAGCATTAATTATTCTAAGACATTATTATATTATAAAAGGTTATAAATTCCTTATCTTTTTACTAAGTGCAATTATTCTGAAATAACCTACACTTCGAGAACAAACTTTAAAAGAATGTTCTGGACTATTATGAATTAACTTGTAAATGGTCCAGGTTAGACAGAAACGTCGTCTCACGTTCGGACTTTTAGCCAATTTTTCCAGCCACGGTACTAGGTTAGGTTAGGTAAGGTTCGTCAGGAAACAGGACAAATGTTTCCTGACGCGGGTCTTAGTCAGATGATGACCCGCCTTTGGAGCTTTTGGTCATCTGACCGAGGCCTTCCGCTGGCTTACCGGTCCACCCCTTTAAAAATTATGGTTATTTATAACCATTGTTATATGTGACTGTAATAAAAACAAACGATTATTTTCTTTAATTATCACAATATACTACTATTAGAACAGAGAAAAATTTCGAGTATAATTTTATGTGGTGATAGTTTTGAGAGCCGATATTGCTAGAGACTCTTAAGTGCAAAGTAAATCTACTTTATAACTATTTCTCATTTTGAATAGAGCTCTGTTAAGCCAGTTAATAAAGCTCTATCTGGACTAAAATTCACCTAATATAGATCAGTATAGAGCAAAACATTCTTTGTAAATAAAGATTTGATCTATACATGATGTCTTTTTAAAACATCAGCAAATCTTCCCTGTTAAAAGAGTAAATATTTCTCACAGATTAGAGAGAAAAATCTTTATCTCTAGAATGAATGAAGCAAAATCAAAGTTATTTTCTGAGTACTGTTTAAAATTCTTGTATTTTATTTTACGTAGCCAAGAATTGCTTCCACATTCAGTTTTGTATAAAGAATGTTGCTAAGTCGAAGAATTTTCTCTGCATTATGTATTACACAAGAGATTTATCCTGCTAGAAAACATGCTGAAAACCCATGGAATTATCCGGTTAACATTTTGAAGCTCAAAAACATAAATAATAGCTTTGTTTTTACATAATTTACAAACATAAGAATGGCATAAATCGTCTCATTCATTCCTTTAGGAGTTATTGAAGTTTATTATCAGAAATTCTTAGAATGAACTAAACTACGTGAATATCAACAACTTCAGTCAAATTGTTTGTTATACTTTCCTGATATTTTGCGAATAATGAACTTGGTGGTATTTAAGGTGTAATAAAAATACTTGTTCTGAAGGAGGAGAGACTAACTGCTAGCCAGGGAGGCAATACAATTCCCGGGGGAAGTCATACAATACACAAAGAGGCAATACAATACCCAGGAGGCAATACAATACCCAAGGAGGCAATACAATACCCAAGGAGGCAATGCAATACCCAAGGATGCAATACAATACCCAAGGTGGTAATATAATACCCAAGGAGGCAATATAATACCCAAGGAGGCAATACAATACCCAAGGAGGCAATATAATACCCAAGGAGGCAATATAATACCCAAGGAGGCAATGCAATACCCAAGGATGCAATACAATACCCAAGGAGGTAATATAATACCCAAGGAGGCAATATAATACCCAAGGAGGCAATACAATACCCAAGGAGGCAATACAATGCCCAAGGAGGCAATACAATACCCAAGAAGGCAATACAATACTCAAGAAAACATTATAGTTCCCAGAAAGGCAACACAATACCCATGAAAATAGTACAGTACCCATGGAGGCAATACAGTAATCATTGAGAGAATATAACACACAGGAATGAGATACAAAACCCAGAGTAGCAATACAATACCTACAGTTCCCAGGGAGGCAATGCAAGACCAGTAGATACAAAATAGCAAATTTATAGAAGCATTACAGTACCTAGTGAGGCACTGAACTACTTACCTAGGCTATACAAAACTATGTGAGCAATGCTATTCTAAGGGAGAATACAAAACCTAGGAAATACAATAACTAGGAAAGTAATACTATACCTGGGGAGGTAATGCAAAACCTTGGGAGGCAATACAAAATCTAGGGCGGTAATACAAAAACTAGGGAGATAATACAGCCTACGGAGGCAATCCTATAACCAGGAAGGCAATAAAACCTAGGGAGGAAGTACAAGATATAGGGAGGTAATAAAAATTTTAGAGAGGTAATACAAATCTTAGGGAGGTAATACAAATCTTAGATAGGTAATACAAATCTTAGGAAGGTAATACAAAATCTTGGGAGGTAATACAAAAACCTAGGTAGGCAATACAAAAACCTAGGGAGATAATACAAATGTTAGGGAGGTAATACGTAACCTAGGAAGTTAATACAAAATTTAGGGAGGAAATGCCAATTGTAGGGAGGTAATGCAAATCTTAGGGAGGTAATACAAATCTTAGGGAGGTAATACAAATCTTAGAAAGGTAATACAAAATCTTGGGAGGTAATACAAAACCTAGGGAGGTAATACAAAAACCTACGGCGGTAATACAAAACCTAGGGAGGAAATACAATAACTATGGAAGCAAAACTAAACTTTGGGAAGCAATATAACACCTAAACTAGAAACTTAATGCAAAACCTTGCGAGGTAATACAAAACCTAGGGAGTTAATGCAAAACTTAGAGTAATATAAAACTGTAGTTTTGTAATAATATCTGAAAAGGTATTATACTAACTAGAAAGGTAATATAATACCTAGGGAGGTAAGACAAAAACCAAGAGAGTAATATATGTGAATATGAAGCATAAGAGATCAAAATTATAAGAGACAATAAGGTGTGGGGATGAATTTTATAATAATTAAAGATTATGGCTGGATGTTATTCAAGAAATAATTATCATTATTTGAGGTTAATCTATATATATAAATAACAAAAAGGCACAATACCGTGACTGAAACAATACACAAATAACCCGCACATAGAAGAGAGGAGCTTACGACGACGTTTCTGGTCCGACTTGGATCATTTACAAAGTCACACTAACCTGATTCCTCCTTTTTCTTCTTCTCCCTCTTCCCCTTTTCCTCTTTCCTTTTTCTCCTTTGGGTTGTCTTCCTTCTGCCTGTGTATTTGTTCCTTTTATTTATATATTTGTTCCCCCCCTTACTCGGTGTTCTTGCTCTTACCCTCTGTGGGCACGTAGCTCCCTCGCAGTGCTCCTCTTTCTTAGTATTTGACTGGCCCTCCTACTCTTACTACCTCCCCACTACTACTTCCTTCCACCTCCACTACTACCACTGCTACTACTACTATCACCTCCTACCTATATATACCCATCCTGCTCTCCTTTTCGTTAGTGTGACTTTGTAAATTCTCCAAGTCGGACCGAAACGTCGTCGTAAGCTCCTCTCTTCTATGTGTGGGTTATTTGTGTATTAATCTATATACCTTTAGGATGACGTGATATTGCAACATCTTCTCAACTGAGGGAAATTTTAAAAGCATGTTTTATTTCTTTAGATGTATTCACATGAAGAATTACGGGAAGATAGATTTTTTTTTTTTTTTCAGAAATCTTCAATTTTATATTCAAAAAATTAGGTTCTGCAGATATTTTGATAGAAATTGTAGGTAAAGTATAAGTTTCTGTGATTTTTGCCAGAGACATCGCATAATAGTTGATGGAGGGAGAAATACTAAGGACGAATGATAATAACATAATAAAGAGAAGACACAAGCTCCAGAGGAAGCTTTTGCTGTGATAAGGTTCAGCTTTTTGTCGAGTTTTATTAATATTTTGCTCAACACAACAAGAAGTATTATACCAGAGCCTTTAAGAAACTCAAGAAGAAAAATTGTTGAAGTTGATAAGAGAGTTTTGAAAGGAAAAGTCAATTAAGAAAGTTAAAAGTGAACAGAGACAAGAACAAGGTGATGAAAGCGTAGGAAAAAAGATCTAGGGGATGCAATATTGGCAGTCAGATTGAAAATCAAGAGAACAGTGGAAGTAAATGTATTTGAGAGTGGACTTGTCCACAGATTGGCCCATCAAAACTGTATAAAGAAAAAAGACTGCAACTGCATGAAAAAATAGGAATGCATCAGATTATATGTGTGCCAACACTTTTGGATGAACCTAAAGTAAGATCTCTGAATGTTCAAGATAGAGAATGTCATGTCTGAAATTAGTGTGTTGTGAAAATTACGAAATTATCAAAGAGAAATTATCGATGTTGTGATAGTATGTGGTTGAATGAAAGAGAAGATGGGTTGATAGATGATTTGGTACTACAACGTGAAAGTAATAGTAACAAGAATACGTCTGGAACGATAAAATAACCGCACATAAAGAGAGTGTACGACGACGTTTCGGTCGACTTGACCATTGACAAAGTCACAATGTGTGTGAACAAAGTTGGATGATCAAGAAGATGTATAGTCGGGAGGTGAGGGACGGAGGTATCGTAGACATTCAAGGAAGAGTTGCAAAGAGTGCGTGAAACTTCTGAGTGGTAAGGGACTGGTCATAGAGCAAGTGTTCTTACCTTTTTGTAGTTACAGGGACCGATTCACATTTCCTTGCCCCGCCTCTCCACTGGCCCCCTCTAGGTCCAATCTCTCCCTGCTCCATGAGTTTTATCGTCTCTCATCTTAAAGCTACTTACGGATCCTGCCTCCACTACATCACTCTCCAGATTGTCCCAGTTCCTGACAACTCTGTGACTCAGATGAGTCACATAGTCACAATGGGTCACAATTGTGACCCATTGTTGGTGTGTCCCATCTCTGAAACAATCTATCCTATCCACCTTGTCAATTCCTCTCAGTATTTTGTATGTTGTTATAATGTCCCCCTATCTCTCCTGTCCTCTAAAGTCGTCAGATCGACGTGTGTGTGTGTGTGTGTGTACACTCATAATGTGTGTTGGTGTTTGTTGTGTGTGTGTGTGTGTGTGTGTGTGTGTGTGTGTGTGTGTGTGTGTGTGTGTGTTGTGTGTGTGTGTGTGTGTGTGTGTGTGTGTTGTGTGTGTGTGTAGGTGTGTGCGCGAGAGCGCGCGCGTGTGTGATTGTTTCAGATTGGAGAGAGGGGAAACAACTGGTTTCGGAAAGTGAAATGCTGCGAAAGTGAACAAAATACGCATCTACGAAGGTTTTTAGGAAAACTGGTTAGCCGTACTTGAATTTTCTAGGAGGAAGTGGAGCGTCTACACTCTGGAACTTGGGTGACGATTTTGTGGCTTACCTGATTTTTACTGAATTTTTATGACTAGTCTTTCAGCTCTGCACTTCAAGCCTGAGTGTCAGTCTCCTGTTGAACACTGTATTTATCAGTTAGTGTTCAATGCTTGTATAACGGGGGGGAAGATTAAAGACACGTTTACGAGGCAAAATTTTATTGGGACAAAGTCTCATTCTGTGTATGACTTGATAAAAGTTCCATACAGAGCAAAGTTTTGTCTCAACTATAGCTTGCTCTGCAACGTGTATCTTTCTTTATTATCTTTGACAGTAATCCATTTGGATCTTTTTATATTAAGTGAACTTTGGGGTACTTCTTCAAATTCTGGTAACTGTATGACATGTGTGGTGTACAGTGTCTTAAAGGATTCCATGTGATTTCTAAAATTTGTTCCTTTCTCTTCTAATCTTGCGTATATCACTAGTGTTACCTTGTTCATAACGTCTTACGGAGACCAATTATGTGCGATGCTTCTTTTCCATTTTTTTTTTTCGTCTTCTCTCAGCGGGCAAACTGCATCTTTTTGCTTTATCGGCAAATATTTCATTACATTTTGTACGCTAGGGTTGAATTTTAGTAAACCTCTTTTTTTAATCATTCTAGTGGTCCCTTCAGAGCATTCTGTAGTTCTCTGCTATATTCCCTTATTTTAATTTCTCTCCTTATCTTCGTGTCTTCTATAAGAAGTAAGCAAATGTCTGATTTAAACCTCTTTTTTTAAGTTTTAAGCAAATTTAGCAGCTCACGTCTTAAACATTTTCAGAACTTAATCTAATAAAGAACGTTTGGATTATAAATAAGAAATTTTCTACTCTATAGGTGGCATCTCTCCTCAGAAATGGTCAGATTGACATGACCCTTCAGCTAGTGTAGTTTCACTGACGTGGAAGCGCTAAGCGCTTAAGGATCACAAAGCGCCTGTAGAATGGATTTCAATCAGATTTAATCACAGGAAGTGTAGGTATATACTGTCAAGACTCAGACAGTATACACAGTGAGCAGCTCGTAACTGTGCTGTAGGACTAAGTATCTTCCTACAGTCGCGCAAAATACCCAAGGCTCACCACGAAGAGGAGGCCGCTCTTCGAGTTCCTCTACAGTTACTGAAAGACAAACTTTCACGCTGTTACTTTCCAGTAGCTTCCTTGTAACTCTTTGTAACTTTCTTCCAGTATGCCAAAGAACTCGGAATGGCTTTATTAATTCATCAAGACATTTCGACCTCTACTGCTTCGAACTACTTCCAGTTTACACTGGAGAATGAGTCTAAAGGCCCTTTTCATCTTAGACACTATTACTCACGGAAAATAAAACCTTTCGTTAAAATCGTGAAACGTAATTGCATAAATAAACCTCATAGGCTACTTTCTAATCATGGCTCCATGGTTTTTCTTAAGGGTGCTAAGAATTTGAAGCCTTCAGTTTTCTGATGAGTACAAAAATATCAAACATACCTTTATCAACTTTAGGAAATCAGCCATGAGAATCGGTGAAAATGAGGGAAAAACCCTGACAGCAGATTTATTATGCTACTCACATGCCAGCTAGCCCAAAGTATCACCCGGAACCGTGGATGTTTTAGTTTGGATATTATATGTACATCAGTTAAATCAACAGGAGATTCCATCAATAACACGACTGTATTTACAATACTACAGCCAATATTTTCCAAATATATTACAGAAAAGAGACTGTTCAGTTTACATCTGAAAGACGAGAAGGTTAAGGAAATCATCTACACGATCAAAAAACAACTCAGACCATGCATCTATAACATATCAAGGCCAACACTGTCACCCTTTCAATTGTAGCAAAACAATAATCATCGTTAATGAACTAAAAATGCTTAGAAACAGCAGTATTTCAGTAGTTTAAGTTCAAAGAGCAGAACGAGATATTTCTCAAGGAGCACCACTTCTGACCTCACTTGTCCAGGGGAAGTGTGGTAACTCTTGTATTTGAGAGGCGACTCTAAATACTGTTGAATTCCATCCTTCTCTCTCCACTTTTTTTTTTTTATTCTCGAAGTCTTTTCAGGATATGCATGTATTTTTGTATGTTTTCTTGTAGACACATGAAACCTCTATATCAAAATGCTTTCTGAAGATTAGATTCTATAGCTAATATAGAGTTGAAGTTAATTACTTGCTCATACTTGACGAACTCAAAGAGGCAAAATATTTTGGGTCTGGAGTAACCAAAACACTCAGAATAAAATCTTAGAAGAGAGAGAAAAGTAATAAATTCTATTTTTTTATTAGTACTTATTGACCTTTGAGGAAGATGGTGTCGTGTCTCTAGAACACCTAACAAGGAAGAAGACTCTGACATTCAATGGAGTATTTTTTTATAGAGATTTACCTGTAAGTTTTTTGCATTGTTCTTGAATCTGAACAGGAAATCTTAAAACATGCAGAGTCGACAGTCTAATGCTTTTGTGGAGAACAAATATAATTATGATCTATGCATCCATTTTGCCTTCTTTTAGACTACATCGCATACCTGTGACCTGGGATTTATATCAAGAAGTGTAAGCAACAGAAGTCCAGAGGTCATACTGCAGCTTTATACATCATTAGTAAGGCCTCACCTAGATTATGCAGCTCAGTTCTGGTCTCCGTATTACAAAATGGACATAAATTCATTAGAAAACATTCAGCGTAGGATGACTAAATTAATACATAGCATTAGAAATCTTCCTTATGAAGAAAGATTGAAGACTCTTAAGTTACATTCACTTGTTAGACGAAGAATGAGGGGAGACCTGATCGAAGTGTATAAGTGGAAGATAGGTATTAATAAAGGGATATTAATAAGGTCTTGAGGATGTCTCTCCAAGAGAGAACCCGCAGTAATGGATTTAAATTAGATAAGTTTAGATTTAGAAAGGACATAGGAAAGTATTGGTTTGGAAATAGGGTAGTTGATGAGTGGAACAGTCTACCTAGTTGGGTTATTGAGGCTGGGACTTTGGGTAGTTTCAAATCTAGGTTGGATAAGTACATGAGTGGGAAGGGTTGGATTTGAGTGGGACTTTCACATCAGAGCTTATTTCTTGGGTGGCATTGAAAATTGGGTTGGGCAAATGTTTTGTTAGTGGGATGAATTGTAAAGGACCTGCCTAGTATGGGCCAGCAGGCCTCCTGCAGTGTTCCTCCTTTCTTATGTTCTTATGTTCTTATGTTTTCGTACTGCCGCAGCACAGTCAGTATCCAACTGATCAACCCAGCTTTTGATACCATTGGACGACATGAGCATCACAACCAAATAAGATGGATTCGGCCTCTCCTGGGAAGACTTGTAAAGATTCTACTTGATGACCTCCAGAGCTGCTTTGCCTTTTAGTGTTCGATGGCCATCCCACTACACTGCCTATATGTTGCTTCAACGAACCTGAAATAATTGAAATTTTCATACAACTTGACGAAGTCCAAGAAACATTCACAGAGAATAAGAGATCCATGAAGTCAGAGATTTTCTACTTCAGCAAGGTTACGGTCTGCTCTGTGGGAACGTAGGTAAACAAAGATGTGAAGTCAAAACTGGTGGGCTAGGTTCTTAT
This sequence comes from Cherax quadricarinatus, assembly GCF_026875155.1. Classification (NCBI taxonomy): domain Eukaryota; kingdom Metazoa; phylum Arthropoda; class Malacostraca; order Decapoda; family Parastacidae; genus Cherax; species Cherax quadricarinatus. The sequence continues at coordinate 25,456,947 of NC_069412.1, read as the reverse complement.
TATTAACGTCGATGCTGCATATACGCAAGATGAGGTCCCCAGTGTGTGTGTAAAGCTTTCCCACTACCAAATCACATTAGAAGTTTAAGCTAAAACGCCAGCTCATGAAACTCCTATAACAGTCTTTGGAAAAATTTTATGAGACCTAAACTTTCCATTGGAGCTCTTCTGTTGAGACCGAGACTCTCAACTTTGGCGTATTTTTCTTAAGCAGTCATGTTTCAAAATATTTCACGTACAAATTGCTAAGAACAGGTGTGAGAGGTTTTCCCATTGTCATGCCAAACTTCTGAGTGTAAACGCGACATTAAGTTTTCCACTTCTATTCCCCAAGCCAAATAAGACATTATTTTAATTACTCGCGCCTATATATATCAGGATCCAGATTTCCAGAAGAGATTTATGCGAAAGCTTCTCACCGCCGCCCTGGCTAAACCGTCCGCTCCGACATTACCCCGCTGCTTCATTCTTGCCTTGAAGAACCGCAGCATACATCAGTATAGTCATAACTAATACAGACAAAGAAAGAGATATCGTAATGCTTGACACTATAGACTATAAAGCTAAAGAAAAAGTTAGAATTACTCTACAGTGCCATTCCATTGAGAAAAAACGATTGAAAAAAATTTCCTATAATGCCAGACAAATCTTAATATGCACAGAAGAGGGAAAATAATCAACTGCAAACATGCACAATCTCCCTAAATCTCAAGACAGGCATTCCATTAAAACCCATTACATCAGGTATTGACACTGTCTCACAAACTAGCTGCTACACTTGCCATAACTCTCTTCATCCTTTTATCTGTTATCAGTAACTCACACTTCATGTATTCAGATTTACTGTCACATCTAAACTGGATCAACATAAGCGGCTTGAAATTAGCAGAGTTGGACGTTGTTTTCTTATTCACTAAAATACAAACGAATTAATCCATATTATGCTCCGAAGAAAAGCTTCCTAATTCTGAATCACCCTTATAGTGCCTGGATTTCATTGAGTACAATGAACTTTGTCTCAACATGTACAGCTTCAACTACATTAAAAATTATGGTACTTGTTTAAACCATTTTTTAACATGGCGATGTTCTCACCTGCTGCTAGTGTCGTTCTGACCAATGTTTTCAGGGGTAATATGGAGACAGAACATTTTTACATCTTTTTACATCATTCCTGACAACATATCATAGATGACATATGTCAAAGAAGTCCTCCTTATAGTTCCTGACATCTCGATCCAGTGTATCTTCATAACAACTTAAACAGTGTTTACATTCAATACAATTCATCTTAGAAAGCAAATCGAGCAACACATTTTGTTACCACTTGTTGGTGTTACTTTATTAAATACACTACTGTTTCTTGATGCCCTAATTAGTGGCGTGCAGGTCGACAAGTGGAAGTAAAGATGTTGGAAGAATGGGAAAAAAATCAGTGTAAAATTTTTCCGTACTGCCAGTGACTTTATTTCCACATCAGATACTATTTGTCAT
>NC_069412.1:25390453-25452953 GCF_026875155.1 Cherax quadricarinatus | reverse complement strand
TTTTTTCATTAATGTTAATGTAAAATTTTTTAATTTTGCTCCAAACGAATCTTAGAAAACTTACCTAGCCTTATTATAACAGAACAATTTATTTTAGCCTAACCCAACTAAATATATTTTAGATTTGTTTACAGTAATTTAATGCTAAACAAACACAGTGAAATATATTTTTTTCGTTGGGTTCAAAATGATTTTGGCGAAATTATTGCATACACAAATTTTCACTTGTCCTATATGGCAAGATGGGGCGTTGCTATTTAAGCCAAGATCGCAAGTTCTGCCTATTCGGCCACGACATAAAATATATTTTTATATATAAAATATATATATATATATATATATATATATTTTATTATATATATATATATATATATATATATATATTATATATATATATATATATAGATAGATAGATAGATAAGATAGATATTTTATTAACAAATCTGCCGTTTTCCAACAAGGCAGGGTTCCCCGGAAAAGAAAAACTCTCATAATCATTCACTCCATCAATGTCTTGCCAGAGGAGTGCTTACACTATAGTTTAAAACTGCAACATTAATTAACACCCCTCCTTCAGTGTGCAGGCACTGTACTTCCCGTCTCCAAGAATCAAGTCCGGCCTGCCGGTTTCCCTGAATCCCTTCATAAATATTACCTTGCTTACACTCCAACAGCACGTCAAGTACTAAAAACCATTTGTCATTTGCTCCTGTTTAACACTCTCACGCACGACTGCCTGAAGTCCAAGCCCCTAGCACATAAAACCTCCTTTGCCCCCCTCCCTCCAACCTTTCATAGGCCGACTTATACACTCTCGCCGTCATTCTATTTCGTTCCATTCTCTCTACATATCCAAACCCTCTCAATAACCACTCCTCAGCCCTCTGTTTAATAGTTTTGATAATCAAACACTTCCTCCTAATCTCCAAACTACGGATTCTCTGCATTATATTCACATCACAAATTGCCCTCAGACATGACATTTCCACTGCCTCCATCCCTCTCCTTGTTGCAGCATTCACAACCCATGCTTCACACCCATACAAGAGCATTGGTATAACTATACTCTCATACATTCCCCTCTTTGCTTTCATGGATAAAGTTCTTTGTCTTCCCAAACTCCTCAGTGCACCACTCACTTTTTTTCCCTCGTCAATTCTATGATTCACCTCATCTTTCAAAGATCCATCTGCTGACACGTCCACTTCTAAATATCTAAATATATTCACCTCCTCTATATTCTCTCTCTCCAATCTGATATCCAGTCTTCTGATACCTAATTTTTTGGTATCCTCATCACCTTACTCTTTCCTATATTCACTTTTAATTTCCTTTTACAAACTCTACCAAACTCATCCACCAACCTCTGCAACTTCTCTTCAGAATCTCCCAAAAGCAGTATCATCAGCAAAGAGCAACTGTGACAACTCCCATTTTGTGTTATATTCTCTATCTTTTAACCCCACTCCTCTTGCCAACATCCGAGCATTCACTTCATTTACAACTCCATCTATAAGTATGTTGAACAACCATGGTGACATAACACAACCTGTCTAAGGCCTACTTTTACTGGGAAATAATCTCCCTCTCGCCTTATACTCTAACCTGAACCTCACTATCCTTGTAAAGACTCTTCACTGCTTTCAATAACCTACGTCCTATTTCATACATTTGCAACATCTCCCACAATGCCCCCTTATCCACTGTATCATACACCTTTTCCAAATCCATAAATGCCACAGAAACCTCTTTACCCTTATCTAAATACTGTTCACCTATATGTTTCACTGCAAACACTTGGTGTATACACCTCCTACCCTTCCTAAAGCCTCCTTGTTCCTCTGCTATCCTGCTCTCTCTCTTTCTCTTAATTCTTTCAGCAATGACTCTACCATACACTTTACCAGGTATACTCAACAGACTTATTCCCCTATAATTTTTACATCCTCTTTTGTCCCCTTTGCCTTCATACAAAGGAATTATGCATGCACTCTGCCAATCCCTAGGTACCTTACCCTCTTCCATACATTTATTAAATATGACTCACGAAATCGTAATGACACGATTGCAAACAAACCATACCACTCCAAAACTATATCCCCACCTTCTTTTAACATTTCTATCTTTATCCCATCAATCCCAGCTGCTTTACCTCCTTTCATTCTATTCACTGCCTCACGCACTCCCCTACACTCACATCTGATTCTTCCTCACTCCTAAAAGATGTTATTTCACATTGCCCGACACACGAAATCACAAATTCCATATCTTCATCAGCATTTAACAGTTCCTCAAAATATTCCCTCCATCTTCCCGATACCTCTAACTCTCTGTTTAATAACTCTCCTCTCCTATTTTTAACTGTCAAATCCATTCGTTCCCTAGGTTTTCTCAACTTATTAATCTCACTCCAAAACTATTTCTTATTTTCAACAAAGTTTGTTGATAACATCTCACCCACTATCTCATTTGCTCTCTTTATACATTGCTTCACCACTCTCTTAATCTTTCTTTTTCTCTCAATATACTCCTCCTTTCTTGCATCACTTCTACTTTATAAAAACCTCTCATATGCTAACTTTTTCTCTCTTATTATTCTCTTTACATCATCATTCACCAATCGCTCTTCTTCCCTCCTGCACCCACTTTCCTGTAACCACAAACTTCTGCTGAACACTCTAGCACTATATTTTTAAACTTACCCCATACATCTTCTACCCCATTGCCTGTACTCACACTAGCCCACCGGTCCCCTAACAGTTCTTCATATCCTACCCTAACTTCCTCCTCCTTTACTTTATAAACCTTCTCCTCTCTTTTACTTGCTGCTCCCATTTTCCTTGTATCCCATCTACCTTGTACTCTCACTGTAGCTACAACTAAAAAGTGATCTGATATATCTGTGGCCCCTCTTTAAGCATATACATCCTGAAGTCTACCCAACAGTCTTTTGTCTACCAATACGTAGTCCAACAAACTACTGTCATTTCGCCCTACATCACATCTGTATACTTATTTATCCAATTTTTCTTAAAATATGTGTTACCTCTAACCAAACCCCTTTCTATACAAAGTTCAATCAAATGCTCCCCATTGTCATTTACACCTGGCAGTGAATGGTAATGAAAATCCAAGTGCTTTCGTGATTTCTCAATCCCATTCTTAAGGAATTGTAAAAGTAACGAAATTCAGCTGGATCTCATATGATGAGTCAGTAGCGTTGACTCAAAGTTCTAATGCTATGCATCTCCATTGTTCTCAAACCTTAACTGATATGTCAGATAAAGGTGAAATTTTTTGTCAATACAAAGAATTAATCTAGCTTATAAAGTCTTCAATATTCAGTTCGTAATGGTACCAGTAGTTTTAATAAATTTCTATTGAGCCATTGATTTGAATATAAAATTTTTTTGAGTTTTTAACAAATGCTGTGATTAAAATCTCTCACATAAATAAATAATGCATTAGAAATCTTACCCAGTTGAAATACCATAGGGATGCCGCAGTCTTCGTAATTCAAAACTTTTTTTCGGGTTTGCCCGAGGAAACATTTGTTACATTTTGCTCGCGGAATATTTTTGGCATTACTATCAGTATCTTCCAAAAAAATTAAATATAAATTTTGGTATCGTGAAAAACACTAAAGTGTCAAGCCTTCTGGCAAGATGACTATTGATTTTGGTGATATTTATCGTGCTTAAATTTCATTATCCTTTCAGTCAAATTTAAGTTTAGAACTGATGCAATAAGGTTAGATTCAACAGTATGAGTTTTTATATAATTTTCAGATTTGAACCCCAGTTTGCAATTATCAAAACTTACATTATGGTCACAGTCACGTAAAAGACAGAACACACCACTGCTTGTGTTCCAAGTTTGAAATATCTATTCTATGTTGTTACTCAATCTTGTTCAGCATCTTGTTATTATCCCACAAAAACTTTTTCCAGACATTGTTTGCAAAGGAATCAAAGGAATCACTTTGTTCGTAGCATTAATATATTTATATGTCAAATCAATGACCTCACGATAGCACAAATCTTTGATTTTCTTTAACTTTTCATAAGTAAACACTAAGTATTTACTAAAGTCCTCAGATGTAAGACTCGGAATATTTTAAAATTATTTTCTAGCGGTTGCACACCTGCACAATAACTAAGTTTACAACCACACAACCACTGAGCCACAGTACGAACATGTTTGAAACATAATCGTCCTTTGTATTATTGTTTTTTATACAAACAAGTCATTTGTAGGTAGAAAAAATCATGAACAGTACTCGTTTGTAAGTTGGAGACCTGCTGTAATGAGTGTTCTTATAGTAATGAAACTTTCAGCAGAGAAAGCGAAATATATTTCGAAAGTAGCGAAATGTTTCTGAAAATTATGACATTTCTTATTACTACATTGTAAAATATTTTTGTGGATGCCATGTGCAAATACGTCTAAATATATAAAATAGAGAAAGATAATGTATATAATATTTTTTATATAAGAACATAAGAAAGAAGAACACTGCAGAAGGCCTACTGGCCCATGCGAGGAAGGTCCAATTCTTCCACCGGCTTAAGCCAGTGCCTTAACCTAGTCAGTACAAAGAGGTATATCGGTTTGTTAGTTCTCCAGTCAGTGTACTAACTCGATCCTGGGTGAAAAATGTGAACGGTCTGAATGAGAGAATAACAAGCAAACTAACAAAGAAATAATCGAAATACACAGGTACAGTTCTGTCTAGCTTTCCGTGATCATTCTCTGCCCTTCGTCTCACTTAGACAAAAGCTTACGCAAACAATAGGAATTGTTCCATAAAAAAAAATTTTTTAAGTTACTTAAGGACACAGTTTCAATTTTTTTTTTTTTTTGAATACGTCCTGTATGAAGAAAGTTATGAAAACGTTTTTGTTGAAGTGTGTATTTTTTTTAATCCACTATATAACGAATATATTATGACGGGTCCAAATTTTTTTTAACTGTTTAAATAGAGGCAGCTTTTGACAGCTCACCTACCACCCATCCCCTCTTTCCCCTTTCCCCTAGTCCCTCCCCTTAACATCTATCCCCTCTCACCTTCCTCTCCCTCCCCTCCTCCTCCTCCCTTCACCCCCTTTTTCGGCCTGGGTCGGCTGGTGACGTAATAATAACGAGCATTGCGTTGGCCAATGGCTATCTAATGCGCTAAAGTACGTTTTTTTGTTTTCTGGGGATTAAGCGATTAGTGCATGTCTTCGTGTCACGGTAATCGCATGATTTGTCCATTATTTGACTGTCATTGCAAAGTGATGTAATGGTCTCGGTGTATTTTGCTCTTCAAAGCCTAATCCACCTCCCCCCCCCCTGTTGCAATACCACTATTTGTATGACACACACTCATATGCACGCAAACGCGAGAGCACACGACGTACAAACATAAACACACACGCACACACAAATTTTTTATGTAATTATGTATATTTGATCGACCTGGACTGTTCTTCTGGACATACCTGAAGGCTGTAAGGATGTATGGAGCTGTGTTACACCAACAGCAACAGCCTGATTGACCAGGGAAGCACCAGAAGACTACAAAAATTCTCAAAGGTATACCAAAAGTATATCATGATTCAGTAACACACTTTCTGGAAGTGTTAGTCTTGTAAGTGCCTTGCACTAACCCTAATCTCTAATTATGCTTACATACCTATACTCTCTCTCTCTCTCTCTCTCTCTGCTTATCATAATGACAAATCTTTCTCCCCTCACTCTATCCTTCTAATCTTACGTTCTCACTTCCCCTCACCTATGGACATTTCTTCACCTTTCATCTGCCTTCTTTATCTAATCTGTTGATACCTATTTTGCCTTCTTATTAAGAATAATTGGTTATCGTAATCGTTTTAGCTAAATAATCGGTGTTGTACGTTAAATTATTTACTTAGACCTAGTCGCTTAAATAATAAATTTTTTAGTTTTTGTAAATATATCTATACAACAGTGCTCATATTAATGAAGTTGTCATAATTATATCTATTAAATGTGTTAAGTGACATGACATTATGAGTTCAGCTACATTACATTATGTGTCATGTTTTTATACGTTTTGTTTCACGACAATATGTACTAATTAGCACGTCATTACATGTTAAAATTAAATGGCATGCATCAAATGCCATAATTTTGGGTTGAGATTCATGGCGCCTGAAAACCAATGTGAGTTATACATTTTTCTTTAGTGATTTTTCCTGAAAAAAAATTCTTAACATATATTAGGACAAAACCTTGTAAAAGACGTCCTCCCGTTTTTCATTCAGTAATTTTTCTCTTTATAGTTATGTAGCAGAAAACTGTGTAGGTTCACGCACCATTTCAAGCAACTGAACTTGGTATATAGTATTTTTTTCAACGTGCTTCCAAGATAAAATCGTATCTGTAATTCAGTAGTGGTGATATGATTCCAAATTATTTTTCTTTTCGTTTTTATCTACTTGCCACAGCATCTATTTTGCACTAAAATACAAATTCCTGCTTTTATGGAGGAGTTATGATGCTCTTGACAGGGTCCCAGTTCGAAGAATTTGAGCTACCTGCCCCTTTCTCGGATGAGTTTTATAATCATCTGTTATTTCATAGTCTCTATGACTCATGAATTTAGCTTTTCTCCATGAATATTGCAATGCAACAACAACGATAATAATAATGATAATATAAATAATAATAATAATATAATAAAATAATAATAATAATAATAATAATAATAATAATAATAATAATAATAATAATAATAATAATAATAATAATAATAATTCGAAATTTGTGGGTGATAAATTTTTTTTTTTTTTTACCTCAAAGATATCTTCATTATTCGTATATTCCCGCGCCGATGTCTGGGAAATCTCTGACCCGATCAGAATTGAAAACTGAGCCACATCATCCGCAATTTTCGATATTGTGCGATGAAAACTCTTAAAGGATCCGGCAATTTTGACAGTCTATTCTTAATCCGGATATGCAACTTGTACTTTTGGATTTCATGAACAGAGAATTGTGTAGTGTTCCGATTTTCCTCTCGTATTTTCACATTTTTGTCAATTAAAATAAAATATTGCGTTTCCTGATTAAAAGATATAGTGTTATGACACCCTATCAACCGAATTTAATCTACAGTCTTACCTTAATCTTCAGCTGATATTAATATGAAGGGTGGCAGGTGTTGCCGACAAGTATGGCAGACAGACTCTTGGGGTGAATTTCTCTATTTACACAAATAACCCGCACATAAAAGAGAGAAGCTTACGACGACGTTTCGGTCCGACTTGGACCATTGACAAAGTCACCATTTACGTTATTTAGCTTCGGATTTGTTTTATATAGATGAAATTTAACCAGTTTCTAATATACCACAATGACATTAAGTTCAATCTAAGTTAAAGCCATTAAAAAGTTTCTAGGTGCGAACAAAAAACGAGGGCCAGCCGAGCGTAGTAGAAAAACATATGTCAGATAATCACTGTTTAAGTCTCATTTATCGGTCACGTACAGAGCTGTTACAAAAATATTGCTGATGGTGCGTGTAAAGTACCACAGAAGAATGATGTTTCTAGAACAATTTCAGATACACAGAATTTTTAATGTTTTAATGTTTTATTGCTTTAGCTTCATTCATTTATATTTTCCACGTGGGAAAAACTGTGGTACACACATGTTGAAAGAATATAATAATCAGTCTCACATTGTTGTGTATTTCTGGATTTTTTTTTTTAATAAATGCAGTTATTCTTTTATTTAGAAATTTAATTCCATTAGTTTACTCACATAAATTTTCTTCCAGTATTTAAGCTTTAAAACATCTTTCATATATATTCCTTAATACATGAGATAGTTTACAATTTTCAATATATATATATATATATATATATATATATATATATATATATATATATATTATATATATATATATATTATATATATATATATATATATATATATATATATATATAGGTTAGTTATATAATATATATATATATATATATAATATATATATATAATATATATATATATATATATATATCGTGTCGAATAGGTAAAACTTGCTATTTTAGCTTAAATAGCAACGCTCTTTTTGTCGAATAAGGCAAGCGAAAATTTATGTATGCTCTAAAATCATTCTGAAACAAACGAAAAAATATATTTCATTGTGTTTGTTTATTAATATATTATTGAAAACTTATCTAAAATATATTTAGATGGATTAGCCTAAATTAAATTGCGCTTGTTATAATAAGATTAGGTAAGTTTTCTAAGGTTCTTTTGGTACAATTTTTTTTATTTTTATATAAACATAAATGAAAAAATATATATCTTTAAAAGTATAAGAGAAAATTTTAGAAAGAATTTAATTTTAAATGAGCTCTTGCTAATTCACCAAAATTACCTATTCGGCACGACATTATATATATATATATATATATAAAACTTTTATAATATTAATAGTAATAATTATGATAATTAAAAATATATATATATATATATATATATAATATATATATATATATATATTATATATATATATATATCTTCCCAACCCCAGTCTTCACTGAACCTTTGTACCCTAAGTCTTCAGATATTTCACAACCAGTCTTTACTTCTATGCATCTTTCTAATCCGTACTGTGGTTCTATGTATCTTGCAGCGTGTCATAAAGTAAAAATCGTATACAAGCTCCTGGTCTGTGCTTGTGCCTCTGAAGGTTATGTTTGCGAGAAATATTTGTTAAATTTCATAAACGAGTAGTATATCAAAATTCTTCACATTTCTATGACATATCTAAAACACAATACCAAATTAGAGATAATTAGGTTGTACTAAATAACACAGAACAATTTCTCTGCACTAACGCAGGTAGGCCACTCAGCTCCGTATACAGACAATTATGATTATGTTATGTTACCGAGAATGTACTCTAATTTGATTCAGCAAGATATTCACGAATCAAGATTATTTTTCTTTTAAGAGCCTCTTACAAGCCACCAATCATTAAAGAGGCTCTTAAGAGAATATAGTACTTCTTGTATTATTATGTAGGCAGTATTCCTTGTTCGTGTGAAAGTTGCTTTATTATTGCGAGACTTGTCTGATTTTCTGCAACAAGATATTCAAAAATCAAGATTTTGGCATCTTATTAGCCACTTAAAAGTCCCCAGATTCCATATGAGAACACAGCATTTCTTTTGGCATTATGTAGTAATCCATGTTTGTCTTAAAGTCTTACATAGTATTCAAAAGAAATTGTTGTAAATGAGGAAGAAATATCAGTGATGCACCGTCATGATGCTTCTTCATAAAAACCAGAGGTTCGTCGGTTTTTTAAATGTCTTTGCAGACTATTTACCTCCTTCATCATTTAAGTTTCTTCAAGGCATTGTTAAACCCTTGCAGCAATTTACTCATGGGTTTGTAGAGTAAAATGTTTACCTATACAGTATGTCTAAAGACTAAATAATGATCCATATAGGTTCAGTTTACAGGAAAGAGGGATTAGGAGGTTAAAACCGTATGAAAAGCTTTCTCTATATTAAAATACTTATGTTCTCTTCCTGCAAATATCAATGATTTACCTTGTCTTCAGACGAATTGCCGTTCGTTCAGGTCTGCGTAGATCGAATCCTCTTCTCCATTTCATTCAAGTATTTTCCTTACTTCATATTATAGAATGTTCTGTTATCCTGAGGTTGATCACGTACGCCAGAGCTCCAAATTTATAGCCTAATCGAATATTTTTTGTTAAAAATATTATCGGCAGTCGTCCCCTCAAGGAAGGCTCCTTGACGCTGGTGAGGGGCTTGATCTAGGAATTGGAGTCTGCTCCAGTTCCTGAATTAAGCTGATGCCTTCCCTCCTCCCCCTGGCTGTTATAATCCTCGGTTTTATGCTTCCCTCTTTATTTTTTATAATATATATCGCAGTCGGTCAGTTTCCCAGGAATTATCTGATAAGACAATCATTAGAAATGCGTCGATGTCTGATAATGTTGCAGTTACTGTAAAGAAGTTTCCTTAATCTTCTTCTTCTATCTCTTCTTTTCTTCTACTTCTTCTTCTTCTTCTTCTTCCTTCTCTTCTTCTTCTCTTCTTCTTCTTCTGTCTTCCTTTCCTCTTCCTTCTTTCTTCTCTTCTTCTTTTTTCGTCTTCTTATTTTTCTTCTTCTTTCTTCCTCTCCTTCTTCTGTCTATCGCTCTTCTCTTCGTCTTTCTTCTTCTTTCGTTTTTTCCTCTTTCTTTTCTTCTTCTTCTTCGTAGGATTCCAGGCTTCGTCAGCAATGCCTCGTTACTGATACTTTGTGAACAATTATACTCGAGTAGGCCAACCCAAAGATAGTTTTCCTACATCCCCTTACCTCTTACATATTCCTCTAAAATAAGAGCGACGTCAGAAAACCTATAAAAAAATCCTTAACCTAACACGCCATTTGAATGCTTCAACCCCCTCCCCCCCAACAAGTCATTCAGTGACCAACAATTTATTTCAGCGAAATCGGATAAAATTCCTGTTTGCAGCATCGGTCTCTGCGGCTATCATCAGAAGTGTGTCTAACGCGTGGCAAACACCTGTGCATGTGTTCTCTTTCAGTATATCTGTTCGGTACATGAGTAAATTTGCTTCGTGCCTTGTAATTTCGAGTCATCCGCGGTCAGTAATCGAACCCTGGTTAACTCTTCGTGTCGTGTTTATTATGGTATTTGGCTGGATTTCAGATTTCTTTTTTCCAAATATTTTTCTCCCGGATTTTTTTTTAGTTTGGTCATAATATCGAAGGCAAGAATGGGAAAGGGAAAGATTGGGGGTTAGGCTCAAGCAGTGAAAAATGTTGCAAATCAACAGGAAGTGGCGTGACCACTTTCAGTGTGATATAAGAGCAGAAATTGTCACATAGTGACTGGTATAATATTAGGTTCAGTTGTTGAAGTGATGATTCTGAACTATGTTGATTGAATTTTTATTCATCTAAATCTTATTTCTCCCCTTTGCGCTTTTATCCTGCACTTCCCTCCATCTACATTTCTCTCGCTCCACCTGCTCCCTCCCCCAACATATATGTATCTCAATCCCTTCATCTGCACCTCCCTCCCTTCCTCTATCTATACATCCCTCCTTCCCTTCAGCTGCATCTTCTTCCTCCTTTTGTACCTTATTTACTTTTATCTTTTTCCTTCAATCCACTTGCGTTGTCAAACCTTAAGCTTCTTTAGTACTTACATACCTTTTAATCATTGACTCGTTATTGGTATATTTTAAGTTCCTATAGTAATTAACTGCATACCTTCTACTTTTAAGTTACTATACCTTCAATTCCATTAGTTACATACCTTCAGTTCTCAGTCAAACTACTTTTAATTCCAGTGTAATATACATTTAATATCTTCTGTTTTAGATGCTAGGTCTTTTTACTACTTGCACTGACCTAATCGTGATGAATCCAAAACATTTTCCACCTTGCATCTACTAGAAAGGAGGTTCCCTAAAGCCGGTTAAAGACCTGATCCATGGAACTGGGGTTAGGCTAACCTACGATTTCTACCTGTTTATCTCTCATTCCCCAAGGGCTTTATAACCCCTACAGGCTTGAGGCATCCCCATGAATATGGCAATGAGAATTCTGTTTGCATGACTCTCTCTCTCTCTCTCTCTCTCTCTCTCTCTATCTCTCTGGTTTCATTTCTCATGCTATCGGCTCTTTTAATCTCACTGTAAATTTATCTTTGGCGAACTCTCCCTGACGAATCCTAATCTTCAACTCCATAAGCAGAATGACTGATAGTTGTGCTCTGTGGACGCAAATATGAGTTATCCATCTGTATCCTCTGGCAGTGTTGTGGGCTGATGACACCACACCCGCTGATGTATTTCCCTGCATGATTGTATTTTTGATATATTGTTCTAAACGGAAATGTACCAAATCGTCATTGTGTGGAAAAAAAAGAGAGTAAATCGTGTGTTTTTCATAACAAAACGTGGCTGGAAAAGGGCTCCTCAGAATATTACAGCACAGGAACCACTTTACTTTTTGCTCAAAATATTTGTCATCCACCAAATCTCTCAGAAGTAATTATAAATACTAAGAAACGATTATCTCTGGAACCTCCGACTTATTTTTTTTAGATCCAAGAACATAAGTAATGAAAAATAGGAACACGCTGTATTGGGACAGTAAGAAACGTTGTCTCACTACAAGTTTCTTCTCCAACGAGTCTTGTCTTCACAACAACTTGCCATTTCGTCAACCACTGTCAAACTTTTTGCAGATTTCTTTCCTGGAACAATGGTGTACTGCATTTCTAGTAACATTAGAATATCGAGATTATCGGCCCAGAAAAAACAGTGTATCACACCATGGTACGGATTGCTATCGTGTTATTATGATTTCGTGAGTGTATTTATCGTTTTGACAGACTTATGGCATTTTGCTGAGATTTTCGATCGGAAACACACTTGGAGGGAGGACCTTGATGACGGTGAGTCTTCTTGCTTCAAAGATTGGACATATTCTTCCGAATCTACCTGCCATTTCCCGAACGTTGTATACCTCCTATGGGTTTAGTGTTTCTCCATGAATAATGCTAATCGGCCGGACACAGTGGCAAACTTATTTTCTTTGGGGAAATCTTGTGCTTTTTATTGTATTTTTAGACTGCGGCTACAAACACTCCCATTGCATTAACATCTTATTCCACAAGCGATATAAAAATTTCCCTATAAAATCCCAAACAATTTACATATTGTTACTAGGATGTCTGAGAATACATAAAGCTTTGCAATGATCCTCAAGTATAACTGAAAATGTAATAGGATTAACGTGCAAGACTAATATTTTGTGATAATATAATAGGATTTACGTGCAAGATTATTTTCTTAGGATCCTCAAGCATGAGTGATGCTGTAATAGGATTCACGTGCAAGACTAATATTTTGTTAGGATCCTCGAGTTATGTTTGCGAACATAGCTAAAATTTTAAAATACAACATGAAATACTCAGTAGTGACTAACTGTACTTGGTGAGTCGTCGAGGATTGTAAATGCAATATGATTACAAAAGTCACAGTAGAAAACTTAGAGGAAAGCGACAAAATATTCTCACAGGATAAGGAAAAAGCCAGAGAAAGTCTTGATAGGCCAGCATCATCTACTGTACTTCCTGTTAGACCTAACACACACACACACACACACACACACACAACATACTGAGAGGAATTGACAAGGTGGACAAAGACAGGATGTTCCAGAGATTGGACACAGTAACAAGGGGACACAGTTGGAAGTTGAAGACACAGATGAATCACAGGGATGTTAGGAAGTATTTCTTCACCCACAGAGTAGTCAGTAAGTGGAATAGTTTGGGAAGCGATGTAGTGGAGGCAGGATCCATACATAGCTTTAGGCAGAGGTATGATAAAGCTCACGGTTCAGGGAGAGTGACCTAGTAGCGACCAGTGAAGAGGCGGGGCCAGGAGCTTGGACTCGACCCCTGCAAACTCAACTAGGTGAGTACACACACACACACACACACACACACACACACACACACACACACACACACACACACACACACACACAAATATATATATATAATATATATATATATATATATATATATATATATATTATATATAATATATATATATATATATATATATATATATATATATATGTCGTGCCGAATATGTAAAACTGGTCAATTAGCAAGAACTAATTTAAAATTAAGTCCTTTCTAAAATTTTCTCTTATAAGTTTAAAGATATATTTTTTTTATTAATGTTAATGTAAAAATTATTAATTTTGCACCAAAAGAATCTTAGAAAACTTACCTAACTTATATAACAAGAACAATTTATTTTAGCCTAACCCAACTAAATATATTTTAGATACGTTTACAATAATTTAATACTAAGCAAACACAGTGAAATATATTTTTTTCGTTAGGTTCAGAATGATTTTGGCGAAATTATTGCATACACAAATTTTCACTTGTCCTATATGGCAAGATGAGCGTTGCTATTTAAGCCAAGATCGCAAGTTCTGCCTATTCGGCACGACAATATATATATAATATATATATATAAATATATATATATATATATATATATATATATATATATATATATATATATATATATATATATATATATATATATATATATATATATATGTCATGCCGAATATGTAAAACTGGTCAATTAGCAAGAACTCATTTAAAATTAAGTCCTTTCGAAAATTTTCTCTTATACGTTTAAAGATATATTTTTTTCATTAATGTTGACGTAAAAAATTATAATTTTGCACCAAAAGGAACTTAGAAAACTTACCTAACTTTATTATAACAAGAACAATTTATTTTAGCCTAACCCAACTAAATATATTTTAGATTTGTTTACAATAATTTAATATTAAACAAACACAGTGAAATATATTTTTTTCGTTAGGTTCAGAATGATTTTGGCTAAATCATTGCATACACAAATTTTATATATATATATATATATATATATATATATATATATTATATATATATATATATATATATATATATATATATATATATATTACACTGGAATAAGGCCACAGCACTTAAAGAAAATGGTTAATCCAGTTATTGGGGAAATTGCAGAGACACTGCTTTCAGAGATCACAAGGTTCGTCAACAATTCCTTGGCTGGTCTGATTCCTGATGAAATTAGATCTTTCTTTTTTGGTGCAACACTTTCTGCACTTAAAAAGAAGGATGGAGGAATTCGGCCAATTACAGTAGGCAACACGTTTCGCCGCCTCGTATCCAAAGCTGCTGTCCTAATTATTCGTGCACAGGCAGCCATGATGCTTCAACCAAACCAGCTTGGCTTTGGGGTCTCTCAAGGAAGTGATGCAGCGGTTCATGCAACAAGGGCGTATATTAACAACCTGCCTGAGGACAATGCAGTGGTAAAATTAGATTTCAAGAATGCGTTCAATCTCCTGAAAAGAGACGTGGTATTAGCAGCAGTACAAGAACATTTCCCTGGTCTCTTCCCTTTTGTTTCAGCAAGGATTCAATGCTTCTCTTTGGAGAGCATGAAATCACATCATCGGAGGGTGTCCAACAAGGAGATCCTCTTGCACCATTTCTCTTCTGTATAGCAGTTAGGGAAATCACAGTCAGACTGACCAGCGAGCTAAACATCTGGTTCCTAGAAGATGGCACACTAGCAGGTACAAAAGAGTCCCTCCTACATGACCTTACACAGGTAATGACACGGGGACAGGAAATGGGTCTCATCCTGAATCCATCCAAATGTGAAATCATCTTAGTCAGTCAACAAGTGATAAATGCAGTGAGATCAAAACTACCAGGAGCAGCAGTCATTGCCCCCACAAATAGTGTCTTGCTAGGAGCACCTCTGGGAAGCAATGCCATTGACACAATTCTCAGGAAGAAATTGGAAGAGTTAAGGAGAATGGAACAACGAATAGGCAATCTGGACACCCACGATGCCTTGAGTCTGCCCAGGTTGACATATTTCCTAAGATGTGCACCTTCATATGATAACCCTATACTGCACGAATATGACAGTATTCTGAGGCAGATTTTTACGAAAGTACTTAACCTTACTCTAGAAGACGGGCAGTGGAACCAAGCTACACTTCCAGTCAGACTAGGAGGCATTGGTGTCCGCAAGTCATCACAGATTGCGTTACCTGCTTTTCTGTCCTCGTGTATTGCATCCAGAGAGCTTGTAGCAGCGATTCTCCCTGAACATCTTAGGGACAAGATTGGAGTCCAGGACCAAAAATTCATTGACGGAGCAATGATCTGGGATAATCTAAAGGGCTCTGGAACCAGACCTGCTCCCCCAAACAACTACAAAGAATCACACTGGGATGGTCCAATAGTGGAAAATATTGCCTCAACAATGCTTCAGATTGTGTCAGGGAAGGATAGAGCCCCCCTCCTGGCAGTGAGAGCCCCTCATGCTGGGGACTTTCTGTTGACTGTTCCCAACGCCAGCCTTGGCACACGTCTGGGACCCACAGACCATCCGCATCGGTGTTGCCCTTCGACTTGCCGCCCTTATTCTCGCCGAACACAGGTTGTATTTGTGGCAGTAAAAGCAGCAGACCGATTCGGGTACCATGGTCTTGTGTGCCGTAAATCCGAGGGAAAGATTGCAAGACATGAGGAGTTAATAACATTATCAAGAGGAGCCTCACAACAGCTGGATGCCCAGCAGTAAGGGAGCCACCCCAACTATGCAGATCTGATGGCAGCCAGAAGCGTCCAGATGGTATCACCCTTCAAGCCGGGACAGATGGGAAGCAGGTGGTGTGGGACTATACATGTGCATCTCCCTTTGGGCTGATACCTATCTTCAAATACACCGGGGAGGAAGGAGGGGCAGCTGCCAGCCTCAGGGAGTCCCAAAAATCTAGAAAATATGGAGAACTTGCCCATCATTATATGTTTGTTCCCATAGGCTCAGAGACCCTTGGCTCATGGGGAAAGAGTGCATCTAAATTCCTAAGGAGCTGGGAAAAAGACTCATCAGGGTAACTAGGGATCCCCGGCAGCTAGTTTCCTGTTCCAGCGGCTCAGTACGGCTGTTCAAAGGGGTAATGCCTGCTGTATTTTGGGCACATGCCCCACTCTAAGGAGCTGGATGAGATTTTCGCCTTATAATTTGGTGATACACACGTAACAACTTGTACCGTATATGCCACCTTTATATCAACAATGTATCTCTTAAATCTTCTGTACCATATTATGTAATAAATATTCCTATTAGTAAAAAAAAAATATATCAAAAGATGGGGTTGGTTGGGGAAGTGGAATATTCAAACGGCTTCAGGAAGAAATCCAAATATTCTTCCTTGAAGCCTTTTTATCCACTTCTCCGAGTCTATGGGTTTCCCCCAATTTACACCAGAGGTGGACCCCATCCCATATATGTATATATATATATAATATATATATATATAAATATATATATAAATATATATATATATATATATATATATATAATTGCATCGAATACAGAATTTAATTGCTTAAATAGCAAGCTCATCTCATATAAAATGAAAATTATATGTATTAATATTTACCAAAATCATTATAATAACGAAAAAAAATATTTATGTATATGAGTATAAAGATAGGGGAACATAAATTAAAATAGAGTTCAGTGGGTTTAGGCTTAAAAAGAACTTTTCCCTTTTAAAAAGGGGTTAGGTAAGTTTTCCAAGATCTTTTGTGAACATTTAATGTTGTTGCAGCGAGGAGACATTAGATGGAAAAGTATGTTAAAAGTGGCTAATTAGCAAGAACTCATTTAAAATTAAGTCATATTCTAAAATTTGTCCAGAGGTCTGAAAGGTTGTTGTGTTTTCATTACATGTAAGAAAAATTTTCAAATTTTCAAAAGTGAAGTCTTAGAAAAGCGGTACCCTAGATTATTGGGAAACAAAGGAATTTTTTAGGGGCCCGACCCAACTAGCATAGATTTTAGGAGTGAATGGAGACAAATTTAATTAAACAAACAGTGAAGTATATTTTCGTACTTTAAGTTCAGAAAACGGATTTTTGGGAATTATTGCATAAGATTAAATTTTCAAAACTTTGTCCCTTATGGCAAGACAGTTGATTTTGAGCCAAGATGTGAAGTTTCTTTGCCCCCCTTGTCGGAACGGCCAGTGTATAAAAAATAAAATAATATAAAATATATATAAAAATATATATATATATATATATATATATATATATATATATATATATATAGGGGGCTTATTAGCAAGATATATATTAGATAGGTGAATAGACGAATATACATTGGACATTGACGATATGTTGGATGTGAGCACGAATATTTATGAAGGATTCAGAAACCTTATTTTATATATATTTTGATTTTCATTAAATGGAAGTACAAATCTTGCACCTTTAAAAAGTTCCTGAACCTTATTTGAAGATATGTTTTATTTTTTTAAACTAAAAAATGTTTAATTGTTTACAGTAATTTAATACACAACACAGTGAAATTATTTTTTCGTTAATTCAGTGAGTTTTGGCGAAATGTTATTGCATACACAAATTTCACTTTTTCCTATTGGCAAGATGAACGTTGCTATTTAAGCCCCAAAACGGGAAAATTTTGCCTTTCGGACGACAATATATATATTATATATATATAAATGTGTGTTTTGTGTGTTTTTGGTGTGTGTGTGGGAGAGGGCTTGACTTCCAGCAAGCGTGCATGAGCGTGTTAATAGGAGTGAAGGAGACGAATGATACTTGGACCTGACATCTGTTTGGGGTGTGAGCAGCGTAATATTTAGTGAAGGGATTCAGGGGAAACCGGTTATTTTCATATAGTCGGACTTGAGTCCTGGAAATGGGAAGTACAATGCCTGCACTTTAAAGGAGTGGTTTGGGATATTGGCAGTTTGGAGGGATATGTTGTGTATCTTTATACGTATAAAGCTTCTAAACTGTTGTATTCTGAGCACCTCTGCAAAAGCAGTGATAATGTGTGAGTTTGGTGAAAGTGTTGAATAATGATGAAAGTATTTTCTTTTTGTGGATTTTCTTTCTTTTTTGGTCACCCTGCCTCGGTGGGAGACGACCGACTTGTTGAAAAAAAAAAAAATATGTATATATATATATATATATATATATATATATATATATATATATATATATATATATATATATATATATTATGTGTAGTGTGTGTGTGTGTGTTGTGTGTGTGTGTCTTGCCGAATAAGTAAAACTCGCGTATTTGGCTTAAATAGCAACGCACTTCTTACCAAATAGGGCAAGCGAAAATTTGTGTTTGCAATAATTTCACAAAAATCATTCTGAATCTTACGAAAAAAAGTATATTTCATTGTGTTTGTTTATTTAATTATTGTACATTTATAGTAAATATATTTATCTGGATTCGACTAAATTAAATTGCACTTATTATAATAAAGTTAGGCAAGTTTCCTAAGGTTCTATTGGTACAAAATCATTAATTTTTATAATAACATAAATTAAAAAAAATATATCTTTAAATGTATAAAAGAAATTTTTAGAAGGGACTTAATTTTAAATGAGTATCTGGAGTTTATCTGGAGAGAGTTCCGGGGGTCAAGGCCCCCGCGGCCCGGTCTGTGACCAGGCCTCCTTAGGTCAGTGTCCCAGGATGCGACCCACACCAGTCGACTAACACCCAGGTACCCATTTTACTGATGGGGAACATAGACAACAGGTGGAAAGAAACACGTCCAATGTTTCTACTCTGGCTGGGAATCGAACCCAGGCCCTCACCGTGTGAAGCGAGAGCGTTAACCACCAGGCCACCAGAGCCCGTAGAGTTGAAAATCTTTATATTAATATAACAAAGCAATCAACATCCATTTTTCCTAATCAGTAAAAAAAAAAAGAGAAAAAAAACTTTTACTGCTCAATCATTTCTTAAATTCTTTGACTAAGTCAATATATTTAAACATGTTATAAAATCTCTCTTTTTTTTTTTTCTTTTTTTTTAAGAAAATAAAAATAGTTAAAGTTACTATTAAACTTTTTTATATAATTTCTTACTCACAAAAGTTATTTTAAGCTGAAATTAAAAAGTCTAATTGTTCTTTGTTATTACTTTTAAAGGCATTTCTGTTTCTTTCATATTTTCTTTTATATTTCTTGCTCTGTTGCATTCCGTCACACAAACCTACTTTCGCCCCCCTATCTCCTGTGTACATTTTTCCGAATACCTTCATACTTTTGAACAGCGCACTTTCTAACTTTCTCCCCTCACACTTGTTTACTTTTCCTCCTCATACTTGTGTATCTTTCTCCCTCACACCTGTTTCCTTTTTATTCTCATTCTCATATGTACTTTTCTGCTCACAATTGTCTGCTTTTTCACCACACCTGTCTACTATTTCCAGATTACATCTTTGTATTTTTTTCTCACATTTGTGTACGTTTTCACCTCAGCCATGTGAGCTTTCTCGCCTCCACCTTATATACTTTTTGCCGCCCCCACATGTGTGTACTTTTTTTCTGTACTTGTCCTTCATACCAGCCCTTTCACATCACTGTAGAATTATTTCTTTTCATTTCATAACTTTTTCATTACACACTTTGTTTTTAGTACTATATCTGTATCACACCTATGATTTTGTTTCTCACACCGCCAGTTTTCTCTATCATTTTTATTATTTCCATAAAATCTTTACTAATCTCTTGTACTAATAATTTATTTCCCACGTCTGCATTTTCCTTACATATTCATAAAATTGTAAACATTATACATAACATCAAAACCACCAGTATCGCGGAATTTAATTATCTCAACACCTTTCAGAAGTTAAAAAGACACATCAATATTATATATAAACACCACGCACTACACACACACTCACACACCTCACTCAAGGAAAAAGATCTTGGGGTGAAGTACAACACTGAGCACATCTCCTGAGGTGCACATCAACCAGATAACTGCTGCAGCATATGGGCGCCTGGAAAACCTAAGAACAGGGTTCTGATACCTCAGTAAGGAATCATTCAAGACTCTGTATACTGTGTACATCAGGCCCATATTGGAGTATGCAGCTCCAGTTTGGAATCCACAACTGGTCAAGCACGTCAAGAAATTAGAGAAAGTGCAAAGGTTTTCAACGAGACTAGTCCCAAAGCTAAGGGGATTGTCCTACGAAGAAAGGTTAAGGGAAATCGGCCTGACGACACTGGAGGACAGGAGGGTTAGGGAAGACATGATAACGACATATAAAATACTGCGAGGAATTGACAAGGTGGAAGAGACAGGATGTTCCAGAGATTGGACACAGGAACAAGGGGTCACAATTGGAAGTTGAAGACTCACATAAGTCAAAGAGATGTTTGGAAGTATTTCTTCAATCATAAAGATTTCAGGAAGTGGAATAGCCTAGAAAGTGACGTAGTGGAGGCAGGAACCATACATACTTTTAAGACGAGGTTTGATGAAGCTCATGGAGCAAGGAGAGAGGACCTGGTAGCGATCAGTGAAGATGCGGGGCCAAGAGCTATGAATCGACCCCTGCAACAACAAATAGGTGAGTACATGTATACTTATACATGGACTGTAAAACTGCATTAGTGAACACCGGTTTTCCTGTTCTTCCTTACCCACCCATCCCCTCCCTTCCCAGTACTCCTCTCACCTGTATCATGTGTAACATGTAACATTTAGTCCTTCGCCAGAATTTTATTTAGTTTACACATTCATTTTATTTTCTCTTACCTGTGTATCCACACTTTCTTACCACCTGTAATTTTTAATATAGCGCACTTTTTAGTATACATTCAGTACACGTGACTCATGCTTAATTTGTCTATTATCATGTTTATTTTATATTACTTATTAAATACGCCCTCTCCTATAATCGCTTCTACTTTTATGTTTATATATTATATATATAGATATTTATATATATAATATTTTTATATCTATTTAGTTATTATTTATTTATATATTTATGATTATTTATATATATATATATATATATTTTTACATATATATATATATATTTATATATATAGATTTATATTATATATATATATATTTATATATATATATATATTATATTATATATATAACACCCCACATACAGAGTGCAAATACTGTTCTTCCCAATCACCGGGACTCAGTCCCGACAGTCGGTTTCCCTGACTCACTCATAAATGTTGCCTTGTATCACTCCAACAGGCAGTCAATTCCAAAAACTATTTGTTCCATTCGCTTCCTATCTAACACGCTCACGCATGCTTGTGACAAGTCAAAGTACTGGCACACAAACCTCCTTTACCCCCTCCCTCCAATCTTTCCTAGGCCGACCCATACTCCGCACTTCCCTCCACTACAGAGTTATTCACTCTCGATGTCATTCCATTTTGCTCCACCACTCCTCTACATGTCCGGGACACTTCAACAACCCCTCCTCATATATATATATATATATATATATATATATATATTTTTATTATATATAATATATATATATAAATTATATATGTTATATATATATATATATATATAGTATATATTTTATATTATTTTTATATCATATATATTTATTTATTGTAAGTCGGAAGTCTTCCTCCGAGACAGGGTGTACCGAAGAAGAAAGGAAAACTCCCCAAAAACGTAACTGCACCTATCTTACATAATCACTGCTTTTGCAGAGGCGCCCAGGATACAAACTGTTTTAGAGCATATATATGACACATAAAAAGATCCCTACAAACTGCCAATATCCCATACCCCTCCTTTAATGGCCAGCATTGTACTTCCGATTTCCAGTACCGAAGTCCGGCTATATAAAAATAACCTGTTTCCCTGAATCCCTTCACTAAATATTACCCTGCTCACACTCCAACAGCTCGTCAGGTCCCAAAAACCATTCGTCTCCATTCATACCTATCTATCACTCTCACGCACGCTTGCTGGAAGTCCAAACCTATCGCCTACAAAACCTCCTTTACCCCTTCCCTCCAACCTTTCCGAGGACGTCCCCCTACCTTGTCTTTCTTCCCTTACAGATTCATACGCTCTCCATGTGATTCTAATTCGATCAGTTCTTCTAAATGACCAAACCACCTCAACAACCCCTCTTCAGCCTTCTAACTAATACTTTTATTAACTCCACACTTTCTCCTAATTTTAACACTCCGAATTCTCTGCATAATATTTACACCACATATTGCCCTTGGACAGGACATCTCCACTGCCTCCAACCGCCTCCTCGCTGCAGCATTTACAACCCAAGCTTCACACCCATATAAGAGTGTTGGTACGACTATACTTTCATACATTCCCTTCTTTGCCTCCATTGATAATGTTTTTTGTGTCCACTTATGCCTCAACGCACCACGCACCTTTTTTCCTTCATCAATTCTGTAGTTAACCTGATCCTTCATAAACCCATCCGCTGACCAGTTAACTTCCAATATCTGAAAACATTCACTTCTTCCATACTCCCTCTCTCCAATGTGATATCCAATTTTTCTTTATCTAAATCATTTGATACCCTCATCATCTTACTCTTATCTATGTTCACTTTCAACTTCCTACCTTCACACACACTCCCAAACTCGTCCACTAAGCTTTACAACTTTTCTTTTGAATCTCCCATAAGCACAGTATCATCAGCAAAGAGTAAATGTGTCAACTGCCATTTTGCATTTGATTCCCAATAATTTAATCCCACCCCTCTCCCCAACACCCTAGCATTTACTTCTTTTGCTACCCCATCTATAAATATATTAAACAACCATGGTGACATTACACATCCCTGTTTAAATCCTACTTTTACCGAGAAGTAATCTCCCTTTCATCTACATACCCTAACATGAGCTCACTATCCTCATAACAACTCTTTACAGCATTTAGTAACTTACTACCTATCCATATACCTGCAGCATTTGCCACATTGCTTCCCTATCCACTCTATCACATGCCTTTTCTAAATCCATAACTGCAATGAAAACTTCTCTACCTTTATCTAAATACTGTTCACATATATCCTTCAATGTCAACAATTGATCTACACATCCCCTACCCACTCTAAAGCCTCCTTGCTCAACCGCAGTCCTACTCTCTCTTACCTATAATTCTTTCAATAATAACCCTACCGTACACTTTTCCTGGTATACTCATAAACTTATTCCCATATATATATATATATAATATATATATTATATATATATATATATATAATATTATATATATATATATATATATATATATATATATATATATATACATAATAATATTATATATAATATATATATATATATATATATTTAAATATATAATATATATATATATATATATATATATATATATATAATATATATATATATATATATATATATATATATATAATATATAATATATATATATAATAAAAATAATTATAGGGAAGTACAACCTCTATAGCTGGAATGGGGACCCTCATCCTCAGAGAAGACAATAAACGTACCTCAGGGAAAACTCAAGGTTCTCCCCGGAGCTGTTTGAATATTTTCTTCTCCTACCACCCCCTATATATTTTATATTCTATGTGAACATTTATTAATAAACAGAATACATTTGCAGAATACATTTACAGAAAAAACATAAACATGAATACAATGGCACAATGTATCAAAGATCATGAATTTCCTCCAGCTCCTCCGAGGCTGGACGCGAGCCAAGTATGCAGGAAGCATTTCCCCTCTGGATGGCTATGATGAGGCGCTGGAACATGAAAGTGGCTGCCCTTGGGTCCCTGGTGGTGTCGATGAGTCTGGAACCCAATTCTTTAAGGAAACGTGTGGCATTTTTTCCCCATTCATCCCAAGGTCTCTGATCCCACTGGGACAAATTGATACTGTTGGCTAATGTCTCTGTACTTGCTGATCTTGTACTCCTCCCTGTGGTCAGCAGCTCCTCCCTGTCGCCCCACACTGTGCTGGATGTAGGTGTCAGCCAGTGTGGACACACAGGTATAGTCCCATGCTAAGAGCTTGCCATTCTTCCAAGGATAGATGGTGATCCCGTCGGGGCGGTTTGCTGGGTTGAGGGTATTGTTGGCTGCTAGTGATCGGGTCTCCCTCTCGGCAGGGCATCCAGCTGTAGCATATGATATATATGATGTCGTTGACCTCATTGTGTCTTACATGCCAGCCCTTGTTTTGGAACATATGTATGTATATATATATATATATATATATATATATATATATATATATATATATATATATATATATATATATATATATATATATATATGTGTGTGTGTGTGTGTGTGTGTGAATTTTTGTGAATGTTTGGCCAATGTATTTTGTCTTTAATTAAATAAAACATGCTTGAAATATAGGGGGTGGTAGGAGAAAAATTCTCAGACAGCTTCAGGGAGAACCTTGAGTTTTCCCTGAAGCAAGTTTATTCTTTTCTCTGAGGATGAGGGTCCCTAGGACAGTTCTAGAGGTGGTACTCCCTGTATATATATATATATATATATATATTATATATATATATATATATATATATATATATATATATATATATATATATATATATATATATATATGTATATATATATATATATATATATGTATATATATATATATATATATATGTATATATATATATATATATATATATATATATATATATATATATATATATATATAATTATACAAACACACTCTTTTAAGTGTATATATAAATATATAGTGTTTTTTAGATTGCAGGTCAAAATACTTTTGGATGAATAAGGAATGATATACTCGTTCTAAAATATTTATCTGCAAAAGGAGAATTGTAAGGAAAATTAATATACACAACGCTGAGGACAAGCTAACAGAAACACGACAGTTTGAAAAGGAGAGGAAAAACAGAGAATAACAGAATTGTCCAGGTGAGAGATACAACAGGAAAAAAAATACAGATTTGTGGAAAGGGGGAGAATATATCTGAGATACCTGGGAATAAACAACCGGGAGAGCAAAAGAAGAAAATATAAGTGTAATGAATATTCTGAAGCAAGTCACGAGGAGAAACAAGATTGAGGAAGAAGTATTATTTTTATTATTATTATTATTATTATTATTATTATTATTATTATTATTATTATTATTATTATTATTATTATATTTATTATAATTGTTGTAGTAGTGGTTGTAATAATAATAATAATAGACTTGTTATTAATTCATTCATGAGTGAAGTGCATAAACCGTAGGTAGGGGTAATCCAGCGCCTGTGTAATGGGAGGCAGTCAGATTCTACTTTATCTTAAGGGAGAGTAGCTCCCATTCTTTGGATCAAAAGCGATTCACTGACATCACCTCACCTCTAATCAAATTTGAGAGAAGAATTAAGAAAAGCAGAGGTGGAAAAGAAAAACAATTTTATTCTCTTGAGAAAAGAAGTCCAATATTGGACTGAAGAAGCCAATGACTGGCGAAACGTTTCCTCATTCTTCAACTTCTAGGTTTTTTTAAACAATTTACAACACAAATTTTTCTCATATTAATTCAGAAAGATTATATATATATATATTATATATATATATTTATATATATATATATATATATATATATATATATATATATATATATATACAATATATATATATATATTGTATATATATATATATATATATATATATATATATATATATATATATATTATATATATATATATACAATATATTATATATATTAAAGTGAGTAGTTCCTTCGATGTATATTCACAGACTGCAGCAGAGTATTTACACCGCAAGGTTAATTTTCCTCAATGTATAAAGTATATATACTGGTGGTTAC
Source organism: Cherax quadricarinatus (assembly GCF_026875155.1). Taxonomy (NCBI): domain Eukaryota; kingdom Metazoa; phylum Arthropoda; class Malacostraca; order Decapoda; family Parastacidae; genus Cherax; species Cherax quadricarinatus. Next base: position 25,426,612 of record NC_069412.1, on the reverse strand, counting down.
AGATGTAACTTACCTTAAATTGTGTTGCCGATGAGCTTTAACCAGACAAAGTGTTCACGAGTTTCAGTAACGCATTTACATGACTAAACGCAACATCATCAAGAGAAATATATAGAAATGTTGCTCCTTAAGAAGAAAAAATAATTAAAAAGAGCATGAAACTTCAGTAACAAAGCTTTAATGGATCAGGTCCCCAGGAGCGGGTAAGTTCCTAACAAGATAGAAATGGTTGAAAGCAAAACGACAACAAGTAGGGCATTATAAAGAAACATAAGCAGAGCAAGACTATCACAAGCGATACGTGCTCCAATTATAGTTCACTCTGCTACGCTGCTTTTTAACTGTCATAGCGCAGGAGATGGAGTCTTACAAGTGAGTCAACTTGTTCTTGGGTCTAATGGTATCACCACAGTCTGTGTAAAAGTATGCTTATCACACTCCCTCCTTTGCTAAGCATCTGCAAACGTGGTCGCTTTGTATATCTTCCTCCTGAAGATTAGAACTGGGCACCCTCATTAATACCAGCTCTACAGACGAGTCACTCCGTGAGTTTACCCACAATTGGTTATAAGAATTATGTGCAAGATTATTTTGTTAGGATGCTAAAGCATGAGCGATGCTGTAATAGGATTCACGTGCAAGACTAATATTTTGTTAGGATTCTTGAGTTATGTTTAGGAACATAGCTAATGTTTTAAAATACAACATGAAATACCCAGTAATGACTAACTGTTCTTGGTGAGTCGTCGAGGATTGTAAATGCAATATGATTACGAAAGCCACAGTAGAAAACTTATAAGCATCTGCGAACGTGGTCGCTTCACATATCTTCCTCCTGAAGATTAGAACTGGGCACCATAATTAATGCCAGCTCTATAGACGAGTCACTCCGTGAGTTTACCCAAAATTGGTTATAAGAACGAAGAGAAAGAAAAGTGAAGCTTTTTCATATGGAAAGTGTCTACAAACAAAAAATCTAAAAGATTACATAATTTTTAGCACACTTGCAGTCATCCAACGTGGTAGGGTGACGCAAAAAAAAGGAAACACATTTGCCATCATTCATTCAGTAGCCGGTTTTGCCAGAAATGTGTAGACATTTCTATTCAGATGACCTTCCGAGTCGCAATATTCCCACCCTCTCCTACAAGGTGCAAGAAAAATAATTTAATAAGATCTATTTATTAAAATTGAACGTTTCGGTGACCATTCACCATCATCAGTTTCTCCAAAATATTACATTAATATGCAAACCAGCAAGGAGCAGGTTTTTTTTACTAATATAGTAAAAAAGTAGAAACACTATAAAAACTTTCAGACCATACCAAGGAGACTATGTTTTCTCAGATGAAAGCAGGGGAGTAGTGATTAAATGCGTACACTGGACGGATTATGATAAACTAAAGAAGAGAATGTCCAAGGGTGAGATACACTTGTTCCACTAAATAATCCAGCGTCTGATACATTGTTGTTAATTTCGGTTTTGAACTATATATGTACACATCTTTTCAATTTTTAAATCTAACCTATTTTGTGCCTTTGCTATAATAGGAGAGGCATTATTACATAACCTTTTTTTAGTTCAGTTCTGCAACTTGCATATAACATCCTCGTGTTTTATTTTCCAGTTTGATAATTATTTTAACTTTTGTCCAGCCTATTAGATGTGCCTACTTTTTTTCCTGTGAATGAGGTTAATGTTCTTTTTGTGTTTCTATCACACTTATTTGTGTTCAAGGACTTGTAAAAAAGGTCCGCGCAATCTCATCAGTGTTAATACTCTGTCACGTCCATCACAAGGAAATCTACAGATGCCTTCTTCAATATTGGTATGGATGTGGGACTTGGGACGTGGGTCTGGCAAAAACATTTAACTAAGCTTATCTCGAAAAAATTTTCCTAACACCTTCTCTACGTCATAACTCCGTCTTCAGTTACCTGTTATATGCCTATCTTCACCTCACCTTCATATTTTTTTAAATTGTCATGTCCCACATGTTCTGCTGGATTGACGTAGATCCTGTATGGGCAAAACGGCAAAACGACTTTAAAATAAAAATTTGTACGAAAATAGTGTTCTGTTACTATACTTGACAGCAGTCTTACCCATCCATAACATCATCTTCTGTCATTGTTTTCTTTGATAATTAGTTTAGCATCTGTCTATGTCACCAGACGATTATGGCCTCGACGAATGTTGTTCCTATGATGCGTTCTGAGTGCATGCTGTTGTCCTTTAACTTGTGTAATAAAGTCACAAGACATTTTCTCCACGTAACGTTTGTCACATATACTGCAAGAAGCAATATACTCTCCTGCTATCTTTTTGCATTTATTGTCTATTTGGCTCAAGTATGGTCCTTGATGGTACTAGAAGTGATGATTGTAATGGTGTTGTTTCTGGTCGTGAGAAGTGGTATGGTGATACCGACAAGATGTGGAAAAAGACACTTATGTACAGATTAGGACATTTATTAAAGAAACGTTTCGTTACGAGTGGCTTCTTCAGTCTTAATTCGGAGATAACTAAGAAACGAGTATATATAGTGGCAGGAGTTAGGAGGAAAGTCACTATATATACTATTCCCTCTACTACTCCACTCGTGGCTTTCCACCTGACTCCTGTCTCTATCTGTATACTCTTCTTAGTTATCTCTGTATTAGGACTGAAGAAGTCACTAGTGGCGAAACTTTTCCTTAAATATATGTCCTGAACTGGACATTAGTGTTTCTTCTGGTCACTGTTGGCGAGGCTGGTGGTAAAACTACAGATGTGAAAAATTATTTACCTGTCGTTTTGTTTCTCTGTTTTGGGTGTTGTCACAATGTTAAATCCTCTTCCCGGTGCCATGAATGAATTACAAAGAGAAACAGAGCACGAAGGGGATGTGTTAAAGACAATTTTTACATTTCAGGGCATTAAAGAAATCATTTCCTTTAATAAATGTAATGAACACATTTTACACATCTTGTTGGTATCAACATACCATTTACTCTCCTACAGGGAATATTTTTAATAGTTTAAGACTCTGTTTCTAGGAATTCCGGGATGCTTACTCCTATGACCTGCATCATTTGTTTGTACCTATTTACGCTCCTATTCCTTATTGACCTGATAAAGCCCACAATGTGAGGTATCCATTTACATACGCTTTTAGTTCTAGAACAAGCTTTATGTATGGAGCTTTATCAAGTTATGACTTGATAAAGCTTTCCATACAGTGGAACATTGTATCAGTATTATATGCTCTGAAATGTTCGTTCTTTCTTCGTTGTTGTTAGCAGTACGACAGTTGGAAAGAGGTGCAGTTTTCCTCTGGTACAAAACTAATGAACTTTCGTAACTCTTCCTTGACTATGCAGTTGCCCGGTGGGCTCAATGTTGTTCTCTGAAATAAGAGCTACGAGTGCAGCATTGGTTCATGTTTGTGTCTAATAAACGTACTGCTAGAACAATAAAATATTTTGCCTTGTCTCTGAGGAACAACAGGAATAGCACCAGCAATGTTTCCCTAAGGTAACACTAGAATGTGTTGTTCTCTAACTGGAGAACCAGAACAATACTAGAATATGTTAAGCTATAACAAATGCTAGAACTCTAGCATGCTTTCCTGAATATATGACTGGAATAAAAAAAAATATGGCAGATGCGGAATATATGAGTGGAGCAGAATATATGGCACTAGTAAAATATATGACTACAACAGAGAACATACATGGAACAGAATATACGACTGAAGCAGAATATATGACTGAAGTTGAATATATAACTGAAGTACAGTATATGACGGAAGCAGAAGACAACTCAAAGAGAGCACATGACGAAAACAGAATACATGACTGAAGCAGAACACATGACTGAAGCAGAACACATGACTGAAGCAGAACACATGACTGAAGCAGAACACATGACTGAAGCAGAGCACATGACTGAAGCAGAGCACATAACTGAAGCAGAACACATTACTGAAGCAGAACACATGACTGAAGCAGAACACATGACTGAAGCAGAACACATGACTGAAGCAGAACACATGACTGAAGCAGAACACATGACTGAAGCAGAACACATGACTGAAGCAGAACACATGACTGAAGCAGAAGCACATAACTGAAGCAGAACACATTACTGAAGCGAACACATGACTGAAGCAGAACACATGACTGAAGCAGAACACATGACTGAAGCAGAACACATGACTGAAGCAGAACACATGACTGAAGCAGAACACATGACTGAAGCAGAACACATGACTGAAGCAGAACACATGACTGAAGCAGAACACATGACTGAAGCAGAACACATGACTGAAGAACACATGACTGAAGCAGACCACATGACTGAAGCAGAACACATGACTGAAGCAGAACACATGACTGAAGCAGAACACATAACTGAAGCGGAACACATGACTGAAGCAGAACACATGACTGAAGCAGAGCACATAACTGAAGCAGAACACATGACTGAAGCAGAACACATGACTGAAGCAGAACACATGACTGAAGCAGAACACATGACTGAAGCAGAACACATGACTGAAGCAGAGCACATAACTGAAGCAGAACACATACTGAAGCAGAAACACATGACTGAAGCAGACCACATGACTGAAGCAGAACACATGACTGAAGCAGAACACATGACTGAAGCAGAACACATAACTGAAGCGGAACACATGACTGAAGCAGAACACATGACTGAAGCAGAACACATGACTGAAGGAGAACACATGACTGAAGCAGAACACATGACTGAAGCAGAACACATGACTGAAGCAGAACACATGACTGAAGCAGAACACATGACTGAAGCAGAACACATGACTGAAGCAGAACACATGCTGAACAAGCACATAACTGAAGCAGAACACATGACTGAAGCAGAACACATGACTGAAGCAGAGCACATAACTGAAGCAGAACACATGACTGAAGCAGAACACATAACTGAAGCGGAACACATGACTGAAGCAGAACACATGACTGAAGCAGAACACATAACTGAAGCGGAACACATGACTGAAGCAGAACACATGACTGAAGCAGAGCACATAACTGAAGCAGAACACATGACTGAAGCAGAACACATAACTGAAGCAGGAACACATGACTGAAGCAGAGCACATAAACTGAAGCAGAAACACATAACTGAAGCAGACACATAGACTGAAGCAGAACACATGACTGAAGCAGAACACATGACTGAAGCAGAACACATGACTGAAGCAGAGCACATAACTGAAGCGGAATACATGACTGAAGCAGAGCACATAACTGAAGCAGAACACATGACTGAAGCAGAACACATGACTGAAGCAGAGCACATAACTGAAGCAGAACACATGACTGAAGCAGAACACATGACTGAAGCAGAACACATGACTGAAGCAGAACACATGACTGAAGCAGAACACATGACTGAAGCGGAACACATGACTGAAGCAGAACACATAACTGAAGCAGAGCACATAACTGAAGCAGAACACATGACTGAAGCAGAACACATAACTGAAGCAGAACACATGACTGAAGCAGAACACATGACTGAAGCAGAACACATGACTGAAGCAGAACACATGACTGAAGCAGAAAGCATAACTCGAGCAGAATATTTAACAGCTGAAGAATAAAATATTTTGTTGCGCTTCATAAGAATAGTCACAATAAAAAATAATAGCATTCTAACACTCCACTCGCAAATCTAACAATGTTAAATGTTTTTCAAGAGTGCTGACTTTTTTCAGGAGGCCAGTAGCCTTTTATTTTATTTTTGCTGTTATTTTCGAAAGCATTAAGAGCCTTTTCAAGCTATTTTTTTAGTGAGTGCTAATTGTCATATATGGTAAGCAGATATCATTTAATATTTTTTTTAGTGAGTGTTAAGTGTTTTTAGTGAGTGTTAAGTGTTTTTAGTCAGTGTTAAGTGTGTTTAATGAGTGTTAAGCACTTTTAAGTGTTAAGTGATTCCCAGGAAATGTCCAGCATTTTTAATTTTGAAAAGTATTTTTCACCATGTTTTTTTAAATTGTTTAGCGAGTAATTAGTGGCTTTTAATCAGTCTTAAAACTTTTTAGATAACGATAAGTGTTTTATTGCATGATAATAGAGTGTCAAAGTAACTTTAGTGCATATTAAGCTTAAGTGAATTTCATGTTAAACGATGCTAAAAATAAAATTATTAAGCGTCTTCTAGTGCAGCGAGTCACAGGTAGTGTTTAGTGAGGAATATAGTACGTTGTAGAGAGGTAGGAGAGTGGGGAGCTGGTTAAGCGGGTGGGCCCCGCCCCCCTTGCTATAGGCTCCGAGGGGAGAGGGAGGTATGTGCGGATTTACCCCGTGGTATCGACATGATGGTATCAAGCTAAAATGGCGGCCAGCTGCCCGCCGTACTGGACTGGCAGAGATTTTTTTATTTTTTTTTTTTTTCTTTCAGCTGGTTCTAAGTTATCTCTGCTGACTGTCTGTCTGTGGTACATTGTTTTTTTTATTTTTCTATGGCTGTCTCTCTGTCTCTGTCTTTTTCTCTCTCTTTCTCTCTCTCTCTCTCTCTCTCTCTCTCTCTCTCTCTCTCTCTCTCTCTCTCTCTCTCTCTCTCTCTCTCTCTCTCTCTCTCTCTATCATCTCCCCACTTCTCTGCTCACCTATTTCCTTCTCGGTTTCTCTTTTTATCTTACTCCCCTTTCACGAGGGTCATGTGTATGACGGAAGGGTGAGGGCTGTGGTAAGGGCTGTGGTGAGAACTGTGGTGAGGGGAGAGGTGAGGGCTGTGGTGAGGGCTATGATGAGAACTGTGGTGAGAGAAGAGGTGAGGGCTGTGGTAAGGGCTGTCTAAAAGACTGTGGTGAAGACTGTGGTGAGGGCTGTGGTGAGGGCTGTGGTGAGGAGAAAGGTGAGGGCTGTGGTGAGGGGAGAGGGGAGGGCTGTAGTAAGGGCTGTGGTGAGGGGAGAGATAAATGTTGTGGAAGGCATGTGGAGAGGATTATAATAAAGGAAGAGGTGAGGGCTATGGTGAGGGATGTAGTGACTGAAAAGGTGAGGGTTGTGGTTAGGGCTGTGTTGAAGGCTGTGATGAAAGTTGTGGTGAGGTCTACGATGAAGGCTGTGATGAAGGCTGTGGTGAGGGTTGTGTTGAAGGCTGTGGTGAAGGTTGTGTTGAAGGCTGTGATGAAGGCTGTGATAAGGTTGTGGTGAGGTTACTGATGAAGGCTGTGATAAGTGATGAAGGCTGTGGTGAGGGTTGTGTTGAAGGCTGTGGTGAAGGTTGTGATGAAGGCTGTGATAAAGGTTGTGGTGAGGGCTGTGGCGAAGGCTGTGGTGAGGATTGTGGTAAGGGCTGTGATGAAGGCTGTGGGGAGGGCTGTGATGAAGACTGTGATGAATGCTGTGGTGAGAGCAAAGGTTCAACCTTCCAAGGCAGATGATTCCTAGCAGGAATGCTTCTCGAAATCCTCACTGAACCCAATTAAACCTTCCAGTTCAGGTTGAACCCAATCCTCCGTGATAAAATATGGCAGGTGAACATAGCTAGCTTTTGTTCCCACTCTTATTATCACAGAGAATAAAGCAGCAGCACACTGTCAATGAATCCGATTTTGTTGAATGATAAAGGTGAGTGTTGTGGTGGATGATGGGTGAATGTTGTGGTGGACGATGGGTGAGTGTTGTGGTGGATGATGGGTGAGTGTTGTGGTGGATGATGGGTGAGTGTTGTGGTGGAGGATGGGTGAGTGTTGTGGTGGGCTATGGGTGAGTGTTGTGGTGGACTATGGGTGAGTGTTGTGGTGGATGATGGGTGAGTGTTGTGGTGGAGGATGGGTGAGTGTTGTGGCGGAGGATGGGTAGTGTTGTGGTGGATGATGGGTGAGTGTTGTGGTGGACGATGGATGAGTGTTGTGGTGGACTATGGGTGAGTGTTGTGGTGGATGATGGGTGAGTGTTGTGGTGGAGGATGGGTGAGTGTTGTGGTGGACTATGGGTGAGTGTTGTGGTGGATGATGGGTGAGTGTTGTGGTGGAGGATGGGTGAGTGTTGTGGTGGAGGATGGGTGAGTGTTGTGGTGGAGGATGAGTGAGTGTTGTGGTCCATGATGAGTGAGTGTTGTGGTGGATGATGAGCGAGTGTTGTGGTTGAGGATGGGTGAGTGTTGTGGTGGAGGATGGGTAAGTGTTGTGGTGGATGATGGGTGAGTGTTGTGGTGAAGGATGGGTGAATGTTGTAAGGGTTGATGGGTAGTGTTGTGGTGGATGATGGGTGAGTGTTGTGGTGGATGATTTATGAGTGTTGTGATGGATGATTGATAAGTGTTGTGATGGATGACAGATGAGTGTTGTGGTGGATGATGGGTGAGTGTTCTGGTGGATTATGGATGAGTGTTGTGGTGGATGATGGGTGAGTGTTCTGGTGGATGAGTGAGTGTTGTGGTGGATGATGGGTAAGTGTTGTGGTGGATGATGGATGAGTGTTGTGGTGGATGATGGGTGAATGTTCTGGTGGATTATGGATGAGTGCTGTGGTGGATGATACCAGGAGTTTACATGGAGAGAGTTCCGGGGTCAACGCCCCGCGGCCCGGTCTGTGACCAGGCCTCCTGGTGGATCAGAGCCTGATCAACCAGGCTGTTGCTGCTGGCTGCACGCAAACCAACGTACGAACACAGCCGGCTGGTCAGGAACCGACTTTATGCTTGAAGTGCAGCTTGAAGATGCCAGGGTCTGTGGTAATCCCTTATGTATGTGGAGGCAGCATAGGTGAGTGTTCTGGTGGATGATTGATGAGTGTTGTGGTGGATGACGGGTGAGTGTTGTGGTGGATGATGGGTGAGTGTTGTGGTGGAGGATGAGTGTTGTGGTTGATGGGTGAGTGTTGTGGTTGAGGATGTGACTTTGTGGTGGAGGATGGGTGAGTGTTGTGGTGGAGGATGGTTGAGTGTTGTGGTGTATATGGGCGAGTGTTGTGGTGGAGGATGGGTGATTTTGTGGTGGATGATGGGTAGTGTTGTGGTGGATGATGGATAAGTGTTGTTGTGGATGATGATGAGTTTGTGTGGATGTGGGTTGTGTTCTGGTGGATTATGGATGAGTGTTGGGGTGGATGATGGTGATGTTATGGTGATGATGGTGTTTTTGGGTGGATATGGGTGATTGTTGTGGTGGATGATGGGTGAGTGTTGTGGTGGAGGATGGGTGAGTGTTGTGTCGTGGGGGTTCGAAAGGAGATAGGATAGTTGAAGATAAACACACTTGTTGGATGGAAACACTATATATTGTCAGACTGTGGTAAGGGAAGGGCCCAGCCTGCCTTGTTGCTGTTGTATGTCTATCCGTGGACTGAGAGCGAGGTAGCGCATCCCACTCACTCATGCCGCATCCCGTGACGTCATACAGTCACTAGGCCTAATAGGGATCGTCTATATAAAACACATGGATGGTACTATGATACTCAGCTAAGCTATACAACACATGTAAGGGGGGATCAGCAATTATGCTGACAGATGTGGAGGATGATGGGTGAGTGCTGTCGTGGATGATGAGTGAGTGTTGTGGTGAATGATGAGTGAGTGTTGTGGTAGATGACGGATAAGGGTTGTGGTGGATGATGGGTGAATGTTGTGGTGGATGATAGGTGATTGTTATGGTGGATGATGGGTGAGTGTTGTGGTGGAGGATGGGTGAGTGTTATGGTGGAGGATGGGTGAGTGTTGTGGTGGATGATGGGTGAGTGTTGTGGTGGATGATGGGTGAGTGTTGGTGGTGGATGATGGGTGAGTGTTGTGGTGGATGATGGGTGAGTGTTGTGGTGGATGATGGGTGAGTGTTTTGGTGGAGGATGGGTGAGTGTTGTGGTGGATGATGGGTGGGTGTTGTGGTGGATGATGGGTGAGTGTTTTGATGGATGATGGGTGAGTGTTGTGATAGATGACAGATAAGTGTTGTGGTGGATGATGGGTGAGTGTTGTGGTAGAGTATGAGTAAGTGTTGTGGTGGATGATGGGTGAGTGCAAAAAAAGAGGAATGGATGAAAACTGAAGGGAAGTGATGAGGGCTGAGTAAAGGGTAGGAGTGAGAGCTGAGTGGGGAGGAAAGGGCGAGTGAGGGATGAGTGAAAGGAAGGAGTGAGTGAAAGGAAGGGCTGAGTGAGGGGAAGGGCTAAGTGAAGGCTGAGTAAGGGGAATGGGTGGGTGAGGGCTAAGTGAGGGGAAGGGATGAGTGATGGCTGAGAGAGGGGGAAGAGGTACATAAGGGCTGATGGGAAGGAGTGACTGAGGGCTGAGGGGAAGGGGTAAGAGAAAGCTGAGGGGAAGGGGTGAGTGAAGGCTGAGAGAGAGAAAGGGGTAAGTGAAGGCTGAGAAGAGGAAGGGGTGAGGGCTAAGTGAGGGGAAGGGGTGAGTGACGGCTGAGAGAGGGGAAGGGATAAGGGCAACAAGGCCACACCAGGTTGTTGCCTTGTCCCATCAAAATAAATCCTAGTTTTTGTGAATTTTTTGTTTCACTTTCCTCAGAGAAGTTTATTTCCTTTTCTGCTTTTAATAAAGTATTTCTTTACATACGTTTACAACATTAATGTTTATAACAAATGTACTTATTATTATTATTTAACATTATTATTATTATTAAAATTATTAAAATTATTATTATTATTATTATTATTATTAACATTATTATTATCATTATTACTATTAAAATTATTATTATTATTATTATTATCATTATATTCAAAGGGGAAAGAGGGAGGGCAGAGATCATTCATCGTTTTGGGAATAGAAGGTAACGAGGTATGATTAAAAGGAGAATAGCTCCAGTTCCTTGGATCCAAAGCCCTCATCATCCTCAAGGCACTTTGAAGCATACTCACACAGGTAATAACACAATCTTCCTGCACGTACACAATGTATTTAAAATCGTCCATCGAGTATGCAGCGTCAACGTGGAGCCTCCTGCTTTTAGTTAAATCTGTGAAAAAAGTGAGCTATCTCTCACAACGCAAGAGAGAAGAATGAGAGAGAGAGAGAGTTAGAGAGAGAGACGGTACGATTGTCTGGTGGAATATAAGAGATCAGAGTCAATGGGAAACTTGAACCCTTGCAGGTTTAGCTCTCCTCCACGACCAAAATAATTCAACAGTGATAAAAAAAACAGTATCAAGACTTAACTGCTTTTATGTTGTGAAAAAGATTCCTCTCGTACGTGTACTGTTACTGTTAACAGCAAAGAGAAGCGCTAAACCTGTAGGATCATTCATCTCCTGGGGATTGGGAAGGTAATGTGATGTGAGCTAAGAAGAAAGGAAACTCAAATTCCTGTAATCAAGAGTCCTTCACCAGCATCAAGGATCCCCTCTCCTTGATGGAGGACTGTAACTTGTAGTATTTTAATTAATTCTAATAATTGTAATAATAATAATAATAATAATAATAATAATAATAATAATAATAATAATAATAATAATAATAATAATCAAATCAAAGTGATCGCAATCACTTCGTTGAGCGGGATGTTACACAAACCTGTCATCCGTTATAGACGTAAAGTTTGTTGAACATTTTTTATCCCCAGTAAAACGTCTCATATGTCTGAAACGAGTGAAAGTCTGGGTGATTACACAGTTTCTCGGATAGTTGTACACATAATGAAAATTGGTTCTAGTTTATCCAGAACATCTGTAAATGTTGCAGTTTTTCTTGGAATCACTTCAGATGCGCGAACAATATTCTATTCAACTTATTCACACTTGAATTCAGTATTTCATAATTCCTTCCTGCCACAGTTAGTTTCAGAGCTCAACAAAATAATTTTGGAATGCAGGAGTTTGTCTTTGCAATTTACATCAATATCTTTCCCCTAAAAATTGAGCGAAACTTAGGGTGAATAAGATTTGCTTTGCTATGTCGAATAAAATTTGCAATTTTAGCAGCTGCCTTCATAGCATTTTCTTCTCTCAAAAATTTACCACGCAGTAACTTTTAGCAGATTGTTGGTCAAGTAACCACAGTTTTAGTAGCTCCCACAATCCCTACTTAAAATATAGCCTTTGCCCCATTAGCCATTTTGCACGAACATTTTTCAAACCCTCTGAGCATTACACTTCTGTTATGGTTTAAGAATATCAGTTCCTCTGGTGGTATCATACAATGAAGAGATTAAATATTTTTTGTGTGTCCTGTGATGTCGCTGTTTATTCTATAAACATAGATTATCAGCTGACTTTTAATCTTCTTGAATGAGGGATTCATTAAAATACAGAGAAGAATAATACTTGTAAACGATGTTGAAAAGATTTCGAAAGAGCTTTCATTCAGATGGATTATTTCTTTCCATTGTTGCGACATCGACTCAGTTTCGTATTTTCAAGATACGAGTAATGGCGTTTTCCTCAAAGACTTTTTCTCTTACAAACATATTTAGTGAGATTTTTACGAAATGGCTTCTTGGATACCGCACCAAGTTCAAATCTCCTGCGTAATACACCACTGAACTTGAAGTCTGAGTCATTAACACTTTCTTAACGTTCTTATCTGCTGTTTAACTTGTTTCTCATATTATTCCACATTCATTGTTTATAATGTTCAAAGCCTATGGACAAAACGAGGAGCACTGTTGATGAAAGTCATCTGTACTCCACCAGCACGGATATTTCAGACGCATTTATACTGAGATATATACCGCGAATTCCACAGTGTTTCTCTCAGTTCCTACTCATCAAAAGAAATAAACTCAGAATATATGCAAAGTGTTCAACAACATAGTCTTGAATATCCTTGATATTTATTTATATATAACACAGTGTTCCAATTTAATGTTCTATTTTCAGCATTTTCCTTTTCGAGCAACTAGCACCTGCATATATAAAGGTCACCAATTTTTCGTTATGGAATGTACATTTCCCCACCTTTATTAAAATGTTTCTTTCTAACTATTTTTTCTTACCTAAAGTACTCAAAAACTAAAATTTGAGTATTTTCTGGGATTTATTTAGGTATAACCATTGGGTAGACTGCCTCAATAACACACAGGAGCAAGTATTAGGTCAATGCTTTTCTCTGGCTTAATAAAACTCTACACAGTACGAAACGATATTTCTACTGTATCTTGTTGATAGACTGATTACATCATGTTTACCTCGCTACTATTAATGCTGACTTACAATTCATTCTACTCTGTATTTTACTGAAGAAGAATTAGACACATGTGCAACATTTGAAGGATATCCATATGCTGCACATATGTCTAATTCTTCATCTTGTCAGTACTGTGTACCATACATGTACAAGTTGAATCGTTTCTTCTACTCTTACCACGTAGGAGAAACATTTGCAATAATAAAGATACCCAACTGTTGCACATGTGTCTTACTCCTAATCTCTAGTTTGTCACATCCAGAGAGGCGGTTATATATCTTAGATATGGTTGGGTTTAGAAAAAAGGCTGAGTATGAATAACAGCTCCTGTTATTCTTACTCAAGGGTGTAAACAATTACCGTAAACAATGAATACTTTTATCCTTGAAATATGGATTAAAGTAATATATGAACTGAGTGATAATTTGCACATCATTGCGCTACAGAGAAACTGTTATGCTATACTGGCAATCATTAAAACAGCTTTCAGATATATGAATGGTGAAATGCGGAGAAAAAACTGTTTTATAGTATGTATAATAAAAATTTCAAAATGCGGCTGTGGCATTACGTCCACACGCAAAATATGTATAGTTAAAACAGAATAAGCTTTCTCCAAATGGCGAGCTGTTGACAATAACGATGAAAAGAGACACGTTACAGAGCAAGGTTTTATTGGGGTAACGTTTTTCTCTTTGTAGAGCTTTATCAGTCCATGACTTGACGAAGCTCTACTCCGAATGAAATAATGTCCCAGTTGAAGCTCGTTCTGCAATGAATGTCTTTTCTTCACAAAACAGAATAAAGTTAAAGATATTTAAGAATGTAAATTCAGCACTAAGAAATATGATACAATGAAGAGTATACAGTACCGACAAGCTGACAAGACATATATACAACACTAGTAATCTTTTTTAAGTAAACTCTGTTTCCTGCACTGCAAGTCTTATCAGTCGAATGCAGAGATGAGATCAGAGTCCTGAAGACTTCAGCGATGATGAAATACGAAGCAAACGAAGTACGAAGGAAGATTTATGTAATCAGTCCCTCACTCTAGGAGCAATGTGACTAATCTCTTAGCCTACAGTAGAAGCATGTGGCTAGAAGGTTATATAGACAAAAGTGAGGTGTAGCAGCTAGGAGATGAGGTCACAGGTGAGTCGGACCCACTAGTGGAAGTTGGTCATTCTAAACAACTGTTAGCAATAGAGTATCTTGTACTAACACGCCACTGTGTTGCAGTACCAGACAAGCGTTGCATATGTCTTATATATCAACTTGTCCGTGTTGTATACCATTTATTACATGATGCATGTCAAACACTGTGACACAATGGTATGTTGGTATAAGGAATATCTTCAGCAACTCTTGGTAACAGCTGTTTAACATGACCAACTTCTACTAATAAACCCACCTCACTTCTAAGCTGCTACACCTCACCTTTCTGTATATAATCCTGTATCCAGTTACTTTTACTGTAGGCTAAGAGTCTTACCGTCTTCTTCCTAGGATAATGGAGTGATTACATGAGCAACATTTACACTTCGTCTGTCATCATCGCTGTTGTCTCCAGGATTCTCAATCATCTCTGTATTCGACTGATGAAGCCTGCAGTGCAGGCGAAACGTTTCGCCAATAAATATTCCTAGTGTTGCGGATGTGCCATATTACTAATGATTACATATTATGAAAAACTTACAAGGCATTACAAATGTCCTCAAAAGAAAACAGAAGAAATAAAAAGATGTTCTCAAGATTAACACGAAATGGGTGATAAAAGGATATAAAAAGTTGTAAACGGTTATTTCTTGGGACAATCTATAAGGAGAACAAGAGGTAATATTAAGTCACGGTTTGAGGTTTCGAATTAACCAGAAAGTTGTCGAGTAATTAAGTAATCTGAAACTTCCTTTTCGCTGAAGTTCAGAATAGGTTAATATAAATCAAACGACACGTATCAAAATTTCACTTAGTGATTCGTATATAAATCAAACGACAAGTTTAAAAGTTTCACTCGTTGATTTTTATATGCTTCAAGCGCCAAGCTTCAGGGTTTCACTCAGTGATTTTTATATATTCGAGAGACAAGCTTCAAAGTTTCACTCGCTGATTTTTATGTATTCAGTCACCAAGTTTCAGAATTTCACTCATTGATTTACATATATTCAGGCAACAAGCTTTAAGGTTTCATTAACCGATTTTACTTATTAAAGAAACAAATTTCAGGGTCTCATTCACCGATTTTTACAAATTCAAGAGAAAAATTTCAAGGTTTCTTCCACCGATCTTTATATATTCAAGCTACAAGATTCATGGTTTCACTCGCTGATTTGTATGAGAAACAACGATTGATTCGCTTTCGTAGAAAACTGTAAATATAGCCATGAAACAATTTTGCACTACAGTGTTACGTATTAAGAAAGCTATGAAGCTGTGGTGGTAATAGGTTGTAGGAAGCTAGCAAGAAAATAGGGAAATGCAGTGTTAATAGCGGAGCTCTTGGCAGTAACACTAATATTGATAGTAATATCGATGGTCACTGATGATGAAAGTATTTAGGATATTCAATGAGAGAGACAATAGTTGAGCTGTGGGAGCGAGTTACGAGGACGATGGTCCTTAGAATCAGACTACAAGCGATCTAGACAGTTATGTTGACCATGATAACTTTGATGGTCATGATGATAATATGTTGATAAAGATGACGATTGGTGATGTAGATGATGGCAATGGAAATAATGATGATAATGATCATAATGAAGAGAGACTGGCAACTATAACATGATAAACAAAGTTACTAACGATATATAAAATCTAGAATTTTCTTAGCATTGTTTTATGATGGAAAAATCTTTAGAGACAAGAAATTAGGGATTTTGAAAGTTCATTAACTGCTATTACGGTGATTTTCTCTTGTTTAACATAAAAGGTGAATCCGTCTCTCTGAAAATATAAATCTCTTTATATAAGGGACGAAAACACGTGCTTACTAACAACAAGCGTGAGGTTAACAGCTTACTGACTACAGTCGTGTTGTGAGTTACTTTCTTACTACCAGCGTGAAGCTAATTGCTTTCATACAACTGGAGCGACCTCCTGTATAGTCATAGGCTACAAAGGTGCTGATACTGAAGTAGAGCATTTAATGCAAGGAATAGGAGCAATCTCTCCCCTCGGATCAAACATGACTGCCTTCCTTTCTAGAGGCTCTGTATTATTCCCACGCGTTTTGTGCTTCCTCATGAATATTAATTTATATATATATATATATATATATATATATATATATATATATATAAATATATTATATATATATATATATATATATATATATATTATATATAATATACATATTATGTCGTGCCTAATATGTTAAACTGGTCAATTAGCAAGAACTCATTTAAAATTAAGTCCTTTCAAAAATTTTCTCTTGTACGTTTAAAGATATATATTTTTCATTAATGTTGATGTAAAAATTTATAATTTTGCACCAAAAGAATCTTAGAAAACTTACCTAACCTTATTATAACAAGCGTAATTTATTTTAGCCTAATCCAACTAAATATATTTTAGATACGTTTACAATAATTTAATACTAAACAAACACAACGAAATATACTTTTTTTCGTTAGGTTCAGAATGATTTTAGCGAAATTATTGCATACACAGATTTTGTGTATGCAATAATTTCATCAAATTTATTCTGAACCTAACGAAAAAAATATATTTCATTTTGTTTGTTAGTATTAAATTATTGTAAACAAATCTAAAATATATTTAGTTGGGTTAAGCTAAAATAAATTGTTCTTGTTATATAAGGTTAGGTAAGTTTTCTAAGATTCTTTTGGTGTAAAATTAATTTTTTTTATATTAACATTCATGAAAAAATATCTTTAAACGTCAAGATAAATTTTAGAAAGGACTTAATTTTAAATGAGTTGTTGATAATTGACCAGTTTTACATATTCGGCACGACATATTATATATATAATATATAATATATATATATATATATATATATTATATAATATATATATATATATATATATATATACATATATATACATATATATATAATATAATATATATATAATATATAATATATATATATATATATATATGTATATATATATATATATAAATATATATATAATTATATGTCGTGCCGAATATGTAAAACTGGTCAATTAGCAAGAACTCATTTAAAATTAAGTCCCTTCTAAAATTTTCTCTTATACGTTTAAAATATTTTTTTTCAGTAATGTTGATGTAAAATTTATAATTTTGCACCAAAAGAATATTAGAAAACTTACCTAACCTTATTATAACAAGCGCAATTTATTTTAGCCTAACCCAACTAAATATGTTTTAAATTGTTTACAATATTTAATACTAAACAAACACAGTGAAATATATTTTTTTCATTAGGTTCAGAATGATTTTGGCGAAATTATTGCATACACAAATTTTTCGCTTGTCCTATATGGCAAGACGAGCGTTGCTATTTAAGCCAAGATGGCAAGTTCTGCCTATTGGGCCCACGACATATATATGTATATATAATATATTGTCGTGCCGAATAGGCAGAACTTGCGATCTTGGCTTAAATAGCAACGCTCATCTTGCCATATAGGACAAGTGAAAATTTGTGTATGCAATAATTTCGCCAAAATCATTCTTAACCTAGCGAAAAAAAATATATTTCACTGTGTTTGTTTAGTATTAAATTATTGTAAACGTATTTAAAATATATTTAGTTGGGTTAGGCAAAAAATAAATTGTTCTTGTTATAAGAAGGTTAGGTAAGTTTTCTAAGATTCTTTGGTGCAAAATTAAAAATTATTACATTAACATTAATGAAAAAAATATATCTTTAAACGTATAAAAGTAAATTTTCAGAAAGGACTTAAATTTAAATGAGTTCTTGCTAATTGATCAGTTTTACATATTCGGCACGACATATATATATATATATAATTATTATATATATATATATTTTATATATAAAATAATATATATATATATATATATATAATATATATAAATATATATATATAACATATATATATGTTAACAGCAATTTCAATAAAACAATAAAACTTCTACTGAAAGGCAAAGATGAATTAGTCAAACAATTACTTCCACTAATCCATCTTTACCTTACATGTATGGACTAATAAAAACACACAAACCAGGGAATCCAGTCAGACCAATTATTAGCTCCATAGGGTCAGTTTCATATAAATTATCCAAATGGCTTGTTGATATTTGAGCCCTATCGTTGGCAAAATTTCTAACTTTAATTTTAAAAACAACATAGATTTGGGTTGAAAAATTAAGCCCCTTTGACGATTTTAAAATGTTTTAAAAACATGGTTTTTTTAGTTACTTTCCCTTTTTACGGAATTTCCCTGGAGATTTATTAAGTTTCTTACGAAGAACCTTTAACTATGATTTACCACCCATTCCTACTATCATTAAACTTATAAACTTTGCATTGTTGACAAAATTTGTTTTTAATGATAATTTTTCACTCAGAATTTTTGGTATGGAAAGGGGGAAATCCTCTTTAAACCTTTCTTATAACCTATACAGGGAAATTTTTTGAAAAACAAGGTTGCTTAACACAATCCCCCCTAATAGAGCTAAATGGTTCAATATGTTGATGATATTTTGTGTTTTACCCCAAAAAAATGTAGAAAACCCATTTCCCTTGGAAAAAATTAAATACCCTTTACCCCAAATCTATAAATTTTGCTTTTGAGTTTAAAGAAAAAAACTCATTGCCTTTTTCTAATGTTTTAATTATAAGGTAATAATGAATTCAAATTTAAAATTTTTACAGAAAACCAAAAATACTGTTCCAATGTCCACTAATTTTCCTGCATAAAAGATAAGCAAACGTCTGTTTTCTCATCAATTTTTTTTGAGACTTTACGAATTTTAGTCCTGAGTTCATAATGAGGAAAAATAAAAAATTTTATGAAAGGGGAAAATGATTTTTAAAATCCCAAGAAATGTAATTAAAAAAATTTTTTTAAAGTTGCTAGAAATCTTTTTTACAATAAAAAAAGGGGAAACCACCTTATTCAACAAAAAAAAAGTTGGTTTTCCCTTACCATGAAAACTTGGTTGATATCCTTCTCTTTTTTAAGACTTTTAATATTAAATTTGATTAAAAAATTTTTAAAACGAAAAAAAGCTTTTGAAAAAAGAATTCCCCCCAAAATGTTTGGGGGATGTGTCTAAAAGATTCCTTGTAAAATTTGCGATAAAGTTTATTACGGGCAAACGGGAAAAAAAACAGAACTAAGTTTAAAAACAAATAAATATAGCATTGAACGGACAAGTTTCCAATGCTCTTTTTATTCATGTAAGAAAATTTAAAACCATCCAATTGTTTTTAAAAAAGTTGAAAAAATGTAAACAAGTCCATGGTCGACAGGAATAAAAAGAATCTTGTTTCATAAAAAGCAGTTTTGACAATAATAAAAATATTTCCTTTGGTTATAAAAATTATTAAAATTTATAATTAATAAAATTTTGGGAAAATTTAATAATCACGGTCAAATAAAAATTTTTTAAAATTTTCTTGGGTAAATGTTTGTTGGGAGTTTGCAAAGGACCTGCCCCAGTTGGGCCGCGCGCGTCAGGTTTTAACCTTTGGGATCTGATAGTGAGGTTTGGCCAGACCCCTTTTATAGCTTTCCCTTGGGTCTTTACTTTCATAGTTCCTTGATAATTATAGTCACGAAAGCGCTTGGGAATTTCTCTATTCTTTCAGAGTGGTTTGTTTTGCAATAATATATAATATTTAAAAATATATAAATATATATATATAATATATATATAAATTTTAATATATATTATAATAATATATATATATAGGGAGGTAAACCCCCTCTAGAAATGTAAGGGACCCCCATCCTCAGAGAAAAGAATAAACTTGCTTCAGGGGAAAAATCAAGATTCCCCCCTGAAGCTTTTGAGAATTTTCCTCCACCCCCCCTATAATGTATAAATTTTTATTTAAAGAAAAATACATTACAAACATTCACAAAAAAATATAAAAAGTAAAACAACATAGGAACTCAGAGCTCATCTCGAATACTTCGCCCAGCCCCCCACGGGGGGCCCGCGCCCCAAAGCTGCAGGCTTTCCTCCGGATCGCAACACGAGTCTTGAAAGAGGAAGCTGTCGCCCTGTGGTCCTTGGTTTCTATGATGAGCTTTTAAACAGCTTTTGAGGAACTTTAAGACCTTGACATATTCAAAGGTCTTCCGACCCTAATTGGAATGAAGTGTATGCAAGGGGGAAGGTCTTCATATTTTCGGATCTCTGGTCTCCCGGTGGTGGCAGCCCACCCTCTTCCACTACAAGTATGGCAATAGGTTTCCTGCTAATGTGGCAGCACAGGTATAATATTATATATATATATATATATATATATATATATATATAATATATATATATATATTAATATATATATATAATATATATCATTGTCAGTGATATAAATGTTTTATTTTTGAACCAAACCTAACTTAGAAACCTCACCTAACCTAATTTAAACTAGCGTAATTTTTTTTTATCTCAATTCTGATATGTATAGCATTGGTCAGTTTAAATTTAATATTGCTTCAAATCAATGAAAAATATAGAATAGGTATATATTTTTTCAAGGTGAAGAGGTAAACCCTTACGGGTCATAAAGGGCTTTGGGAATTGAAGGAATTAGAGGAGGTTAATCACGTTTAATTCTATGATGAAGAAATGAAGTTTCAATACCTTAGATCAAAAGCCCTCCACCAGGATCAAGGCAACTCCCCCCCCCCCAGGAAGTGATTTCTGGTCCGGTTTAATATGATTATCTAATTTAATCCCGTACTACCTAAGGTCACACAAGCGTCCACTACACACTACACTATATTACACAGACGAAAAAATTATTTTGCATTATCCTCTTGCTTAAAAAATAATTATTTTATCTCATATTTTTATCTGAAATACAAATTAGTTATTTGTCTAAGGTAAATTAAATTATGATTTCAACGTCATATAATGCCGAGGGTGGCATTGAGAAATTTCGCACGTGTGTTACGTATAAAATATTGCTAAATTGCAAACAATACCAGTAAATGTATTTTCATTGTTGGGTAGTGAAAAATGTAAAAGTTTATCAACCACACTTCACTGGATTTAAAAACAAAAACAGTCAGGTGTAGGGAGGTAGTGTGGAGGGCAGACTACGTAAGCATGACAGGCAGTCTGAGCGTGTCTGATGGTAGGCTCTTCTGCCCTGATATTTCTGAGGGTGTCTGATGACAGTCCTTTGAGGGGTGAGGGGTGTCCTGTGGTAGTCTCATGTGCCCTTACCTGGCTGAGAGTGTGTAATGGTAGTCTCTAGTGCCCTGACATGGTTGAGTGTGTGATGGCAGTCTTTTGTACCATGAAGTGGTTGACAATGTGTGATAGTAGGCTCCTGTGCCCTGATCTAGTTGAGGGTGTCTGATGACAGTCTTTTGAGGCCTGAAGTAGCTGAGGGGTGTCTTGTGGTAGTCTCATGTGCCCTTACCTGGCTGAGGGTGTGTAATGGTAGTCTCTAGTGCCCTGACATGGCTAAGTGTCTTTTGTGCCATGAAGTGGCTGACGGTGTCTGATGGTAGGCTCTGGTGCCCTGACCGGCCTGAGAGTATCTGATACTAATGTCTAGGCCTTGACCTGCCTGAGGATGTTTGATGGTAGATTCTAGTGCTAAGTAAGAGGACACAAGTGCAACTAATGTGACATTTTATCGTGGGAACGTTTCGCTCTCCAGGATCTTTATCAAGCTGCTTGATAAAGCTCCTGGAGAGCGAAACGTTGCCACAATAAAATGTCACATCAGTTACACTTGTGTCCTTTTACTTAACATTTTGTTGGCAATTCTACCAACATTAATAAAGATTCTAGTGCACTGACCAGGCTAAGGGTGTCTCTGGTATTAGTCTGGTATTAGTCTGTTGTCTCCTAACCTGGCTGAGGGTTTGTGATTGTAGTCTCTGGTGCTGTAACATGGCTGAGGGCGTCATGGCAGTCTCTTGCACCCTGACTTGGCGGATAGGGTTTGATGGTAGCCATTAGTGCCCTGACGTACAAATAGGTAGTTATAACTAATAGTTAATATTGAAACCCACCCACCCAAATCTACCCACACACACACATACACACACACAACACACACACACACACACACACACACACAACACACACACACACACACACACACACACACAACACACACTGCAGGTGTCAACAAAATGGCAGCCCCAGCAAAATGGTGTTTAGAAAATGCAACTGTGAATTAGAAGCGCTTCTCTCATCATCATCCCCCCCTAGCCTCCTCCACCCACACCACTCCCACCTCCCACCCTCCCGACACCAGTTGAAAAAAAATCCATTCGCGATATGTGATGCCAGGTGAACGCTCTTGATCCAGGGAATTGGAGGGGCCGTTTTTCCTGGGTTCGAATCTTACTTGTCTGCTATACCCCCAGGCGCTGTGTGATCCCTACGGGTTTAGCGCTCCCATCCACTCACGATACAATTAGCAAAATACGTAATTAGAGCACACGAGAACCGTATTGCGTCATCCCCCACACCTGCCACTCGCTTATGGATTTTTTTATTATTACGTTCGTGGGAAAGCGCTAAACCCGTAGAGGTCAAACAGCTCCTGGGGAGTGAGACGTATTCGTGTTCGATTCAAGAAATAGGGGGCGTTTCACATTATTCTTTTTGGGGGTGGGGGAGCAAGAGCATTTCTCAGGGATCAGGGCCTCCATAAATTGATGAAGAGTGTCAAGCTTTCAAGGGAGGGCTCTTGATCCAGGGATATGAAATTACCAGTTTATCGTTTCCTTCTATCCACCCTGCTGTACGACTCCTACGGGTTTAGTGCCACAGCATTAATTGACGAAGTAGCAGCAGACTGTCAGATCGGAGTTTCAAGGATATGTACACACAGAGGGAAGCTGCTCACGACTCTGTCTGGAATATCACGATTGCATACCTTGCAGGGTGATAAATGTGATACATGTGCAACATCTAAGTATCTTTATTGTGGAAACATTTTCACAATAAAGATACCTAGGTGTTGACCATGTGTCTGATTTATTAGCTCGTCGGTTCCCTGAACCACTGATCTAAACCTAACCTAACCTAACCCAACCCAACCCAACCCAACCCAACCCAACCCAACCTAACCCAACCTAACCTAACCTAACCTAACCTAACCTAACCTAACCTAACAGTTACGCAAGGTGTTGTGTAACTGTTGCTGAAAGCTGCACCACTACATTTCCTGAATTATCCTGCACATACTTTGCAGATATCTGAATTGCCATTAGTTGTACACAGAACATCATTGAGGTTGAGGACTGTGATGATCTAATGTAAATCAATTATGTGGTGTATAATTTTCTGTGATAAATTAGAACAGATGTACAAGATTTGGGTATCTGCACTGTGGAAACGTTTCGCCACACAGTGGCTTCATTAGTCCAGTACTTCATAGATGGCGAAACGTTTCCACAGTAAAGGTATCCAAGTGTTGCATTTGTGTCTGATTTATCAGCTTGTAGGTTTACCGAATAATTTCTCTCTCTCTCTCTCTCTCTCTCTCTCTCTCTCTCTCTCTCTCTCTCTCTCTCTCTCTCTCTCTCTCCGTCGTTACAAGGTATGCCGGTGCACGAAGACGAGGCTTTAAGGCTTGCATGTGTAGTAGAATAAAACAATATCGGTGAGCTGCGTGGAATGGCACTGAGCATTTTTCGGCTGACACAGGTTTTTGTATATATGTATCATAGCTTTGAGCAATTTCACTGCGGTAAAGCACATGATGAGCGCTGGATAGTTCATGGATGCCTAAAAATTCAAAATATTATATATATATATATATATATTATATATATATATATATATATATATATATATATATATATATATATATATATATATATATATATATATACTAATGTTTTGTTTTTACATAGTAAAATACTGTAAGCTGGAAAAACGCTTGTGTTATCTAGAAATCTTTTTAAATAAAGGAGAAATCTGGAAAATTGGTGTATTTTTTGAGATTTTCTTTTTCTTAAAGATTTTTTATTAGTAAGATGATTCTGTTAGCATAGCCAATAGGCCGCCGTCAACCACTACTTTCTCCCGTTGAATTCAATGGATTTTGTGCTTACGAATGAATTCATATAATCAAGGCTTTCATTCTTAGTCAGAGATGTATTCGAAGAAAGTATCATTCTTAAGAAGGGTTGCGTCTCCATCTTCAGGCTATGAGGCTTCTGTGTTAAAACCTACTGGAGACGTACGCTTCATGGTGGAGAATGGGGTGCCTTGATTCTGGTGAAGGACTTTCTTTTCAAAGAACTGGAGAAATCTTTCCTTCTTTGCAGCAACCTGATTACCACCCATTCCTTATGCGTTTTTTGATCCATACACGCTTAGCGATTTCCCGTGTATGTAATAATAATAATAATCTTGATCTTGCATTCTTCTTTTCTCGGCGCTGGACGATGACTGGTGTGAATGGGAGTTCCTATCGGGTGTGGTATCGAAGTTTTGCTTTGTTTTGGCTAGAATGTCACAGTATCAAATATAAGCGCTGTGAGCGTATGGCAGTGTTGTATTGTTCAACGACATCCCTCTCTTTCTTTTTCCATTTTTGTTAGTATAGATCGCCGTGACCTTTACTGAGCCATACTCGGCTATGTTTGTAAATCCAAATAATCGGCTTGTATTGGTTCACTTGTTGTTTCTGGCTCCGTAGGGGTGATGGTTGACCTCCTGTGCAGACCCCTGAATATATCAATATATAATTTTTGTTTCACTGGATGATATTTAATGTTATACGTTGTTTAAGTATTTTGCTGATGTGGTCGCATTTGTAAATAAAATTAATAATTGTTACGAGAAATTTGAATAAGAATGCACTTAAATCATTTGTTGGATTCAGATCAGACAATTTTCAGCGAGACAGGTAAATTTAAATGCATATGTCTTGAAGATCCAATACTCCTTCACACTCTGTACCTACATTGGGAACCGTGGATAATGTGCATAACCCATTCATTGTCTTCGTCCCTTCCAGTACCTTGCTCCATGTGTAAAATACACATATAATGATTTGATGTATAAACTTGTTAAAGGGAGGGGGATAAGGAAAGCCAGCTGAAGGTATTGGTTCCCATGGCTAACACCTCCAAGAAGTGAGCAACTTTAACTAAGAATTTAATAATTCTTTCGCTCCCCTTTCTCAGGAAGAACTTCTTGAATATATATATATTGCTCTTCTGCAGGAAAATCTGCGGGTACTGGATGTACACCGTTCCTTTTCAAAAAGTATGCGCTTTTTTTTTTTTAAATATTCTAGGACCTTAATCATCTCTTACGTAAATCCTAAAGATTATATACATCAAGATTAAAAAAAAAATGTTCTTTTTTAATTGTTCATTAATCCTTTCATTCTTACTCTCGTTTTTCTTAAAGATCTTCGGATAATTTTAACATTTAACAAATATTTACCGTATTTTCCTGCATATAAGGCGCACGATCGTAAGAGATATGTAAGATGTTGTTACCAAGCAATTATAACGTAATATTATTAAACAACTGCTAGAACGTAACCCAAAGCCCACCCTTGACCCTGATCGTCAGCATCTACTGCGCAATGTGGTTTTCCGTGGGGAAAAATGTTCCTTATATGTCTGAAAATGCGGTAGTAAAAATAAGACAACAAATATATATTTCCGCAAACTAACTTCTGACCTGTAGTATCACATTAGAAAAATACTCAATATGTAAAGTATATATTTCGTAGCATAGAAGTGAATACAGATCCAAACATGAGTGACATTGTTTATGAATTGTGAGGTCTCTTGATAATCTGACTTTCACGTGTACTCATAATTAGGTTCGAGCACATGCAACATTTCTAATTATGAGATGCATATAGATTCCAACACGCTTTAGATTCCTTGTTACATGCAAACAGTCTGCTACACAGCCTGCAGCACACACCAATTACTCTCATCCTGATGCAGCCAAAAGAAAGACAGTTTATTCAGTACTGATTGATCGGCAGTTGCGAGTGGCTGCAATGATTTCCCTTTGCTTTTCAATTGCTCATACGAAACTGAAGAAGAAACCGAAGGGATTTCGGATTCTTTTTATTCGTGTCAATTTTTTTTTCGATGCTTCCAGTGAACGCCGCTTTCGCAGTGCTCCGCGGTGTGTATGTGTGTGTATATATATATATATATATATATATATATATATATATATATATATATATATATATATATATATATATATATATATTATATATTAGTGTTATTGGAACTATTTTTAAAGTCTCAGAATGATTGAAAGGATTATCGTTAGGAAATGGGACACCAGAGAGGCTGCGAATGAAATTTGGGGTTTATGTCAGGAAATTTACAGCGTTTGTTGTGTTTGATGAGGGAGGTATAGGGAAGGTAGTCGTGTGCACTGAGAGGCACTGGGTTTGATATGCAATTTGGTGGTCTAATGTTTTCAATCTCCAAAACTCAAATCCTGCTAAACGTTTACCAGAAACCCTTTGATAGATAATATCATCAGTACGTCAAATCCCAAACACCACTCACCTCCCTCCAGTTGTTCTGATACTCTCGCGTGTCCTTGCTGGATGCTCGACTCCCTATCTCTCGAAATCTTTGCACTCTCCTTCCAACCCTTGATGGAATGTTCCATACACTTTCCCTTAACCTCAGATTTATACAACAGCTTATTCAGTTTATCTTGCTCCTTGCTTCCTACATAATTAAATAATCTCAACATCACATCTCTCGCATTATGAAAGATACCATTTATACAACAATGTTTTTGTTTCTTCTGTTCTTTATTCTCTTCATAAAACTCACCAAATATTAATATCAATTATTTCCGCTACATCCAGTCTTCTCATTGAAGCTTTTGAGAATCATTCTTTATACTCATACAAGAGCGTGAACATTATTACAGCGGAGTGCAATTTTCACTTTTAATCCTTCTATTCATCAACACTTTTATTTCAGTTTACCTCCTCTATTTTGTAATTTACCCCATCTTCTGCCGACCCATCTGCTGATGCAACAACCCATGAATATCTGTATCTTCGCTTCATACGTCTTACCTTCAGTCTGAAGTCCATCTTTTTATAACTTATACTTGTAATCATAAATTAATTCTAATCTCTGATGGCTTTTAACTTTCTTCTTCCACAGACCCTTTCAAATATCATCAGTTTCTGCAGCTTCTCTTCTGAACCTCCCAGTTGCATCTTGTCATCCACGAACAGCGACTGTGACAGGTATGACTTCATACAAGATTTGTTCTTTTAAAACAACTCCTCTCCCTAATATTAACCTTCACTAATCTTGCAAAACTATCAACTATAAACCCATTAAAGACACATGGTGGCGCTAAATATTCATTTCTGTTTCTCACTTTTAGGAAAATAATCTCCTTATTTCCTACACAACCTAATCAGACCTTATCCTCCCAGGAATGTCTTACATCCTTCAACATATCGCAACATGTCTGCAACAGCTGCCATATTGCTTCCTAATCTGCCCTATCACAACAATTTTCCAAATTTGAAAATGCATCAAATGTCAACATTACCTCAGGTAAGCACAACTAATTTATGTGCTTCATGAAAACACTAAACCCACACATTGTTTCCTCTCACGTTGTGGTACGACAGTCCTTTTTTCCATCTTTCCAATGACTATCACAGTTTTGACGAACACTTTACCCCGAATTATGAGCAGTTTGATCCCTTACTATTCTTGCACTCTCTTCTGTCTTCTTATACTTTATTAAAGAGAACTTTAAATACCTCCACTGCTTTCACACACACACACACACACACACAATAAATTTCTTGCCCATTTCAACGCTTAATTTCCAACTACTAGCTGTGTTTCATTTTTAAATCCAATCCTTCCTATTGTTTTTTTCTACTGTTAACCCTCTTACTGCCTCACTTTATGCAAGTTGTCATTTATCCTTGTAAATTTCTGTTCTTCCTAACTCAAACACAAGATTTCTGCCTCGGTTTTACTGTCTGTCTATATCCTTAAAATATTCTATTAATTTCTCTTGCTCCTTTACCTCCTTATCCACACTCTCAAAACTTTTATTAATAATGACATTCCTATCGGCTTCCAATTTTTTTTATACATTATTTATACATCTCTAAACGTTTTTCAACAAAATGGTATTACCAGAATGATTGGCATTCCTTCAACGTTCTTTTAATAATTCTAGCACACTTTTATTTCAGAAATATGTTATTTTCCATTTACCGACCCACCAGCCTATAATCAGTAACTTCTGTTGCAACACACTGTCACTCATCTCGTTTACTCAGTCACACCTTTTATTGATATTACAAAATCTCTTTCTGAAAGTAAATCACTTAAAGCTTTTTCATTGTTATATACACCAGGCACTCAAAACTTTTTTTTAATAAATATTCCTCAACATTTATCGTACGTATTATAACAATTATTATTTCATTTGATGCTAAAAGTTCTCAAAAATAAATTGAATACTTCTTAGACTCGCTGCCTCTTTCTCTGTCCTCATCATCTCCAGATTTTTATTCCAAACGTCTCAATCATCGTTTTAAAAACTCTCATTTCCTTTCTTTTCTTTGTGCAACTGTTTTTTTTTTTATATCAGTACCACCACGCCCTTTAAATTCTCACTCGCTCAGATACCCCCGACCTTTAACTTTTCCTCGATCAGCACGCACATTCAAGGAGGGTAACCTCAAAATGTCCATATTCTTTCTTGTAAGTACAACCAGTCAGCAGAAAAAAACAGCTCCTAGGAGAACACTCATGGCTAAAATCAAAGATTAGACTTACTTTCCAAGTAAAACTGGAAAATAATCACAGATTTGTAAGAACTATTACGAAACACACTGGAAAGTCTATACTGTATGTAATGAAGAGTTAATAAAAGATTTCAGGCGAGAGAGAATAGAACAGCAATCGAGCTAAGGTACAAAATCACGTATCGGACAGTGCGACAATAGGTCATATATAATGGATATGTAATGATTATTATAATCATATTGAATATTAGCATTACACATCTCAAAAATGGCTTACCGTGGGTTTGAATCCCGCCCATTTAGTGACATAAATACAAAATTATATATATATATATATAAAATATATATATATATATATATATATATATAATAATATATATATATATATAAAAATATATATATAATATATTTACAGTGAACCCCCCGCCTTTCGTAGTTCCCGGGAATCGTAAAATTCGCCAATCATAGGGGTATTTTCGTATAACATGGACTCGCTTTTCATAGGTTGACTCGCGAGTCGTAGTTCGTCCGGGACGCGTACCCACGCGTGAGCCGGGGCGGCAGCCAGTCTGGCATTGTTTACCGTGAGCGAAGGCCCCCTCACGTGCTCCAGCGAAATATTTCATAATATCCATTTATTTTAGTGCTTGCAAGTGCTAAATAAGCTACTATGGCTCCAAAGAAGGCTCCTAGTGCCAAGCCTTTTGGTAAAGAAGGTGAGAAATACGATTTAATTTAAGAAAACAAATCATTGAACAATATGAAAGTGGTACAAGTGTGGCCGAAACTGTCCAGATGTATAAGAAACCCTACCAAACCTTATTTCCATAGTGGCCAAGAAAAATGAAATAAAGGATGCTGTTGTTGCAAAGGAGAAACCCTAGCTGACAAAAATGAGATCAACCAGTACTGGAAGAGGTTGAGAAGTTATTATTGGTGTGGATAAATGAGAAACAATTAGCAGGAGATAACTCTTATGACTTCGTTATTTTGTGAAAAAGCTAGGCAGTTGCATGAAAATTGGTAAAGAAATTGCCTGCAAATAGGGCGAAGTGAGTGAATTTAAGGCCAGCAAAGGCTGGTTTGAGAGATTTAAAGAACCGTACTGGCATACACAGTGTGGTAAAAGCATGTAGGGGCTGCCATTTTCGGACTACAAGGCGGCTGAAAAAATGAGCATGAATTCCAGGAGTACATGAGGCTGAAGGACTGAAACCTGAAAAAGTGTTCAAATGTGACGAAAACAGGCCTCTTTTGGAAGAAAATGCCAAAGAGGACCTTCATTACACAAGAGGAAAAGGCAATGCCAGGACACAACCTGTGAAAGACAGGCTGACGCTAATGTCTGTGCTAATGCAGTGGGGATTTCAAAGTGAAGCCATTACTAGTGTACCATTCTGAAAATCCCAGAGTTGTTCAGGAAAAACAATGTATGAAGAGTAAATTGTGTGTGTTTTGGAAATCTAATAGTAAGGCATGGGTCACGAGGGAATTTTCGAGTGGTTCAATGAAGTGTTGGCCCTAGTGTGAGGAGTATCTCCGGGAATAGAAATTGGATCTCAAGTGCCTACTAGTAATGGACAATGCACCTGCTCATCCTCCAAACTTGGATGACATAATTTTCGAGGAGTTTGGGTTCATCACAGTAAAGTTCTTGCCCCCGAATACCACCCCCTCTCCTCCAAATCCATGGACCAGCAGTTATTGCAAACTTTAAAAAAAACTCTACACAAAAGCAGTGTTTCACAGGTGCTTGACTGTGACCACAGACACTCACTTGACCCTAAGGGAATTTTGGAGAGAACACTTCAGCATCCTCCACTGCATAACCCTTATAGATATGGCTTGAGAGGGAGTGACTACCAGGACTTTGAACTCTGCCTGGAGAAAATTGTGGCCAGATTGTGTCGACAAGAGGGATTTTGAAGAATTTGGGACTGACCCTAATGAGCCTATGTCTGTTGAAAAATCAACTATGGCACTGGGGAGTTCCATGGGGTTGGATGTGAGTTTGGAGGATGTGGAAGAATTGGTGGAAGACCACAATGAAGAGCTCACCACTGAGGAGCTGCAAGAGCTTCAGCAGGAAGAGCAACACATCGCAGCTCAGAATCTTGCTGCAGAGGAGGAGGAAGAGAGATGGAAGAAGGTGCCTTCTTCAGAAATTAAAGAGATTTTTACTATGTGGGGTAAGATGGAAAGCTTTATGGAGAAACATCACCCTAACAAGGTTGTTGCAAGCCAGGTTGGCAACATGTACAATGACAAAGTCTTGGGCCATTTTAGGGAAGTGTTCAAGAGACGCCAGAAACAGAGCTCTCTCCAGTTATTTTGTGAGAGAGGACTCCAGTGACTCTCAAGGTGGTCCTAGTGGCATTAAGAAACAAAGAAGAGAAGCAACCCCAGAAAAGCAATTGGTACCTGAGGTGCTGATGGAAGGGGATTCCCCTTCCAAACTATAAACAATCCACTCTCTCTCCTCCTCCAGTCTCCCATACACTAAGAAGAATCTCCAATAAAGGTAAGTTTTATGCTGTTAATGTTTCATTCATCATTTCCCATTGTATTGTTTATGTACTACATGTATATTTCATGTTAAAAATTTTTTTTTTAATACTTCTGGGTGTCAGGAACGGATTAATTGTATTTACATAATTTCTTATGGGGAAAATTGATTCGTAAATCGTAAATTTCGTTTATAGTAACGGCTCCAGGAACGGATTAATTACGAACAACGAGGGACCACTGTTATATATATATATATAATAAATATATATATATAATATATAATAAATATATATATATATATATATATATATATATATAAATATATAATATATATTATAATATATATAATATATATATATATTATATATATATATATATATATATATATATATATACATATAAATATATACATATGTATGTGTGTGCGTGTGTGGTGTGAGTGTGTGGTGTGTGTGTGTGTGTGTGTGTGTGTGTGTGGTACTCACCTAATTGTGGTTGCAGGGGTCAAGACACAGCTCCTGGCCCCGCCTCTTCACTGATCGCTACTCGGTCTTCTCTCTCTCTGCTTCCAGAGCTTTGTCATACCTTGTCTTAAAGCTATGTATGGTTTCTGCCTCCACTACATCACTTGTTAGGCTATTCCACTTCCTGACGACTCTATGACTGAAGAAATACTTCTTAACATCCCTATGACTCGTCTAAGTCTTCAGCTTCCAGTTGTGACCCCTTGTTTCTGTGTCCCGTCTCTGGAACAACCTGTCTCTGTCTACCTTATCTATTCCACGGAGTATCTTGTATGTCGTTATCATGTCTCCCCTGACCCACCTGTCCTCCAATGTCGCCAGTCCGATTTCCCTCAACCTTTCTTCGTCGGACATACCCCTGAGCTCCGGAACTAGCCTTGTTGCAAAACTTTGCACTTTCTCTAATTTCTTGACGTGTTTGCCCAGGTGTGGGTTCCAAACTGGAGCTGCATACTCCAGTATGGGCCTGACGTGCACAGTGTACAGTGTCTTGGACGATTCCTTACAAAGGTATCGGAACGCTATTCTCAGGTTTGCCAGGCGCCCATATGCTGCAGCAGTTATCTGGTTGATGTCTGCTTCCGGAGACGTGCTCGGTGTTATGGTCACCCCTAGATCTTTCTCCTTGAGTGAGATTTGCAGTCTTTGTCCCCCTAGCTTGTACTCTGTCTGCGGTCTTCTTTGCCCTTCCCCTATCTTCATGACTTTGCATTTGGCGGGGCTGAATTCGAGAAACCAGTTGCTGGACCACGTGTGCAGCCTGTCCAGGTCTCTTTGTAGTCCTGCCTTATCCTCATCCTATCCACAAGATAGAAGAAGAAGTTACCTTCCAACCGGAGGGCCCAAGAGAGAAGATAGAAGAATGAAGAGGACGAACGACACCCCCGCTCCGGGGGCCACCGCCGGGTCACCATCTGGAGAAGACCCGGGCCGGAAGTACCGGCACATCTCTAACTAACTAACCTATTTGTGGTGGAAGGGGTTGATTCAGAACTCCTCAACCCGCCTCTTCACTGATCGCTACTAGGTCCTCTCTCTCCCTGCTCCATGAGCTTTGTCAAATCTTGTCTTAAAACTATGTATGGTTCCTGCCTCCACTACGTCACTTGCCAAACTATTCCACTTCCTGACAACTCTATGACTAAATAAATACTGCCTAACATCCCTCTGGCTCATATGAGTCTTCAACTTCCAATTGTGACCCCTTGTTTCTGTGTCCCCTCTCTGGAACATCCTGTTTCTGTCCACCTTGTCACTTCATCGCAATATTTTGTATGTCGTTATAATATCTTCCGTAACCCTCCTGTCCTCCAGTGTCTTGAGGCCGATTTCCCTTGCCCTTTCTTTGTACGACATTACCCTTAGCTCTTGGACTAGTCTTGTTGCAAACCTTTGCACTTTCTCTAATTTCTTGACGTGGTTGACCAGGTGTGGGTTCCAAACTGGTGCTGCATACTCAAGTATGGGCCTGACGTACACGTTGTACAGAGTCTTGAACAATTCCTTACTAAGGTATCGGAACGCTATTCTCAGATTTGCCAGGCGCCCATATGCTGCAGCAGTTATCTGGTTGATGTTCGCCTCAGGAGATGTGCTCGGCATTATACTCACCCCAAGATCCTTTTCCCTGAGTGAGGTTTGTAGTCTTTGGCCACTAAGCCTATACTCTGTCTGCGATCTTCTTTGCCCTTCTCCAATATTTATGACTTTGCATTTGTCGGGGTTAAATTCGATGAGCCAGTTGCTGGACCAGGCTTCCAGCCTGTCCAAGCCTCTTTGTAGTCCTGCCTGATCCTCATCCGATTTAATTCTCCTCATTAACTTCATATCATCTGCAAACAAGGACACATCTGAGTCTATCCCTTCCGTTATGTCATTCACGTTTACCAAAAAAAGCAGTGGTCATAGGATTGACCCATGTGGAACCCCGCTCGTCACAAGCGCCCACTCTGCCACCTCGTCACGTACCATGACTCATTGTTGTCTCCCTGCCAGGTAATCTCTGATCCACTGCACTGCCCTTCCTCTTATGTGTGCCTGATCCTCTAGCTTCTGCACTAATCTCTTGTAAGGAACTGTGTCGAAGGCCTTCTTGCACTCCAAGAAAACGCAGTATACCCACCACTCTCTTTCGTGTCTTACTTTCATTACGTTGTTATAAAACTCCAGTAGGTTTGTGACAGGATTTTCCTTCCCTGAATCCTTACTGGTTGTTGTTTATAAGCTTTTTCCCTTCCACGTGCTCTACCACTCTCCTCCTGATAATCTTCTCCATGATTTTTGCATACTATTCACGTCAATGACACTGGTCTGTAGTTTAGTGCCAGGTATCTATCTCCTGTGTGTGTGTGTGTGTGTGTGTGTGTGTGTGTGTGTGTGTGTGTGTGTGTGTGTGTGTGTGTGTGTGTGTGTGGTGTGTGTGTGTGTGTGTGTGTGGGTGTGTGGGTGTGTGGGTGTGTGTGTGTGGGTGTGGGTGTGTGTGTGGGTGTGGGTGTGCGTGTGTGTGTGTGTGTGTGTGTGTGTGTGTGCGTGTGTGTGTGTGTGGGTGTGTGTGGGTGTTTATTTCAGAAGATTGCATCTGTTATTGTCTCCGTGAGTTTTGTTTCTGTAACTGCTATGATGTCTGGGGACTTCTCATTGATTCTTTCTTGCCATTCCTCATGTTTATTCGTTGTGTGTGTGTGTGTGTGTGTGTGTGTGTGTGTGTGTGTGTGTGTGTGTGTGTGTGGGTGTGTGTGTGTGTGTGTGTGTGTGTGTGGGTGTGTGTGTGTGTGTGTGTGTGTGTGTGTGTACTCACCTAATTGTACTCACCTAATTGTGGTTGCAGGGGTCGAGACTCAGCTCCTGGCCCCGCCTCTTCACTGATCGCTTCTGGGTCCTCTCTCTCTCTGCTTCCTGAGCTTTGTCATACCTCTTCTTAAAACTATGTATGGTTCCTGCCTCCACTATTTCACTTGCTAGGCTATTCCATTTGCTGACAACTCTATGACTGAAGAAATACTTCCTAACGTCCCTGTGACTCGTCTGAGTCTTCAGCTTCCAGTTGTGACCCCTTGTCCCTGTGTCCCCTCTCTGGAACATCCTATCTTTGTTCCCTTTGTCTATTCCCCGCAGTATCTTGTATGTCGTTATCATGTCTCCCCTGACCCTTCTGTCCTCCAGTGTCGTCAGTCCGATTTCCCTTAACCTTTCCTCGTACAACATTCCCTTGAGCTCTGGGACTAGCCTTGTTGCAAACCTTTGTACTTTCTGTAACTTCTTGACGTGCTTGACCAGGTGTGGGTTCCAGACTGGTGCTGCATACTCCAGTATGGGCCTAACATACACAGTGTACAGTGTCTTGAACGATTCCTTATTAAGGTATCGGAACGCTATTCTCAGGTTTGCCAGGCGCCCGTATGCTGCAGCAGTTATTTGGTTGATGTGTGCCTCCGGTGATGTGCTCGGTGTTATGGTCACCCCAAGGTCTTTCTCCCTGAGTGAGGTCTGTAGTCTTTGTCCACCTAGCCTATACTCTGTCTGCGGTCTTCTTTGCCCCTTCCCAATCTTCATGACTTTGCATTTGGCTGGATTGAATTCGAGAAGCCAGTTACTGGACCACATGTCCAGCCTGTCCAGGTCTCTTTGCAGTCCTGCCTCATCCTCGTCCGATTTAATTCTTCTCATCAACTTCACGTCATCTGCGAACAGGGACACTTCAGAGTCTATTCCTTCCATCATGTCGTTCACATATATCAAAAATAGCACTGGTCCTAGAACTGACCCCTGTGGGACCCCGCTCGTAACAGGCGCCCACTGTGATACCTCTTCACGTACCATGACTCTTTGCTGCCTCCCTGTCAGGTATTCCCTTATCCATTGCAGTGCCCTCCCTTTTACATGCGCCTGATCCTCCAGCTTCTGCACTAATCTCTTGTGGGGAACTGTGTCAAAGGCCTTCCTGCAGTCTAGGAAAACGCAATCTACCCACCCCTCTCTCGTGTCTTACTTCTGTTACCTTGTCATAAAACTCCAGGAGGTTTGTGATACAAGATTTGCCTTCCATGAACCCATGCTGGTTTTCATTTAAAATCTTGTTCCTTTCCAGG
>NC_069412.1:25372953-25385453 GCF_026875155.1 Cherax quadricarinatus | reverse complement strand
TTCACCTTGTTGCATATTTCAAAGATTATGTTTCAGTACAACGATGCATTTCATTTTTCGCATCGATTGACAAATTCCTCATTTTTTCATAGATTAACCAGGACTCCTGCAACTCTCCATCATCTATTTTTGTGATTTACCTTGGGCGTGGCTGTTTCTGCTGAAATATCCACACTCAAGCACAGAATTTCATTAACTACTGCCAAGCTTTTCCCTTCCTCTCTGACTGTTTTTCATTTTATTCTGGGAGTTAACTAGATACACCAGTGACATGGGTGCAAAAACCATCTAGTTACTCACACCAGAAATCCTTTGCCTATAAAGACAAGTGTCGTATCACTTGGAAATGAACTTTGCTCTGCATTACTTGTCTTTACAAGCACTAGTCAGCACGTTTCCCAAGTCACAGTCTCTGTGGCACTTGGAGAAAAAGACTATATTACAGAGGAGCCTTCAACACTGATATGTTTCTTCCAAGGATGATCTTTACCGTCCACTCCTGGGCGAAACCTTATAGCAGTAATAAAGGTTTCCTTTCTGCATAGTGTCATTTTTATCCACTTGTCAGCTTACGCCTCCCAGTACACCATGGCCCTTGAGGGATGGAAAAAAAGAAGCAACGTTAGATTTAATACATTCAGGAAAGGTAACATATTGTCAGTACTCTCTTTTTACCTGTTAGTTTATCGCACAACAAAACAAACCATAACATCGTTCTTAAATCTGGCTTACAAGGGCAAAAAAATCTATATACCTTCTAACCCTTTTTCTGTCTTCTGCTATTCCATTTTCATTTTTATTCATATATTGCTCGTGGTTATCAACCCTTTCATATTGTGTACAAATCCTTGCCACTCGCGTTGGGCCTTTAGGTGATGCGGCCTTTTTCTGTGTGTGTATGTGTGTACAGTTGTTTGTGTACACATAGGGAGAGCTGTGTCAACAGTACCGCGCGTGTATGTGTGGGAATATTTCGCCTCCAAGTTGTTACCTAATAGTCAGTGTGTGTGTGTGTGTGTGTGTGTGTGTGTGTGTGTGTGTTTGTGCATTTGTGTATGTGAGTGTGTGCTTGAGTCTGCGAAGAATGCAGACCTGCTTTGTGTAGGCCTGTAATACTCAACCGATGTCCTTGAAATTTTTAAATTACATTCTCTACCGATGAACCTCGTGTTGTACAATAAAGTGACGAGATAAATGTAAAGGAAAAAATGTTACAGCGAAGTGTAATCTTGAAGTGAAAAATCTTGAGCCTGATGAAGAAGAACCTTACATACAAGAATATGCTGCTCCCCTGCCCTTAGATCAAACCTGATTTCCTCCCATTCCCCAGCTGCTATATGACCAATAACGGGTTTAGCACTTTCCCATGAATATAATATGAAAAGGTGCTGAATAGGCTTACAGTGTACCGCAGTCACTATATGTGAATTAATCATATCACAGAAATTAGTCACCAGACAGAAATAAGCAGCATTAAGGAACTCAGTTACATATCAACGAAATTAATTGCCTACCAAAATTCAATCGTCATACAAAAATAATCGTCTATCAAATATGCAGTTGTCATACAAAAATCATTTGTAAAGAGGAAGTAACCTCCAAGAAATTCCTCACTCTTGATTACTGGCCATTTGTTTAAGAGGAGGCAGTAGAGGGCAAGAGGAAGTGCCTTGAGGCTGGTAAAATGATCTTGTCTAAGGAAATGGAAGTGTCTTCCCATTCTTCGAATCACACCAGTAATGACCTAGGATCAACGACCCGTCCCTACCCAGCAACTACCGCCAGTCCCGACCCAACATCTACTACCGGCTCCGACCCAACATCTACCACCAGTCCCGACCCAACATCTACTACCAGCTCCGACCCAACATCTACCACCAGTCCAGACCCAACATCTACCACCAGTCCCGACCCAGCATCTACCATCAGTATAAATAACAAAAAAAAAAAGGCACAATACCGTGACTGGAACGATACACAAATAACCCGTACATAGAAGAGAGGAGCTTATAACGACGTTTCTGTCCGACTTGGACCATTTACAAAGCCACACTGACTTTGTAAATGGTCCAAGTCGGACCGAAACGTCGTCGTAAGCTCCTCTCTTCTATGTGCGTGTTATTTGTGTATCTACCACCAGTCCTGACCCAACAACTACCAGCCTGACTCAACAACTACCACCAGTCCTCCAACCCAACAACTACCACCAGCACCCCAACCCAACAACTACCACCAGTCCCCCAACCCAACATCTACCACCAACCCCTACCCAACAACTACCACCAGTCCCGACCCAACATCTACGAGATAATTTTCTGCATTGCCTATCTGCGTTGGATGATTGTTAGCAAAACTAAGAACCAATGGAAGATCGAAAAAAATTAAACATATTGGAATAGGGGGACAAGGACAAGGATATTAGGTTTAAGCCAGGACAGTGAGAGACAAGGGTGGCTCCAGTGCCGCAAATCAAAAAATCATTTCACGAAATTCACCTTCAGAATCAAGTGTCGTACATTATCCTTATAATGGGGTTTTAATAAGAACATAAGAACATAAGAACGAAGGAACACTGCAGCAGGCCTACTGGCCCATGCGAGGCAGGTCCAAGTCTCCTACCAGCTTAAGCCAATGCACCCAAACTAGTCAGGTCAGGTCACCTTGACTTAAGGACCTTGACAAAGGACCCCAATGGAAATAAGTCACTCTGTCTGACTTTTTTGGGTTATCCCAGGTTCTCTACACATATGCTGCTATGTAAAGATAATTCTATGTAACTGTATTTGTGTATACCTGAATAAACTTACTTACTTACTTACTTACTTACTTACTTACTAAGGGAGGAACACGGCAACCGACCTGGTAGCACAAGCTATCAGGTCCAACTCACACCCACCCACATCCACTCATGTACTTATCCAACCTATTTTTAAAGCTACACAACGTTCTGGCCTCTATAACTGTACTTGGGAGTTTGTTCCACTCATCCACAACTCTATTACCAAACCAGTACTTTTCCTAATCGATCAAGGTTTGAATATACTGGTATAGATCATTGCATGCATTAAAAAGAAGTATGACGTTATTATATTGTATAAAAAGGTACTGAGAATCAACTTGAAATTGTCTAATAATAATAATAATAATAATAATAATAATAATAATAATAATAATAATAATAATAATAATAATAATAATATCTATATTTCTAAAAGTACAAGGTATACAGGCCTAGCTAACATCAATGACATACTACTACATAGAAAGCCGCTTGTTATGCAGAGCATTTCGGGCAAATTAGGTCAGTTTTGTCCCAGGATGCGACCCACACCAGTCGACTAACATCCAGGAACCCATTTCATTGATAGGGAAAATAGACAACCGGTGTAAGGAAATGAGCCCAGTGTTCCTACCCTCGCAGGGAATCGAGCCCGGACCTTCACCATGTGAAGCGAGGGCTTTAGCCACCAGGCCACGGTGGCTCTGCACTGCAATTGTATAAGGAATACTGGGGATGGAACGAGGGAGATTGCGATTGTGTAAGGAGTATTAGGAACTAAACCAAGGAGCTTACAGTTGTGTTAAGAGTAGAGGGAATCGAACTTGCAACTGCAAGTGGTGCGGTGGTTTGGAAAGCAAAGAGATGCCGATACGAATGGCAATACAAAGTCACTTACAGACAAAAGTAGCTTTTATCTGCATAATGTTTCTCTCCCATAGGAGTTTTCTCAAGTCTGAGCTGAGCGTCGTTCAAGTAACGGCTTTCCCTG
Source organism: Cherax quadricarinatus (assembly GCF_026875155.1). Lineage (NCBI taxonomy): Eukaryota > Metazoa > Arthropoda > Malacostraca > Decapoda > Parastacidae > Cherax > Cherax quadricarinatus. The sequence continues at coordinate 25,381,683 of NC_069412.1, read as the reverse complement.
CTACAAGTGTGGTGTTTTCTGGTGATTTCTGTTTAAAAAGTGATTGAGTAATAACTAAGGTTACCTACATAAAACTAACTCTTCGATCGCTCCACTTCTTCTTTGGCACAAGAATGAAAATTTCAATTTTCATGCTAATGTTTTGGATTTATGAAGGCTGGGGAACTGATCACTTCAAATTAACTATTAACTCTCTACGTCGTCCTGCAAGGGACTGAAGAAAACCATTTGTTGGCGAAACGTATCAATCGAAATACATACGCGTTACACGTGTCTTGCTCGTCAAAGAAATTGTTTTACCCTCTTGTGGTGAAGTCGGCATTATTCCAATACACTTTTAAGTATCTTTCATGCATACGTTAAGAATTTAAATATGTGTTTATCATCTTTTCAACACAAATTTTTATAGAAAGTCATATGAACACGGATGTTTATACATTTTTTAAAGGACTGGAAATTATGGGCTCTTATTAGGAAATTTGATTCTGAATCATAAAACGATGTGAATTTAACAAAAAAAATATTATTTTATATTTAATACTAAATAGGATTATAGTGAATAAAATTACAAAGAGGCTCTTTTCATGATTGTTTCCTAATTTTTTTCATCTTTATATGAAATAATTTTTAGAAAACGTTATCGTTATCGTATGTAAATGAACGGAGAATCTAAAACATTTAATGTTTTTAATAAGTGTACGAGATTCGAAATGGTACGAGGTAGAGGAGGTGGCTGGAGATGGGTGATAATTACTGGAGGTGGGTGGTAATTGTTGGACGTGGGTGGCACTGGGTGGATGTGGATGGCATTGGATGGAGGTAGTTGGCATTCTTTAAGGGTCGCTGTAGGTGGATGCTGGGTGGAGGTGGTTTGCACTGATGGAGGTGGTTGTAGAGAGGGGGGGGGCGTTGACTTGTAACGACCCAAACTGACCGACAGACATGTAATTACTTCAACCATCCCAACCCTGGGCAAGACAGTAGAACAAGAACTGAATGGCATTAATACGCCCCAAGACGATGAGGCCAGAACACGCAAATTCCTCGGTTTGCAAATTTTTGCTTCTTTTTCCTATGGCACACTTGATATTGCATTTTTAGGGTCATCTGTTCTTTGGGTGGACGTAAAGTTCTTTATTTTTATTATTGTTATTATTATTATGTTATTATATTATTGATATTGTTATTATTGCTCTTATTGTAATTAGTTATTTTTTTTTATTATCACACTGGCCGATTCCCACCAAGGCAGGGTGGCCCGAAAAAGAAAAACTTTCACCATCATTCACTCCATCACTGTCTTGCCAGAAGGGTGCTTTACACTACAGTTTTTAAACTGCAACATTAACACCCCTCCTTCAGAGTGCAGGCACTGTACTTCCCATCTCCAGGACTCAAGTCCGGCCTGCCGGTTTCCCTGAATCCCTTCATAAATGTTACTTTGCTCACACTCCAACAGCACGTCAAGTATTATAAACCATTTGTCTCCATTCACTCCTATCAAACACGCTCACGCATGCCTGCTGGAAGTCCAAGCCCCTCGCACACAAAACCTCCTTTACCCCCTCCCTCCAACCCTTCCTAGGCCGACCCCTACCCCGCCTTCCTTCCACTACAGACTGATACACTCTTGTAATTAGTATTATATTATATTATTAATATTAATATTATTGATATTATTATTATTATTACCATTATTATCATTATCATAATTTGGATTATCATTATTATTGGTGTTATGACTATGTTATAACTAGTATCAATAAGGCTAACATCTTCCCAAATACTGACCAATAGATATACGATATTCTAAAATAAAAGTAAGAGATTAAGGCAAGTTCTTAGGGAGTATATTCACTGAGAAGTACACCTGTCTGTGTATACACCAACTTTTAGTCCATAGTTGGTATTGTACATTATTTCTGATGACCTTTACCTCCTAAGTTTTACAACACGGAATCAAAGATATCTGACGGATGCTGACTTCATCTTCTCAACACGAGATTTCGATTAACCTTTACTGAACCGCCGGATATAAGTTTGTGCTTAAAAATTCATCTTAGCTCATTCTTGACGTACACAAAAATGACTTAGTGTTTGATGGAGAATCGACTAATGCACAAATTAATATATAAGAAATTAACAGTTCCATCTCGTTATTCTTTCTTGGGATCAAATAGATAAATACAACTAGGGAGAGTCGACCATAAACCTCTCCTTGAGTTTTGACAAATAGGTAAAACTTGAGATTTTGGATTAAATAGCAATGCTCTTCTTGCCGAATAAGACAAGCGAAAATTTGTGTATGCAATAATTTCGCAGAAATCATTCTGAACAAAACGAAAAAATATATTTCATTGTGTTTGTTTATTATTAAGTTATTGCAAATTTATCTAAAATATATTTAGTTGGATTAGGCTAAATTAAACCGCGCTTGTTATGATAAGATTAGGTAGGTTTTCTAAGGTTCTTTTGGTACAAAATTATTAATTTTCACCTTAACATAAATGAAAAAATATATATTTAAAAGTATAAGAGAAAATTTTAGAAAGGACTTAATTTAAGATGAGTTCTTGCTAATTGACCAGTTTTACCTATTCAGCACGATATATATATATATATATATATATATATATATATATATATATATATATATATATATATATATATATATATATATATATATATATATATATATATATATATATATATACATATATATATATATATATATATATATATATATATATATATATATATATATATATATATATATATATATATATATATATATATACATATATATATATATATAATATATATATATATATATAATATATATATATATATATATATATTATATAAATATATATATTATATATATATATATATATATATATATATATATATATATGTGTGTGTGTGTGTGTGTGTACAGGATCATGCTAACGACTTGTTCTTGTGCAAACTGGAATCTGTACACCTCACTCTACTGGAATATACACAGTATACCCTAGTTGTATCTACACACCTCACTCTTCTGCAATATGTACACTTTACCCTACTGCAATTTGCACACTACACTCGACTGGCATCTGTACACCACCCCTTACATGAATACTTAGTAGCAACACAAGTAGATTTAGATGCGGAAGCATTCCATCGAGGGTCTTTTTGTAGTGGTTAATTTGTATTGTTACTGACTCTGAATTTCATAGATTTTCCAGACAAGAACGGTGTACTAAAGTGGAGTCTTAAGACACTGAGAGGAAGAGAACTAAAGCTCACAGTATTGGCGTATTCAAACACTAACAAGTTCAGTATTAAATCACCATGAAGTGAAATATTATAAGACTAAAACGTGGAATACTGATACGCTAGAAAGTATTAAAACACTAAGAAGTGGCTTATTAAAAATGTAAAGAAAGTTGAATGCTAAAACACCAAGAACTGGAATGTTAAACTCTACGAAGTGGAATATTAAAACATTAAGAAGTGGAATATGAAGCCCTATGAAACGGAATATCCACTCATAAGGAGTAGAATTTCGGATGGTTTAAATTGTTTTTCCAGCTTTTTTGCTTTTTAAATATATCAAGAGTTGGCAGATTTTTCTCTAAACAAAGTTTACAAAGACATTCTGAGTCTCAGCTCTACCGCTGGAAACTTTTGCTGAGAAGACTATCGATGGTACTCTAATGTAAAGTAATGACATAGATGCGGAACAAACTGTATCGGCATTGGCTTGATGAAGCTCTTCATAGAGAACAACGTTCTCTACCCCTTTGTTTCCGAATGTAATATTAATCGTGTATACATTGCTTCCAGAAACAATGTACAGGACGCTAAAGACATTTTTTTTTAATTAACTTAATTCTAAAAGGTTACAGTGGTCTAAGATAATTTATTTTTAATTTAACCAGCGAAAGAAGCCTTCACATGTTTCCAAGGACTAGTCCAGAAAAACTATTTCTATGAGGTTCTCAAAGGAATATTATGTAAATTTTCTGGAGCTCTTTAAGGGAAGTGTTTTGATGAAATGTCTCGTTACTTTCTCTCTCTCTCTCTCTCTCTCTCTCTCTCTCTCTCTCTCTCTCTCTCTCTCTCTCTCTCTCTCAGATAGCTTGGTGATAACTTGGTTGAAAGGTGTACTATAAGTACGTATGAAGACAGACACATTTAACAGAACATGAATTTACTAGGACAAAGCTTCCCTCTAAGAAAATCTTTACTGGGACAACGTGGCGCTCTAATTAGAACACTTTCAAATCACATGACTTGAAAAAAAGCTTATGTCTGTGAATAATCTTACCCCAGTAAAATCTTGTTCTACCAAATTTGTCCTTGTCCTCAACTCCCAGAAAAACATCACAGGAAAGATTTCCCAAGTAGAAGATTAAACTAAACACATTAGGAAATTGCATGGCCTTTTCATACAGTAAGAGATGAAGCCGGTTGATGGAAGGAGAAACGAGAAAGGTTCGAAGAGGGAACAGGAAGAGGTATCAGGGAAAGAGGTCATGCACAGGGAAATACGAGACAGATTACGGAGAAGAACGAAATTCATTTTAGGATAACATAAAAGACTGGCTGAAAAATACGCACTGAGATCATGACTGAAACACTTATTTGTTCAAGAAGGTATATTCAACACAGAAGTCACATGATCTTATTGTCTACCTGTCTTCATCCCAATATGGCATTCTTCAGGTCACCATGTGTCACTCACACCTCACTCTCCGCCTATATATTCTGTCTTTTTAACCTCTGTATGCTAGAAGTGATCAAGTTTGTTTTAATAAATATGTCCTATTGTTTGCATAAGAGTCTTTGTAAACCATGAAAGAATGAGCACAGTTGCTTGGCACTCGTTCTTGAAGATAGCTTATTTTATATGTACGTGTGTGTGTTTGCTCACTAACTGTGTTTACCTGTATGCAAATATCTGTTTGTAGTTACAAGAACAGATGTATGCTCATGATGTCCCGTCTCCAGTGTTTAATTTGTCATATGCTTTTGAGGTTTCCAGTGACTGAGAAACATACTAGATTTTCCAGGATCGTATTCCAGTATTTTGCTATTCTTTTCGCGAAGAAAACTTTCATAATATAATGATGATAAAAAAATCTATTTATTTCTTCATTATTTTGGTTACCTAACCTCCATTTTTATCCTTTCAACTAACACATTATGTTTTTAAGTGTTGTCTACATCTTTTTGTGAGCTAAGGACGCCACGTTGGTGGAATACTTTAGAAATTTTGTCTAACTCACATCTGAACAACGTTTTACTATAATTTCATCATCTAAACATTTGGAGTCGACTTTGAAGCTAGCCAGTGAAACATATGAATACCTTACTACTTAATTTTGTGATCTATCGATGGTAATTTTGTTTCCATTAATTACTCCATGATCTCTGTCCGTCGCTAGTTTCGTTTTTATCACAAACAAATTCTGATGTCGCTTTCTCTCGCTTCCTTTATACGATGTAAAAATTTGGCAAAGATTTTTACATCATTAGCAACCATGTTCATATGTTTAGGATTCAGAAGAGTATGAGAAAGTTTTAAGAGGGCCTAAATAAAAATTATTTAAGAGGGAACAGGAGACGTTTAAAAAGGCTAAAGGCATAAGAAGATTTAGGAGAGGACTAGGAGAGTATAGGAAGTGCTTAATAGTTTGTAAGAGAGGTCTAGGAGTGTAGTAAGCATCTAGAAAGTGCAGGAAGAAACTCTCGATGAGCAGAAGAGAATTATGAAGGTCTAGAAAGAAATGTTTAAAAAGTAATGATAAAGTTGAAGATAGCGTAGGAGACATAATATGTAGGATCAGGAGAAGAAAGTGATTAGGAAGTCTAAAGTGTTTAGGTGGTGTAAAGCGTCGAGGGAGAGTGCAAAGAGAGTTTAATAACATCTAGAAAGGATTTAGAGGTCTAGGAGGCAATGAAAGGATTTAAGGATTGTTTGGAAGGTTTAGTGAGAGTTTACTAGTTGGAGGACGAGTGGAAGAGGTGGAGAAACAGTTTATTAGAGTGTGTGAAGAATATAGGAACGTTGATAGTAGGTTCAGGAAGATTTTACTTTATTACACATGGTTTCGTGTTGCTTAAAATGACCGTTCCACCAATGTGTTTTGTGATTACTCTTACAGTGCTAGTAAATAATAAATATTCATAAATTTGTATCTTGTTTTCCTGGGATTTTTAGTTGGCTTAGTTGTGTTGCTAAGCATCCTGTGTGTAGTGTACTGACAAACTATTTGATGCGAGCAACTGGCTCCCTCTTATTCTCAAAAAAAACTGCTCTTGTATTTCCACTTTTATTATATTTTCCCTAAGCACATCCTTATTTTATTTCTATCCTCCTTCCGACAAGTCTTGTCTAAGTGTTACGTTCGTGTCAACTTCCTGTTTCTTTATGTAACCCATTATTTTATAACACTTTTCTTACATTATGCTTGACCTGAGTGGCGTGACATTGCCTATGTGCATGCTAGATATGAATCAGGAAAATCATTTCACATGCTCTAAAATCAGTGTAAAATGTTCACAAGTTATTATTGTTATATTTATTTTTATTATCATTATTATTATTATTACTGTTATTATTATTATTTTATTATTATTATTATTATTATTATTATTATTATTATTATATTCCTGGTGAAGCGCTCACTCCGTATTTACCATACAGCGCCTGAAGAATAGGAGGAAATCATGTTTAATCTAAGGAAGGAGAAGGTAACTCCAGTGCCTTGGAACAAATATATTTCACTAACATAAAGACAACCCCTTTGATGAGAAGCGCTATACACTAATGGGCTTCACCCAGCAGAGCTAGGTGTTTTACCTTGATCCGAGGACATACGGTGGTGTGGATGCCTCTGATTAGAATGAAATTAGTTCAGAGGCACCCACCCCACCGCATGTCCTCGGATCAAGGTAAAACACCTAGCTCTGCTGGGTGCTTGATTCTTGTAGGATTGTGTGGTCCAATGGGTTAGAGCGTCATGTGATTTTCGCTCACCATGAGGCGGGCCAAAACGACATGGGTTCGAATCCTCGGCTAGTCGCAGTGTTATTGTTGATTCAATATCACTCGTTCGTGGTTACAAAATATATATATATATATATATATATATATATATATATATATATATATATATATATATATATATATATAAACTCATCAACTGTAGCTGTTATTATCATTACAACTACTATAAATACTACAATAATGCACCTACTTCAATTACTGTCACTACTACACTACTGTAACTACTACAGCTACTGAAACTACTGTATCTACTACTCCTACTGGAACTACTACAACTACTGTATCTACTACAACTACTGGAATTACTACAATCACTGGAACTACTATAACTACTGGAACTACTGTAATTACTACAAATACTGTAATTACTACAACTTCTGTAACTACAACTACTGGATCTACTACAACTACTGGAACTACTGGAACTATTACAACTACAGTAACTGATAGCAGAAATAATGTAACTTCTACAACTACTGTAACTACAAGTACTGTAACTACTATAGCTACAGAATAGTTGTTGCTTCTATAACTGTAGCTACTGCAACTATTGCAACTACTGCCACTGTTGCTGCTACTGTAATACAAATTTCATTTAAAAATACAGTTTTGAGATAGAATTTAAGAATAAAAAAAATCACTAGAGTAGCCCTCATAAAATTAGCAGTCACGAAGTTCCTGGGAGATGTATTTTTTTTTTTTTTTGTAGATATTGCACTAAAAAGTACATTATCATTAACTTTACGAAAAAAAATATTAAATAGTATTTTCCAGATCTGAAATGGCGTAACGTTTTTAAGGACAAAAATAAACAGATTTTATGTTGAACATTAAAATGGTATAAAATACCGACAGGTTGTTAGGTAAGACACATATGCAACAGTTAGGTATCTTTATTTCGAAACGTTTCGCCTACACAGTAGGCTTCTTCAGTCGAGTACAGAAAAGTTGATAGAAGCAGAAGATACTTGAAGACGATGTAATCAGTCCATCACCCTTAAAGTTTTGAGGTGGTCAGTCCCTCAGTCTGGAGAAGAGTATTGTTCCATAGTATGAAACAATATGAAACCATATTGTTTCATACTATGGAACAATGCTCTTCTCCAGACTGAGGGACTGACCACCTCAAAACTTTAAGGGTGATGGACTGATTACATCGTCTTCAAGTATCTTCTGCTTCTATCAACTTTTCTGTACTCGACTGAAGAAGCCTACTGTGTAGGCGAAACGTTTCGAAATAAAGATACCTAACTGTTGCATATGTGTCTTACCTAACAGATTTTATGTTAAAATCTGACAGATATTGTGAAAACAAATGCTTAAAAAATATACCAGAAATAAAGTTCAATTGCCCTTTTTTTAAGATATATATCTTAAGTTTTATTAGCCTTAAATCTACAGTCGTTCCTAATTCATTCACTGCAAATATTGATTAAGAGAAGCAAGAGAAACTGAAAGAATAGGTTAAGTTGTTATCAGCAAATTTTACTGAGAATAAGAGACTAAGAGATTAAAAAGATGAGAAAATATATGGAGCAAATTAACTTCAGAGAGTGTGGTGAAATGCTGGATATAGACATGGAGGTATTAGAGAGGTACTGGATAAAGACGTAGAGGTATTAGAGAGATGCTCGATATGGAGGTAAAGGTATCACACAGAGATGCTGCATGTG
>NC_069412.1:25315453-25367953 GCF_026875155.1 Cherax quadricarinatus | reverse complement strand
TCCATTTCATTTGATAATAAATAGTTCTGTAAAAGCTAGTCTCTCTCATGGGGGCCTACTCCTGACATATTTACTCTCTCGCAAACCTATATACATGATTAGTTTTTACCCGTGTCTCAATGTTCATAAAATCCACTGTCTGTGTTTTTGTGAATAATGTATAAACTGCATATGCTTCTGTGATGAGCCTGCTTATAGAGTTAACCTAGTTGTTTTTTCCTTGTTTTAAAACCCAGAATGTTAGTGGAAATGAAGGACGGTTTACCATTTAGAACGTTTTTGGTCTTAGTGCCTCTGGCAATGTACTATCTTGTAATATGGCACTTGGAATACAAACCCTTGTTCCCTTCAATACTGTTTGTACTGTGGGTTGCTGTAGGTTTGATCCTGGTGGGTGAAAAAACTGTTTTATTGAGTTCCATTATCATTTAACTAACTGTTCCCTCTGTTGGTATTCAAAGTATGTCAGTTTTTCTCTTCTTCCTTTATTTCGTTTTTAGTGAACTTCCAAGCGTTTTCGTGATGTCTCACATTATCAAGAAACTGTAAAATAAAAGATCAGCAGAAGACATAAGGACGAGATCAAACCTCGCGATCAGACACAACTTATATTCTACCCAAGCTTTTAGATTTTAACTTGTCTAATATATCTTAAATTCTTCCCAAATTTTATTAAGTATAAATGAATCCAATTTGTATAATCCTAAAGCAATATTCATATTATATATCAAAACTAAATTTTATGAACCTTGATTCTATTATATTTCTCTCAACCATGGACCTACCTGATACAACTTTCTCGTCCTTTTGAAAATCAATTGGAGGGTTAAAATCTCTCACTTGAATAAACAGAGCACTAGACTCTTGTCCACTTCTAATACTGTATTTATGTTGTTGAAATCTTAGTTCAAAACTTTTCATGGTAAGGGAGGACCAATGTATTTTTAACTTGTCCTTTTCAAAACTGTAAAAAGTATTTCTAGCAGTTTTAAAAAATTTACCAGTTAAGTGTTTTGGGTATTTTAGAACATTAGTTTATTATAGATCTTCAAAATTTCTTCATCTATGAACTCTGGGTTGCAAACACAAGACGTTTTCAAAAACATGTATGAAAATAAGTGTTTTTAACTCAGTCATGATTGATGAATAATAGTGTACATAAGATCAGTTATTTATTGGCTTTCTGCAAATTTTGAATTTAAAATCATGGTTCCCCTTAATAATTAAAACAGACAATGAGTTTATTACGGTCAAACTGGGAAAAGTCTTGAACTAACATTACAATAACATAAATATAACATTAGAAGAGGACAAGAGTCTAATACTCTATTTATGTGAGAGATTTTAACTATCCACTTGATTTTTAAAAGTCCGAGAGAGCTGTATTAAACAGGTTCGAGGTTGAGAGAAATATAACAGAATCAAGTTTCATAAAAAAATTGTTTTTAAATTAATAAGAATATTGCTTCAGGATTATACAAATTGGATTAATTTACAATTAATAAAATTTGGAAAGAATTTAAGATATATTCTACAAGTTAAAAATCTTAAAACTTGGGTAGAATATAAGCTGTGTCTAACATGTTCATGTCCACCTACTTACATCATAAAGGATAAGGTGTTATAAGTTGACTTAGAGGTGTAATGGCGTCCATATATGCCTTCTGCTCATCTTTTCATTTTTATTTTTACAGTTCCTTGATAATATAAGAAGTCACGAAAGCGCTTGGAAATTCACTATTTTTTTCAATGGTTGTTCTGCATATTTTGATATCACCTGTTTACTGTGATTATATATATATATATATATATAATATATATTATATATATATATATATATATATATATATATATATTATACATATATACACACATATGAGTCTTACATACATATAAAGCCTTTCAGCATTCAGCATTGAGGCAAATTAGTAAGTAGTCATAAAGGCTACAAATCCAAGCCATGCGCAAAACTTCACTTTAGCGATCCACTCCGTTGCTTAGCAACAATATAGGCGTGACGTAATTAGTCACTCTAGTACATAATACTAGTGCAGTACGACAAGAAAGGCATAAACGAAAAATGTGTCATTGAAAAATTAAAAGTTCACCTCAAAAAATCTCATTAATTTGTACAGTGCATTTACTAATGATAATGAGAGCAAAATTTGCTATGGCTTCAGGTTAGCTTCGCTTCCCTTCAATAAATTAGGGTAAAAAAATATGACGAGCCTAAGGCTGTAACTTTTTTTGTATCTTGTAGCACTAGCCGGCCCTGTATAATAAGTAAATATAACTAGACTGTAGCTTAACTCTACTTAAGCCTAAGGTTTCCTGTTGTATGTATTTTCCATATATACATTCCTAGATACCTAAGTACTTTCAGCATCATCACTATTGCAACCACTATTACTGCCAAAATTTCAACCAATGTCACTGCCAACATTGCAACCACTGTCACTGCCAACATTACAACCACTATCACTGCCAACATTACAACCAATATCACTGCCAACATTACAACCACTATCACTGCCAACATTACAACCAATGTCACTGCCAACATTGCAGCCACTGTCACTGCCAACATTACAGCCACTGTCACTGCCAACATTACAACCACTATCACTGCCAACATTACAACCACTGTCACTGCCAACATTACAACCAATGTCACTGCCAACATTACAGCCACTGTCACTGCCAACATTACAACCACTATCACTGCCAACATTACAACCACTATCACTGCCAACATTACAACCACTGTCACTGCCAACATTACAACCAATGTCACTGCCAACATTACAGTCACTTCACTGCCAACATTACAACCACTATCACTCACAACATTTCTACCATTTTTAAAATTGCTGCCAACCAGCTTTGTGCGTCACCATCAAGCTTGCCAACAATATCACCTTGTTCACAATTACTACCATCATCATCACAATCAACATTGCCATAACTAAAGGCAGCGAGAGCGCAACCACCACTACCATTACCATCACAAAAAAAAATATAGTTATAGCCACGAATGTCACTGCTGTCACCAACATTATTACCAACAGTAACGCCGTTAGTACCATCTTTCACTATCATCACCTGTACTTTCACCAGCACCATGAGCATCACCACTACTAGCATTACCAAAATTACCAATAGTCACTACCACCATTACCTCCATCACGACCACCAAAATTATAACCATAACCATCATCACCCTTACTAATAATGTTACCACCAACATAACTGCCACCAACATTGCCAATGTCACCAGCACCACCACCATCCTCAACATTAATACCACTAACATCACAGCTACAACTAACAATACCACTACCAAAACTACCCTCAGCACTGTCACACCCACGAAGAGACGTAACCTATACACTACAGCTCATCAATTGTTATCAAAGTAACAGGACATTTGGTTCTTCAGAGGTCATTTTTGATATTCACATAAGTGCTCATAAAATAGCTAACTTGATTACACAAAAAGTAACATAATATTTAGTACAGTAATGAGAAGATTAAGTCGAATTCTCGATGTTTTGGGACACTTTGGTCTTTACAGGCAGCAGGATTCCTAGGTGTTTCTATCAAAGCCCATCCTATATCTCAAAACGTGAGGGATTTGATACTGATGTTCTTAAGATGTATCCTGTAGAGATTTAGATCGGGAGGGAATCAATGTGATGTTGAATATTTGTAGGGAGAGGGATTGGACGTACTGTTACACTATGAGAAAGGTAACATCTATGAAAGGATTCAGAGAAACCGGTTAGGCCAGGTTGGAGTGTTGGAGGTGGAATGTACGCCCATGCCGGTCTAGGAACATACCTAGTATGCAAGTAGTAAATTTGTGTTCTCCAACCTGGTCTCACACTAGTAGCTTAGTAATTTCAACACGTAAAAAGAAATTGCAACATATTTGTCAGTCAAAATTCAGCATAATATCTGTATCTCATACATGAGTAACTGGCGATTATATAACATCGTAATCAAACTTTCTCTTACTAGATCGTATATGTATTTTGAAACTATTTCAAATGATGAACATACAAAAAACTTAAGGTTCCAGAGTTAGAAACTGTTCCTGAATTAAAGGATAATAATAGTGAACTAGATTTTGATAAGTAATCTTTTGTATATTTTACTGCATATCTAGAAAGTAAGACAGTGATAATTTGATTTTTTTTTTCAAACTAAATGCTTTTACTATCAAATAATTAAATTAAAAGTTTATAAAAGAGAGGCCTAAACACTGTATGCTGGCAGTAGCGAACATATTTATCTATGAGTAACGAGTTCAGACCCACTAAATGGGTTTTCAGGACTCCGAACAGTGGCCAGAAATAATATAAAACCATATGGACAACTAAGGAGACAAACACATTGACAAAGATTTTTCATGTACCAGGGGTCATAGCTCAATTATTTATAAAGAAAAAAAAAGAGACTAGAATTAAGAGGTATTACGAGCAATAAACAGCCAGATATTGTAATGTCTGGAGCATCAACCAAACAAAAGATACATTTGTTGAAAGAGAAAGAGTTTGAATTAGTGTAGAGAAGGGACGGAGACTGGAAATTATAGTGGAACAGCAATATTGTTAAAGTAAAAACCTACACAAACTACAATACAGGCAGGAAACAAACAAAAAAAAAATAACTCGTATCTGTAAATATGCACAGCTTACTGTTTAACAACAAATGAAAAGAATTTGGTATGATTTGTTGTGAAATTTGAAGATTATTTAATGTAACCTGTCCAAATTTTTTAATTTTACAATGAAAAGAAAATTAATCGTAGTGGGTCTGATTTAAATTACAAAGAAAAGAGACGGGAAACAATTGGTGAAATATATGCCTCAATATGTGGGAAAAGATTTTATGCATCATCGTGAATAAAAACAACCCATGTTAGAGAAGCCAACACTTTATTATTATTATTATTATTATTATTATTATTATTATTATTATTATTATTATTATTATTATTATTATTATTATTATCATCATCATCATCATTATTGTTATTGCTATATATTTTATTATTAGATATATGGGGAAGCGAAAAATCCGTAGTCATCATATGTCACCTGGAAAAAGGAGAGTTAAACAGGTCTGATATAAGAATGGGGAGGGAAAACTAACTTTTTTAATCAAGAACACTTCACTAGCATCAAGACACCTTCTTTGAAAGATTTGCTAAAACAGAAGATATAACAAGTGTCAGTTATTAAAAGTCGGTAAAAGAGTTCATGTTCTATTTCACATGAAATTAATTACGACGTGCGAATAATAAAGAAAATCGTCTCGAGTGCCAAAGAAAAATAGTAAGCTAAATCTAAGACAGAAATGGGAGACAAAATTCCTCGTGGGGAAATGTTTAACGCGGGGTCCTACAAGCACTGGTACTTAATCCGAAATTTCCTTTTGAATTAATGCTTTACCAAAAGGCACAGAACACTATAGGTAAATACAGCATAAAAATTTATTTGGTGATAGTGTAAAGCCCTATGCAAAAATATGTAATGAGTATAGTTTCCAACAAAAAGACCTGAATAATCTTAATATACTTGAGTTCCAAATTTATAAGTCACAAGAACGTGGCGGAACTCATAATTAACCCTCAACTGGAGATGGAAATTTTTGTCACGTAAAGGCTGATTATTTTTACAATCCCATGGAGAAGAGCTAAACCCGTTGAGTGTTGGAAAACAATCAGCTTTGATCCTAGGAAACAAAGCGTAGAACCAATGCTGTACATCAAGAACCTTCACCAGAATCAAGGTAATTTATCCCCCTGACTTAGTTCCTTCACCCAACGTAACTTGTGCACGTGGATTAGCTACTTTACATAGCTTTGCTCCTGCACCTGTCTTGCCTCCTGTACCTGACTTAGCTCTTAAACCAAGCTTCTCACCTTAATTGGGTTTTGTCATGTATGTCGCGATCCATTATTTTAATGCAGTCAATGTAAAACCTATTCTGGTAAGCCAGGACGCTCAACCACTGAACGTCATCAATATATATATATATATATATAATATATATAAAATAATATATTAATATACTTAGACATTAAAATGTTATAAAAACGACAGTTGTTAGGTAACACATATCAACAGTAGTACTTATTATGAAACGTTTTCGCCTACACAGTAGGCTTCTCAGTATACAGAAAAGTTGATAGAAGCAGAAGAACTTGAAGACGATGTAATCAGTCCATCACCCTTAAGTTTTGAGGTGTCATCCTCAGTCTGAGAAGAGCATGTTCTACTATGGAACAATGCTTTCTCAGACGAGGACTGCCCACCCAAATTTAAGGTAGACTGATTACATCGTCTTCAAGTATCTTCTCTTCTATCAACTTTTCTGTACTTGACTGAGAAGCCTACTGTAGCGATACGTTTTCATAATAAAGCAACCACTTTTGCTATGTCCCTTACCTAACAACATTTATAATATTATATATAAATATTATATATATATATATATATATATATATATATATATATAATATATAAATGTAAAATATATAATGTATATAATATCAACATGATATATATATATATATATATATATATATATGTATATATATATATATATATATATATATATATATATATATATATATATATATATATATATATATATATATACGTCTTGCCGAATAGGTAAAACTTGCAATTTTAGCTTAAATAGCAACGCTCTTCTTCCCGAATAAGGCAAGCGAAAATTTGTGTATGCAATACTTTCGCAAAAATCATTCTGAACCAAACGAAAAAAGAAATATTTCACTGTGTTTGTTTATTATAAATTACTGTAAACCTATGTAAAATATATTTAGCTGGATTACACTAAATTAAATTGCCCTTGTTATAATAACGGTAGATAAGTTTTCTAAGGTTCTTTTGGGTAAAATTATTAATTTTTACCTCAACATAAATGAAAAAAATATATCTTTAAACGTATAATATAAAATATTAGAAAGAACTTAATTCTAAGCGAGTTTTTGCTAATTGACCAGTTTTACCTATTCGGCACGACATATATACAAAATTTGTATAATGACAATTTTTTTAGCACCATCTGAAGGGAAAATATGAAGCCAGAATAACAAACTAAGACTCGCGAAATCGTAGTAACACCACTGCCAATAAATCACAGAACATTAGGGGGATCGAACCCATGGCAGGAGAGTCCTAAAACTCGCAGGCCAGTGTGCTGACTTAGGAAAATTTATCGAAATGCCAACAAATCATAAATTAAGCATCAGACTCATGGAGTAGGATCCAAAGCGAGAAAGGGTAAGCAACAACCACTGAAAGGAGAATGACATGCACCTACTAGAATGGATGATATTAACTACAAATTCCGAAGGAAACAGGTTGCAAGGAGGGCTAGTATGAGCATTAGCTGAGCATTAGCTGCAACTACTGAAACGGAATCCAAAACAAGATAACAAGATATCCAACTCCTAGGACAGAAGCCAAGATGAGGTCAAATTCCCTACAGCCTCTGTAATAGATTCATAAAAAGTAATGCAGCCTTTTCTTTTTCTCATGTACAAGTTATTTTAGGGTAATCGAAGGGACAAAGCCTATTAATGGTACAGTAACAGCGAACTTTATTACTTCCCTTGATAACTTGTAACCAAAATATTATGTAGCTTGAAAATATAGCTGGTCATCAAGTATCTCTCGCTACAATTCTCAAGAGAACATTATTTTAATTATTATAATCATGGGGAAGCCTTAAACCCGTAGGATTATACAGCGGGGGGGGGGGAATGGAAGGTATTCAGGCTTATTTCAGGGAACTGAAGCACATATCCAATTCCCTTGATAAAGAGCCCCCCTCACCAGCATCAAGGAACCTCCTTTGAGGGGTCGAGAGAGCAAAGATCTGTATCTCTATATAGTGACAGAACATCCACAAAGCTGAATATAAAACACGAGAGAGAGAGACTTCCAGCTTAGGTTCTCTTCATTATATGTAAATGGACCTCAGTGGGCAGTCGAGATATAAAGTAAATCTTTCAGTGTTTTAATACCAATATGTGAATTTTCCGTCAACAATGAAAAATGTTCATTACACTTCGAAAAACAATTTTCTTAGTGTATGTTTCAGAAAAATAACTGTCAAACTCACTGTAGTTATACACAATATTCACAGTTTTTCACAGTTCATTGTGTAGTTTCCTTTTGTATGATAACATGGCTGGTGTGTTTTCTGTAGCCTGCTTTTGTGGGCAATTAATGGAATTGGGCCAGATTCTTTCATAATTAATACGTGTACGAATCATTATTTTCATGGAATAATATATTCATCCAAAAAAGTAATTCATCAGGCCATTATGCATTTTGTGCTTTTGTAACAAAAAATCAACATTGAAAAATGTAGATTCTCCCCCAAAATTCTCCGCGATATTAAACTCACTTCCTCACAAGGTAACAATAACTTATTATTATTATTATTATTATTATTATTATTATTATTATTATATTATTACTATATTATTATTATTAATTATTATTATTATTATTATTATTATTATTATTACAGTACAAGGTAAGAGCTAAACCGGTAAGGAAAATGCAATAAATGAAGAATGGGAAGCGATCCTAGTTGATCCGAGGAAGAGGAAGGTGCTTCCTATTTCTTCTATCAAGAGATCTTTATCACTATCAGTGGTGTAATATAAATAAAAGACTTGATCCTTATTGAACCACTATGATGGAACTTAAAGTTCCCGGGAATTAAGAGAAAAAATATACTTTACTTAACAAATATATATATATATATATATAATATATATATATATATATATATATATATATATAATATATATATATATATATATATATACTCACACATACGCTCTCTCTCTCTGTCTAACATTATTCCATGATTTGTTAACTTTCTAAATAGCTTTCCATTTTGTATCTTTCTCAGGATAATCTGCTGGAAGTGTGAGACCACTCCTCCTGCGCCCCCCCCCCCTACACGTCTGATCACATTCGGCTCCCTGTTGGAAGATCTGAAGCTGTTTCAAGACGACAGTGTACCCATCGTTATTTTTAACTATTTATTGATACAGAGATACTTCCTATATGGACACAGGAAGCTAGACACTGGCGTCACCCGGAAAGTGGAGACTCAGAGTGACTTTTTAAAGCCCAGCTTTGGTTAAAACATAATAAGAAAGTTTTTCCTTTACATAAAATGCTTTTGAATTGCATGATGTGTAATAGAATACGAATCTTTTAGATTATGTAGATGACGTGATTATTTTGATTACTATACATCAATTCACAGATATCCAACACTTTCCAAAAGGAAATTCTATACGACGTTTCGGTCGGTCCTGGATCATTATCAAATCAGTGGTCACTTGATAATGATCCAGGAAGGACCAAAGGTCGTTTGAAGTTTCCTCTCGAAAGTGTGGCTTAGTTGTAAATTGTTCCAGCAACGGTACCATGATTTTGTAGTTTATTTTGAAGTGTTACAGCCACGATATTGTGCCACATTTTCTTATACAAAACCCTCTCTATAATGAAACTATAAGATATAACTCTATAAGGCAAAAAAAATTAAATGCGAGATTTGAGAAAAATAAGTAACATTTTACTGAAATAGCATTTAATTAGCTCAAGATATTTATTGAATTATCTCAGATTACATAATTGTTATTTTATGGAATAGTTCTAAATCTTCAATTCATTATATACCAAAGAAAAAAATCCTGTAAAAATCAGACCTATTATTATGCTCGGTTAAATTTGAATTTTATAATACAAATGTATATAATAAAATAATTTATAAGACATATTGTCTTCCTGCCCACAATCTTCCTTTGTAAAACCCCAGAAAAAAAAATTTTGAAATAGCACATAACAATGCTTGAAAAAAATATCTTTAGGTGTGCCTTTCACAATTTGCAGTCACGAAGTAGCTCAAAGAATTAATATTTCATTTATAACAAAGACATATTTTTAATAAATCCTCGATATTACCGAAAACAAAATAAAAAAAAATATTTAGGCTTTGCCAGTTTTGAAATCAGAACTGTACACTATTATTATTATTATTGTTATTATTATTTATTATTATTATTATTATTATTATTATTATTATTATTATTATTATTATTATTATTATTATTATTATTATTATTATTATTATTATTATTATTATTATTATTATTATTATTATTAATTATTATTATTATTATATTTAATAGAAAGAACTCGGGTTTGAGCCAAAGGAGTGGAGAAGAGCTCCAGCTCCTAAGATCAAAAGCCCTTCACAAGCATGATATGACTATCTCTGTACTGTCCTCATTTATAAAAATACCAAAATGAAATAAGTGCTTTCATTAACACTTATCAAAGCTGAAGAGTAATGCGCATGTAGACAACTTGAGACTGTATATTTTGACTTCCAACTGGCGTCCTCATAAGTAGAATGCACAATGGAGACAGGAGGGTAACATGTAGAGGGGTGGGGGTAAGCCAGGTGAAAAGTTAAGTGCTGCACTACAATAATTCTACTGATTCATACCGAAAGAGACCACACTGAAGGTTTAAAAAGTTGGCTGAACAAATATAATCGATAAGGGTTAAATCTGAACAAATATATAATCGAGAGAGGTTAAATCTGAGGATTTTCATTGCACTGGGTATTAGGTGCAGTACAGTGCTCCTAAATTTTTATGTTCCGCTACCTATTAGCATTTTTCCAACTGTATTGTCAGACTGGTCTATCTTTGATCAAGTAGGATATCCTGAATATGTTTCTAGAGCAAATTTAGCAGTAGTACTAGGTCTTCACTGTTCATTCGAAACATGTTAATTTTCTTGAGTGTCTACTAATTATGATGCTATTATTTTCCTGTTGCTTGTGTAATCGGTTCGTATTTCCACGTATTTGAAAAAATGCGAAATTTTCTTGGGCTTATGTCGCTGCTCGTTTATGGTCTGTCATCATTTGATTTAAATTTTCCCCAGTCTATCCTATGTATACTAAATTACGATTACGTGAAATAATTTAGAAAGAGAAAGAGTTCTTGTATTGTTTGGATAAAAGTATTTCCGATTTTATTTGAATAAGAAAGAGATGACTGGATTGATTTAACCTGTTATTCCTCGAAGATGAGGCATCACCAACTCTACTCCTTTCTCATAGTCTTTACCTTGTTAGTGTAGAAATTCTTGTACTTTTTTTTGTAAACCAAGTTTAATAAATCAGCCCCGGACCGTAAACCTTGACTGTTTCCCGTGTATTTTTTTTTTGTCTAAATGAAACAATTTTAGATATCTCATTGTAATTGAAAATGAGAATATACATTTTCTTTTCTGCTGAGTGGCTAACTGAAATAGTGAAGTTATTCGATAATGTGTTGATTATCCGTAATATAATGGTTTATATTTGACTATTCATGAAAATAGAAATACTTTACTTTTCATGTCATTATGAAATTGAATGTACAATAATTGTTGACTTGAAATAGTGGTAATTTACATATTTACTTAATAGAACATCTAAGCATTAAACTTGATTACTGGTTTCCCTTTCACTTTGAAATGAATAGCGTGCACTAATTCTTTGAGGATCTTGAAAAAAAATATCGAATCAACCCATATCATTATCCCAGTAAGTTAGATTACATCCACATGCATATTAATGCTAAATTATATCCGACTATTTGATATACGAACAATAAAACATTCCATATATATGTTGGAACTGGGGAGAACTCGTAATTCATGCTAAAACTAAATTTCTGTATATAAAATCACCAGTGAAAGAGAAAATATTGAAAGTGGCACAGATATTTGGAGTTCATGGATCAGAAAATTGAGTACATCATTAATGTGTAAATTCAGATTCTTGATTTAGTCAGCGAAATCCTCAGTGTTTTATGTGTGCTAAAATATGTAATAACAGATAACTGGATCATTTAGCCATTTAATAGGAAAAGAAGACACTACTAGCGATTATTTGGGACGTAAAGGTTTATTGTTTTTTTGTGGATCATAAAGGAAAGAAGATTTAGGCTGGAGATACGATTAAATATCAGGAAAGTTTTTGAGTTAATTAATGACTATGCTATGTCTTTTAGGTAACATTTTGTTGTTGTTGAGAAAACAGACACAAATGTCTTTAAAGAATAGTTCTTCTAGACACAGAATATCTTGAATAAAGTTGGACTTAGTCATGAATTTATTAAAATTATAATTATATATATATATATAATATATATATATATATATATATATATATATATATATATATAATATCTATATATATATTTATAAGTCTAATAAATTTAAATAAATATATTTTATCTATGTTATGCCTTTTTTATAAGTCTCAAGGTAAATTCAAACCTAAACTCAAAGAGGTCAGTCGTAGGAGCATCTAAACTACATTGGAGAGATTATTAACATTAAAAGCCATTGGAATATTAGAACCGTTCACTGTCTGAACATAGGGAGTTTTTTTTTTTTTTGTCCTGGTTACGTTAGTGGTTTACTCGATGAAACATCGTGTGTCTGTTGGGCAAATTCATGAAGAACCGGAACTGGTCACTGGCTCAGAAATTTTATAGTTTCTTAATAGTTACTCTCTATTAAAAGCTTCTTTAATTTAAATCATAATTCAATCCAGAATATCTGTGAGGTAAGGTTCAATGTATGTAAGGAAACTTGCTCATGATGTGTTACGAAACTTGTGAATTCTAAGTCATTTGGGAAAGATTCGTTCTTTTCTGCATTTTTTTTTTTTTATTGGAGGAGGTTCCTTCCTGGTTCTTGAGATGAGAGTTGCTTCATAGTTCCTGAAGGGAATGGGATGTAATCAGATTTAATCCGAAAAGGCGAGAATAATTCTTATTTCACTTAATAATATCGTTGTACCTCTCCCTCCCGTTTCCTTCTGAGGTTCCGTAGTTGGTAATAGACGGAACTTTTTCTTTTCAGTATTTCTTTAATGTTGATATTGTAATGTTATTGTCGAAATTACTTTAACAACTCGTCTCAGATGAATACAAGAGGTCGCTATCTCTAGTAAAGATCAGGTTCAACTTATTTTGTATTAGAGCCCTAACTAGCTGGGAAAAGTAGCTAGGTGGAGGAGATTGTTCGTAAGGAAACTGTTGATACTGGTGTTTGTCATGTGATGACTCTCTCAGTTGTTAAGTATTTGCTGACATACCTGCACAAGGTTTCCACACTTCGTCCGAAAAACAAAAGCTTTACTATACAGTGTATCTAATTATTCTTGAGGTACCTGTTTTCACTCATGCTAATTACCATGTTTTTTCTTGATCTGCTTATATTCATTCATCTCTTTTCCATTCTTTATTATTCATTTTTTGTTCACGTCGTCGGTAAAAATAATTGGTGTCTTTTCCATTTTTTTTTATGAAAAGTCTGTTCACGACTGCATGCCTCATGTACTCAAAATTGCTGTGAATTTCAACATATAAGAAACCCTTATTCAAATTTATTTTTTATTTGGGGTCGGAGCTTCGTAACCTCTTCTAAAGCCACATTAATTTATAGGATTACATCATAACTTTTCTCTATTTGCAAACGTCTGTGAAAAAAAAATATATTAAGATGACAAGTGAATTGTAAAGACACTAAAATAGCTTAATCCATTATTATATCCGCGTTTCGCTCGACGGCATCCCTCGAGCGAAACGTTGTTATAATAAAAGGCTTTATTCCCTCTCTAAGTTCTTAGAGAGGGATGATTGTGCTGTGATTGCTATAAATATTACTATTTCCACCCACGTTTCTTCTACTATGAGTCTAGGGAATGCATAGTAATTAGGTTTGGTCCTAGGAAGGGGTGGGAATGATCCAGTCCCTCGAAACAAAGACTCTTTAATGGAATATTAAGGCATCTGTCTGAAAGAAGTACGATGAAAGGTCTTTCAGTGGAGGAGCAGTTAATAGAAGGCCCGAGGCGATGGAGACAGAATATGACTTTAATGTGTATGTATTATTATACTGTGAAAAAAATGAGATAATTAGGTGCTATAATATGAAAGCCAAAATTAATAAAATTTAGAGAATTAAAGTGAGATTATATAGATAATTTGGTTAGAAACGTTAGAGAAAGGTAAGTTGATCAAGTGTTTCTACAAATCTGGGATTGATGGGAGGCGTATTATTATTATTATTATTATTATTATTATTATTATTATTATTATTATTATTATTATTATTATTATTATTACCAAGGGTAGCGCTGAATGCGTAAGGGTTATATAATGTCTGGACTAGTGGCGCATTTAAGATTTGAGTCACGTGGGTTTAAAACAGGATTTCAGTCTGGGAGGGGTTTAAAAATCTTAAATTGCTGAAAAAATCAAAAGAAATCTGTTAATTAAAAAATATCGGAATGTATTTGAAGTTTCTTAAACAATCGTGCTTTAGTAGTCACTGGTCAGTCAAATACAGTGAAATCTAAGGGGGTAGGACCCCTTAGCTCTCCCAGTTCCTCCCATAGAGTAGCTGCGCCACTGGTCAGGAAAATAGGAAGTGGTCAGGTTGGATCTGAGGAGGAAGGTGTAAGAAACGTACCACAGAAGTGTTGGAAGAAGAGTGCGAGGGAGGATTTAAGAAGAAATAGGCTTGTTCATCCAGCAAGTACGTGGGGCCATGTATATACATATATATATATGAACTTAAGTTTAAGAGATGGAAAATTACAGAGCCTGCCCATGGATCTCCAGTAGATAGTGATAAGTGTTCTCTTACACAAACAGAGTTTGGAAGCAAGTGGCAGTGAAACATTTTCTTCTGGAAATCACCTGGTTCCTGGGAATCCGAGGTGTGACCACAAAGTTGATAATAAAGTATCATAATATTAAATATGGTAAATAAAAATGATCGAAATTGTAAATGTATTCAAGAAACATTATTGTCATGCAGATATAAATTCATGAGCATAGTTTCTGAATGAATGGTGTGCTTATGTTATAGTAGAATTGTTATAAACTCCATTAATGGGAGAAACACCTTCATACTAGTTAATATTATTGTCACTCATTCTTTGGCCACTCTTACAAGCACAAGTACGACAATACCTACAAACTGTGGAACAAAGACACAAACGCAAAATGTAGAACATTTAATTAGAAGACGTTTCGCCCACTTGGGCTTCTTCAGTCCAACAGAAAAAAAAATCAAGTGCTTGAGTAAGTATCACCTGTCCGTGTAGTATGTAACGTTGTAATATCAGCTGGGCGAACACTCGTGAGATGTTAAATATATAGTTGGGAATGGGTTTTTTTTATAAGGACCTGCATAGTATGGGCCAGTAGGCCTGTTGCAGTATTCCTCCATTCTTATGTTCTTAACTACATGAGTTTTGGACTAATGTGTAGGAAACTAACATCCAGGCAGTTTTAAGGCGAACAATCAGTAGTGGAATGTCGATATTTTTAAGTTACTGTGCCGAGAACATCTTGGCATAGGGTTAGAGCTCAGGTGGTAGAAAAGATCACTTTGGCAAGGACATCTTGGCGCAGGGTTACATCTCAGGTCGTAGAGGAGGTCACTTTAGCGAGAACATCTGGATGTTGGGTTACAGCTCAGTTCGTAGAAAAGGTCACTTTAGCTGGAAAATCTTGTGGTAGGGTTACGGGCTCAGGTAGTAGAGAAGGTCTCTTTAGCGAGAACATCTTGGCGCAGGGTTACATCTCAGGCCGTAGAGGAGGTCACTTTAGCGAGAACATCTGGTTGTATGGTTACTGCTCAGGTCGTAGAGGTCACTTTAGCGAGGACAGCTTTAAAAAGGGGAATAGTCGAGGTTACACGTGCGAGAGCTACTTAGCGAAAGGTCATAACTCGGGTCAGTTTACCGAGAACGTCTTAACGAAATTTCGTGGAGGTTCTTTGAGCGACAACGGTGGTATCTGTTAAACAGCACAAAGCAAGGGTAGTCTCTGATTAACTGTACAAGCAAACAGTATTTTTTTAGTGACGTTTGTTAGTACAGAATGCTGAACAATACCAGGCTACGGTGATATCTGTTGAACAACATGAAACAGCAGTTGTACAAGGCAGCAGTGCTGCTTGGTCAAGTTCAAAATAACAGTGGCTTCTGGGGAGCAGAATAAGATAGTGTTGTCTATTGGACATTGTATTTCAACAGAGGTGTCTGTTGAATGCTAGAAGGCAACAGTGGTATCTGATAAACAGCACAACGCAGCAGTGACGTCTGTTGACCAGTGCGAAATCACCATAAGGTCTTTTGAACAGTACAATGCAAGAGTTGCCCCTGCTGAGCAGGTAACAGTAATAACATGATAACAGTGACGTCTTCTGAACAATACATGAAAACACTGGCTTTTTTGAACAAATATGATAACAGTAGCGTCCTTTGAACGGTACATGATATCAGTAGCGTCCCTTGAGCGGTACATGATAACAGTAGCGTCCTTTCAACAGTACACAATAACCGTGGCGCCTTTTGAACAGTACATGATAACAGTGGCATTGTTTAAACGGTACATGATTACAGTCGCTTCTGTTGACCAGTACAAAGTAATGGTCAAGTCTGAAGACCAATACAAGACAACAATGGTATCAGCAGAACAGTTTAAAGCAATATTGAAGCTTGTTAAATAATACAAGGCAAAAGTGGTACTCATTAAACATTAGAAAGTAACAGCGGCGTCTGTTGAACATTACAAACAGAGGCGTCTGTTGAGCAGTACAAGAATATTTAACATGAGGTAAATTTAATTAACTTCTAGTTGCATTCAGTAAACACCTTTGCTTTCTTGCGTAAGCCTTAAGGGCTCTTTAAACCTTTAACATCTCTCAAAATTTCCTTGCTAAAGGGAATCCTTCTTATATACCCAGGAGTTTCTTAAAAGACGACTAAGATATCGAGAATCCTCTTTCCTGCATCAAAGATAAAACAAAAAGATATTTTAATGTGTTTTTTGAAGATGGGTGAATGCAGAACAGATTGTGAGAATGAACTGATTGTTATCAGCAAAACGAATCAGGATGTTCTAGTATTGAGTGAATCAGTTAAAAGGGGTGAGAGTGTTTGAATAGGAGAGTTAAAGAAATGAAGACAGGTGCGTCTGGGTCAACAAGAGCTAAATGAGTAGCGGTAATGTATGAATAAGTAAATAAAGGAAAGAATGGGTACAAGTGTTTCAGTTAAAGACTTGTGAGGGTTTAAGTAAAAGTAGATGTTTCGCGAAGTTTTAGCCATTATTTATACGGCTGGAGATAGGAGAAGCTCATAAGAGAGAGGTTTTAAGAGGAGATTTTTGGATGTTTAGGGAATTGTGAGCCAAATTAGCCAAAAAAAAAAGTAGGAGTCCCTAATGGTAAGTTTGCAACACAACTGTGGAAAATGTACTTGGAAAGTTTAGATGTAAATGACAGCAGGAGACCCTTAAAAGAAAGAAGTTAGGGTTATACTCGTATGTTTCAAGAAGAAAAGATAAAGAAGTACGATGAGTTGTACTAGACTATGTGTCAGTAGATAAACGGCTGAAGGGGGAATACTTCTGAATATACATGGTTATATAAGCCGACTAATTTGTCTGTTCATTGTTTTACAAAGTAACATCTTGTCTTTGACTCTCCTCCATATTTAAACTCTTTCATTTCTTTTGTTTCATTCAGTGCTGGAACATCCAGTCTCATTTCGTTTACAGCATAAGTAATGAGTTTTTACTGCAACAGGTAGAATAAGAGAAAGAAGGTGGAGGACATGGAGAATGGTGTCAGTGAGTAAAAAGAAAGTGGAAGTGGATGAATTAAAAATGGGGATTGCTAGTTATTTATAGGAAAAACTAATGAAAGAAAGACTGGCTTGACTCGAACCACTAGAGGGAGAGATGCAATAATGAGGAAGTCGAAGTATAGAATGGAATTAAGATTCCAGAGAGTGTTCCGCTGAAAATTGTGATTACTGGATGGTGGCTGAAAGAGAAAAAATTAATGAGCGTTGTAACTATAGGTTAAAATTAAAATAAGGTAACGAAAGTTTTTTCTGTATAAAATAATAAATGTGGGTTATACACAGAAGAAAAGAGAGGATAAAAATAGTGATAAAGAAATGCAAAAGAATAAATAACAGTGACTTTTTTATGGAGGAGGGGGTGAGTAAATATAATTTTAGGGAGAAAGAAATGAGAATATCTAGAGAGTAATTGAATTTGTATATTGAGAGATAAGAAGGAGGTGACATGCTGGGTAAGGAGGTATAAAGACGTATTGAAATAATAATGATGAATGATAAATGTAGATCACAAAACGATCGTAGGAATTTCATACAGGAAGTTTATCAGTAGTGAGAGGCTCAATGAAAAGACTGAAAGGGTTGGAAGTGGGGTAAAAATCGGCTATGGATAGGATGAAGATTGAAATCCTGAACGCTGGTAGTGATGAAGTGTTGGCAGTGGATAGATGTATCCATGAGAGACTAGACTATAACTAAAAATTATCTACTGAGATCATGCATAGTTCCTTCATACATGAAAAACAGAAATAAGAGGGGGGGAAATAATTATTAATAAGTCTAGTGTGAGGTGTTACGAATACACGGAATAGCTGGCGAAGATTTATTTGGAATAAGGCTCAGGTAAGTGGGTGTGAGAGAGGGGTAAACATACCAGTGAAATTACTCCTTAGACAGGGATATGTGATGCTACCATATAGAATAAATAGATAAAATAACCCGAGGATTCGATCCGACTTGGACCATTAACTACCCACGGGAACGTTATCATAAGTTGCGGTGCCTTATATGTGGTTTATCTGTGTGTGCTAAAATAATTATTTAATGATTTCGTAATATAAAATTTCATACCAGATTGAAGGAAGATGCATAGGAAATAAGAATGCATCGAGCTGGGTTTATGAAAATGTTACTTAAATCGCTGAACAAAAGACGAAAAGAAAGTAGCAGGAATGCTGAGGAGTCTGTAAAAAAATAATAAATGCAAAACAAGAAAAAATAAACGTTTTAGAGTGTCGTGGTTCCAGTGTTTACGAAACGTTGTATGAAAGATGCAAAGAAAAGAAAGTTTGGAAACACTGTAAAGGTCATGTTTGAGATCAGTGTGTGTTTAAAATATATTACTTAGATAATTTGGAATGAATGCATTAGAACTCTGTGTGGTGGTGTGAACGGTAAATCTTGAAAAGCTGATCGGGGGGGTAGGTGAGACTGCATGATCATAGGTCTTCCTCTGGTACAGAAGTCTTCCACAACTCTTTCGCTAAACAATTATTTGATAGTATTAAATGGGTAGACAGATATAAGAAAGTGTATATATCTGGAAGTTGCTGGAAGGAAATGTAGGAGGAATGCCTTAGGAAGGGATGATAGGAAGCTATATAGGTGATTTCAGCATTTAAAAGACATGCGAGCATGTTAGATCAGAGTGGAAGGTGACTTAATGTCTGATTCTAATATGAGAATGATAATGTTTACAAAAAAAAAAAACTAAGGAAACCGGTTACTTAAATTTAATTAAGCTTCGAAGATTTCAAACATGGTGCCTTGACTCTCAAGGTCGGGTGGGGATGCTTGAAGTTCAGTGGGTTATTACATGACAATAGTGTTTCTGACCTCAACAGAAAACTAAGTTTAACACTGAAGCAGTCGTTTTAACCCATGGCATAAAGAGAACAATACGGTAGCTGCTGAACTCTTTAACAAAGTCATCCATTTATTCGGTAGATAATACAGAACTGTCCTCGTTTTTCTTCGGGTCCTTGTCAGCTTTTTTCTGACCACCTGTAAGATGTTCTTGTCTTAGGTCATTATCGCACGTAATTTCTTAACATCCCTGTCTACTGTTTTTGTTCGAGAAGAAAAAATGAGATGCTCTTTTTTATTTTACACAGGGTTTTATAAAGTTAGGTTAAGGTTCCTAACTTTATTTACAAGCAAAGAGCTGTTACCTACATCAGCTCATTTGAAAACCTATTATATTGAGTCATACAAATATGGGAATGGATGATGTTGGAGTCATTTGATCAACTGAATTTCATTTCTTTGATATGCTGTATTCCCTCTCTCTCTCCCTCTCTCTCTCTCTCTCTCTCTCTCTCTCTCTCTCTCTCTCTCTCTCTCTCTCTCTCTCTCTCTCTCTCTCTCCTCTCTCTCTCTCTCTCTCTCTCTCTCTCTCTCTCTCTCTCTCTCTCTCTCTCTCTCTCTCTCTCTCTCTCTCTCTCTCTCTCTCTCTATCTATTTATCTATCTATCTATCTATCTGTCTATCTATCTATCTATCTATCTATCTATCTATCTATCTCTCCGTCTATCTCAAAATAATAGCTAAATACTTATTTAGAGAGAGGCTGTTGAGTGTATGTGTGATACGTAAAAAAAAAAAATATGCATGAAAGTATGTATAAACAGACGAAGATGGACTATTAAGTGCAGAAAAATTCAACTGAGAAACGAAGAAACAGCAGAGTGGTTGAGTCCGTGTCAACAATAATATAAAAGAATGGAGTATATGATACTTCCTGTAGACGCAGTGAATAGCTTTAATAACGACAACGTTTCGCTCACATAGGGCTTTATCAGCTGATAAAATGCTGAGTGGGACAAGCGATGCAGTTAATAAAGATATCCAGAGTGTGGAACAAACTATGCAGTTAATAAACGAACAAATGTTAATAAAGATATTCAGTGTGTGGAAGAAATGTGGTTATTAAAGATGTTTAATGAGTGGAACAAATGTTGTTGTTAACAAAGTTATTCAGTGAATGGGACAAAATTTGTGACTAATAAAGTTGTTCAATGTGTGGAACAAACATTGTGGTGCATAAATGTATCCACTGAACATTACAAACCTGTTGGTTAATAAATATATCCACTGTGTAGGATAAACCTTGCGGTTAATAAAGCGATTCACTGTGTAAGATAAACCACTGTGGTTAATGAAGGAATCCACTACATCTAAGTGTCATTTGTCCCACCTTAATGGTACTGACACCATTCCAGTTTCAGTTTGGAAGTGTGTATGGAACTGCCCAAAGAAAGGAACTGGGTGCACAATCATGAACAAAATTCGATTCTGATTTTTTTACAAAACATCTAAAATTATGCAAGTAACTACGAGAAAAACTTTAACAAGTCCACAATATAACATAAAAGAAGACTGAAGAATATCAAGTTTGTATTCATGGGAAGAAGTGACAGAATCAACTTCGTTTCACATTATTAAAATGCAAAATAAACAAATATCTCCAGCTTGAAACGGTGAAAAATAGTACTCATTAAGGGAAGGAAAAGGTGAAGACCTAAATAATATAACTGATGTATTTGCTGTTTGATGATGATTATTATTATTATTATTATTATTATTATTATTATTATTATTATTATTATTATTATTATTATTATTAATTATACAGTAATCATATGGAAACACTAAGCCAATATGGATCATATACCCCCTGGGAGCAAACTAAATTTGATCAAAGGAAGGGAAGGGTAATAATAACATCTTTATTTCTACCAGTACATGTACATGGCATACAGTCCTAGCTGACATCAATGACATACTACTATATAGAAAGACGCTTGTTATGCTGAGCATAAATGGTTGACAAAACCGACAAACTGATAAATGAGGCACTTGTGCAACATCAGGTATCATTATTCTGGAAACGTTACGCCACACAATGGTTTCTTCAGTCCAGTGCAGGAAAGGGTGGAAGATGAGGAGGAGTTTGAGGTAATCGGTTCCTCAGCCTGAAGTCGATGTGTTCAGGCCATCATCCTTGACAGAAGTGCAGTTTATACGCCAAGAGATGGGGTTTATATACTGTTGACAGTTGAGATGGAGCAGTGGTAGGCGGAGTCACCAGCGAACAAAGCCTCTAGTGCAAGTAGGTCGTGTTTATAGATTAGACAAGTTTTGAAGAAACTCCTGCATCAACACATCGACTCCAGGCTAAGGGACTGATTCCCTCAAACTACTCTTCGTCTTCCACCTTCTGCATTGGACTGAAGAATCCACTGTATGGCGAAACGTTTCCAGAATAAAGATACCCAAATGTTGCACACAAGTTTATCATTTATCAAGGAAGAATAGTTTCAATTCCTTGAATGAAGAACTTTTTACCACCAATGAATGATAGCTACTTGATAATGATGTAGAATGGTCGAAACGTCACCTAAAGATTCTTCTTCACTATTGTCTACAGCACACCATTTAGATCCATCCAGCCATAGTGAAGAAAGGTAATAAGCCATGTGTCTTATTCATTATGTGTCGGTATTGTATACCATTAATATTACACCCGTCTAAAAGTTATTTTTTATGGCTTTGCTGGAAATTTCACCTAAAAGAAAAAGACCGATTTTTTCTATTTCTTAATATTGATAAGTTATCCATAAAAGGCAGTTTGAAATAAAATGTAGACTAGAACTTTGATGCATCTGTGTCTAGAATTAGGAATGATATAAGGAGAGAAGTAAATGATGAAACTGAATGTCATAGGAATAGATCTAACACTCATTATGAAAGTAAATAAGCACGTTTATGGAGCAACTTGCAACGTGAAGACACTGACTAATGATGCATTAGCCAGACGCTGGCTTGGTTACATGTACTTTTGGCAGTTTGGCAGACATACAGATGATGATCAAACTAAATATAAAGTATCCGGCCATCCCTGTTTCACTATCTTGAACACTATGTGCTTAATTCTCCACTTATTCTGGAGTATAATAATAATATAATAACCTATGTAATACGTGAAGATGTCTTGTTAATGAAAATAGGATACCAGACATATTAAGCAAATTTCCTAAATTGGCTTCCAACAGATAAGTCAACTGTAGATATAAATACAGATGTACTCCTGTTAACCCTTTTGGGGCCTAGTTCCTATGCCTTTTGTGTATCCAATTGCTCTTGTGCTCTCGTCCACAGGTTGGATATAGGGTACGCAATAAACAAGCCGTATCTACGGCAAAATCTAATAACAAATCAGATACACAGAATCAGAATATATCTCACTGTACGACACACGACAGTACTTTATAGGCATGGGAAAGCACTGAACCTTCAGAGTGTCATACAGTAGTGGGAGAATGAGAGGTATTCATGACTGATCCAAGAATGAAAAGATAACTGCAGTTCCTTAGAGCGATAAGACACAGGAATATAATAGGCCTCTATAATATACACAGGGAGGGGAAAATTTGACATCAGTGCTGACAAAATGACTGCCTGACAGGCTGGTGAAGCCTGTCAACCAGTCTTCTGAGACGTCAAGGTGACTGACATCCGTTCAAGATAATGTCACCTCCGCCTACCTCCCTCCACACCGCCCTCCGATTCTATCTACATTCGAGTCAAATTCTCTTTTTAAGAATTGTGTGAGTGAGTGACGTGGCTCCTGTGCAAGTTTGTTGCAGTTTTATTTCGCTAGAAAGAGACACAGAATGCTTTTATTGACAAAGATGAAATGTTTGTTGTGTTATTACGAGACAAGGTATGGTGTTTGTATTTCATGGGAAACATATTGTCTGTTTTATTACCTGAGAAAGATCTAGCTTTGTTTTATTATGTAATAAATATGTGGTGACTGCAATTATATCAAATGAAAGAGATATGGTGTTTTTATGTGAGAAAGATATGGCTTTTGTTATTTTACTTGAAAGAGCAATAACGTTTATTTTATTGGGTGAGAAAGGTGTGGTGTTTGGTGTATTATGTGGCAAATAAGTACAGTCTGGCGTTTTATTATGTAAGAAAGATGTTATGCTTGATACTTTATAACAATAGAAAATTGTGTTTGGTGCTTTATTACCTGAGAATGAGAAAGAGTAAGGTCTTTATTATGTGCAAAAGGGAAAGCGTATGTTTATGTCACATCAGAAATAGATAGTGCATGTTGTTCATCCCATCAGAAATAGTGTATGTTGTTCATCACATCAGAAATAGATAGTGTATATTGTTCGTCACACCAGAAATAGATAGGGTATATTGTTCATCACATCAGAAATATAGGTGGGATTCCCGCCTACCAATGACTATGCCCTCGTCTGCTACACGTCCCTATTCACTAACGCCTATATACACACCAGTCTCCTTGCCTTTGCTCCCGAATCTCCACAACCACGGTGCTCTCAACACCAACTCCAAGGCTGAGGGACTGATTACCTCATCTTTTGAATATCTACTGCTTTCTAATTATGTCCTAGAATCTGTATTGGTAAAAACCACTGGATGGCGAAACGTCTACAATAAAGATACCCAGATGTTGCACATGTGTCTTAACTTTCATCAGAAATATAGTTTTTTTTTATCACGGGAAAATGAGAGATTGTATATTTTTAAATCACATTAGGATAGATAGTAAATTTTTTCTTCAAA
The DNA here is from genome assembly GCF_026875155.1 of Cherax quadricarinatus. NCBI lineage: Eukaryota > Metazoa > Arthropoda > Malacostraca > Decapoda > Parastacidae > Cherax > Cherax quadricarinatus. The sequence continues at coordinate 25,343,545 of NC_069412.1, read as the reverse complement.
TGAGGGAGAGATTGTGTGTTTTTATTACGTCAGGAAGAGACAGTTTACGTTGTTTTACTGCCTGACAAAGAGCCGGTTTCCGTTGCATTATAACCTGAGGAGACAAATTATTATCGTTATTACGTGAGAAAGAAACAGATTATAATATTTATTACGTGAGAGTGTATGATTTTTTTATTACCTGAGAAAGAAAGTTTACGTTTTATTTTATTACATGAGAGTGTGTGGACGTTTTTTTTTTTTTATGGATTTTTTCATTACTTAAGAGACAGCTTATGTTTTTTCATTGCACGAGTGTGTGTGGATGTTTTTTTATAACCTGAGAAAAAGAGAGTGCATGTTTTTTATTACGTGAGAAAGAGATAGCTTGTGGTTTCAAGCTTTTCATGTTGCTTTTTGGCACTATGTGCGTGTAGAGCATCCCAACATTTTGACTTTTTTTTTGCACGTACAGGAAGGTAACTTTGGCGTGTGTAGGAACGGTATATATTGTGCGGATTGGTTGTTTATTGTCCTTTTCCATTTTGCTTTATATATATACATTTAGCTTCCCAACCTTTGGTTGCCTTTCATTGTGTACGTTTATGGTTATTTGCCTGACTGAAGGATTTTGTGTTTATGGGTGTATTTGTACTCATTTGTGATTGGAAAGGTTGAATCTCAGCTCTTGGCCCAGCCTCTCAGCCAGCAGATACTAGTGTCACTCTTTTTCTTGGTGCGTATGCCCTGTCATACCTATTTTTAAAGCAATGTATGGATTCTCCCTCTACCGCTTCGCTGTCTTGACCATTCCACTTCCATATCACTCTAGGGCTAAATAAGTATTTCCTGTCATTCCTGGGACTCATCTGTGCTTTTAACTTCCAGTTGCGACGTCGTTTATCTGAGTTTCACATCTCAAACAAACTCTCCCTATCCACTCTGTCAATTCCTCTCAGTATTTTGTACGTTGTAATAATTTCACCTCCAGTATTTTTGTCATCTAGTATCGTCAGGTTTAGCTTTTCTACCGTCTCCTCATAGTTCATACTCTTCATCTCTTGAACTAGTTTCTTTACAAATCTTTGCACTTTCTAAAGCTTCATTACATACTTTATTAGATGAAGGTTTCATACTGGCACTGCAGCCTCCACAATGGGCCTGATATGTGCAGGACATAAGGTCGTGAATTCCTCTTTGTTGATGTTCCTGAAAGCTACCCTTAAATATGCCAGTCCCTCGTTTGTTACATCGAATATTTAGTTGTTCTGTGCCTCAGGAAAAATGCTCAGAACTATGCTCACCACGAGGTCCTTCTCTTCGAAGGAGGTTACCAACCTTTGCCCCCCAAGACTCTATACTGTTTCTGGACGTCTTTGCCCTTTGACTTTTATAACTTTGCATTTACTGGAATAAATTCCAGAAGCCGCTTGTTAAATTAATCCTGCAGTTTATCAAGATCCGCTTGTTGTCTTTCCTGGACTGCTCCTGACTGCATTCCCCTCATTACTTGCACGTCATATGCCAACAGGGATACCTCTAATTCGATGTCCTCTGCGGATGTATTTATGGCTAAATCAACACACACACCACACACACACACACACACACACACACCACACACACCACACACACACCACACACACACACACACACACACACACAACACAACCACACACACACAATATATATATATATATATATATATATATATATATATATATATATATATATAACATATATATATATTATATATATATATATATTATATATATATATATATATATATATATATATAAAATATAGGGAGGTACCACCTCTAGAACTGTTATAGGGACCCTCATCCTCAGAGAAAAGAATAAACTTGCTTCAGGGAAAACTCAATATTCTCCCTGAAGCTGTTTGAGAATTTTCTCCTACCACCCCCTATATTATATATATTATATATATATATATTATATATATATATATATATATAATATATAATATATATATTAATATATATATATAATATATATATATATATGTATTATGCAAATATCACAAAACCACGCGATACAGGCCGCATCTCCCCGTAGTTGTTTTGCATATATATGTATATATATGAATATATATATATATATATATATACATATATATATACATATATATATATATATATATATATATATATATATATATATATATATATATATATATAATATATATTACATAAGCATATATATATATATATATATATAATATATATAATATATATAATATATATATATATATATATATAATCCATGTCACAACAGGATTCAAACCAGCAAACTTTATCCACAACACACACACATGATATATATTCATAAATACGTATACATATTATATGTGTGTATCAGTGTAAGTATGTGTGTTCGTTTGTGCGTGCCGAACACAATAGCACGTTGCAGGTGCACACACACACTCACAAAAAAAAAACACACACACCAAAGCCGCTGTTGTGCGGTATTGGCGTAATTTCTCGCGGCGTCCGGGAACATAAATGTTATAATTAAAATATTTAATTTCTGTTGGGTGTTCGGAGCGAGGATCTCACAAAATGGCCGCTGCTCCCCCCCCCCCAAGTCCCTGCTTAGTGGGGGTAATATTCCCATCTAATTATCCCTATCTATTTTTTTGCTAGTCTCTTTTTTTGCGTGGGGGAATGGGAGAAATATTAAAAAGAGAACTGTTTATTGAAATTATATTTCCTGGAAAGTATTTCTGATATTGAATAAGAGAATAAATGCCAAAAAAATATTAAAATGAAAATGAAAGTTACCGCTGGCAAAACAAAATGTCGCCTCATGTGATTTTATTCATTATTTCTTAATCGCGTTTATATATATATATATATATATATATATATATATATATATTATATATATATATATATATATATATATATATATATTTACTAATGTTTCTCTTTATTAATTTAAAAGAGAAAAAAAAATTATTAAAAACGAATAAATTTATATTTTTAATTTTCTTGTATTTAGATTTTTTTTTTCTTATTTGCTATTTTCCTTAATGTGTTTGTTTGACATTGTTTCTCAGTAAGTTGTCTTTGTTTAATTTACTTACTATGTTCTATTATCGTAATTTAATCATGATTATCTTATTCTGAGATTTAATTCGTACTTTCTATTTTTTTTTCTTTTAAACCTGAGCGAGGTCTCCCGAATGTCACTAAATATGCTGGTGAAGGGCTCTTGATCCAAGGAATTAGATTTACTCTTACACTGGATTTAATCTGACTGCCTCCCATTCCCCATTTCAAAGGCGTTCTATGACCCCTGAGGGTTTGCCCTCCTCCATGAATATAATAGCACTACTACTACTAGCACTACAACTTATACTACTAGTACTATAACTACTAGTACAACAACTACTAGTACTACAACTACTACTATTAGTACTAGAACCACTACTCCGACTACAGCTTCTAACACTAGTACTATAGCTACTACAACTACTAGTACTACAACCACTACTACTACTACTACAGCTTCTAATGCTAGTACTATAGCTACTACAACTACTACTACGACTACTACAACAACTACTACTACTACTACTACGACTATTACTTCTACTTATTACTACTTACTACTAACTACTACTACTACTTACTACTACTGTTACTAATACTATTGCTACTAGTATTACTATTATTGCAACTTTATTATTATTATTATTATTATTATTATTATTATTATTATTATTATTATTAGTATTATTATTATTATTGTTATTATTATTATTATTGTTATTATTATCAATTATTATAATAAATGGGAAGCGCTAAACTCGTTCTGACCATACAACGCCTAAGGAATGAGAGGTGCTAAGGTATGAGCCGAAGGAGGAAAGAGTGGTGTCAGTTTTTCTTAATCAAGATCCCTTCACTGGCATCAAGGGACCCATAGAAAATACATCATTTTCAAGTAAAGGAAGTGTTCTGGTAGGTTTATTATACAATTAAAATAATAATAATAATAATAATAATAATAATAATAATAATAATAATAATAAATTATTATTATTATTATTATATTATTATTATTATTATTATTATTATCATTATTATTACATCTTCGAAGGTAATCACGTTTAACCCAAAGAAGTTCTTTGTGTCCCGAGACCTTCACTAACATCAAGATAACCCCTTCTTTGAAGGGGCAAGTAATTCTTGTTCTAAATCATGTCAAACCCTTTAGGAAAGAAACTATGTCCTCAAGGTGAGGAAATGAGAAAAGGTTAGTGATGGGGGAGGGGGGTAAGAGAAATGTCATAATTATTTTACATCACACACACACACACATTGAAATACTATATCTATCTATCTATCTATTATATATATATATATATATATATATATTATATATATATATATATATATATATATATATATATATATATATATATATGAGAGAGAGAGAGAGGGAGAGAGATGATACCACCTCTGGTTATGTAAAGGACCAATCACATCTCAGAAAAATAATATTCTATTATTTTGAGGGACAAAACTTCAGATTTTTCCATGATAAATTTTTATTCTCGTTCCTGATAACGAGGATCCTCTCAATCATAGAAGAAGTGGTACAGATAACAGTAAATGAAAGAACAGAACTTAGTGCGTCTAGGGAGGAAAGGAAACGCAAACGCATTAAACGTTTACTATGGCGTAAACGAACAGTTTGTAGTTAAGGGAAAGAAATCAATTGTTTCATTCATGGTTTTGTTGACTAGTTTCTCTTGGAATGGTTTTGAAAGTATTGCAAATATGTGGAATGCAGTAAAGCTGCTGTCTACTGGAAAGAGGCTGATGGTGGTAGTGATGCATAGAATGGAAGAAGAGAAATGATCTCCATTAAAAACGGATCATAGTGGTTGTGTGACGTCGTCAAGGTTGTGATAAAGACTCTGCTAATGACTGAAGGCAACACTTCAGTGACCAGTGCTTCAACCAGCACTGCTGGAATAAAAAAAATAACTGAAAATACCTTCACCCCTTCTAGAGCCTTTTCCCCTCTCTCCCCACCTTACCTTTTACACTCTTCCCTCGCTTTGCATTCTCTACTCTCACATTCCCTCGGACCCCTCATATACTGCTATATCTCCTGTGAACTTGACTCCTGCGACCCTCGCTCGTATCAAGATGTTGGAGATGGGATTGCTGATAATGCTGAGAAGCCAAGGAGTTAATGATGATAATATTGCGGTGATTGCAGTTTATTAACGGTGGTGGTGGTGGTAGTGGTGGTGGTGGTGATGTTGTTGGTGGTGGTGGTGGTAGTGGTGGTGGTGGGGATGTTGTTGGTGGTGGTGTGGTGGTGGTGGTGGTGGTGGTGGTGATGGTGGAGGTTGTGATGGTTCTCGTGGTGGTGGTGGTGGTGATGATGGAGGTTTGGATGGTGAGGGGGGTGACAGCTGTAGGGATAATAGTGAAGAAACAGTTTCAGTTTCCTACCGTTGCTTTCTCATCACTCTCTCTCTCTCTCTCTCTCTCCTCTCTCTCTCTCTCTCTCTCTCTCTCTCTCTCCTCTCTCTCTCTCTCTCTCTCTCTCTCTCTCTCTCTCTCTCTCTCTCTCTCTCTCTCTCTCTCTCTCTCTCTCTCCTCTCTCTCTCTCTCTCTCTCTCTCTCTCTCTCAATCTATCTATCTCTTCCTCTCTCCCTCTCTCTCTTTTTTATTAAATGGGATTTTACAAGGTTAGGTTAGGGTTCCTAACAGAACATTCCCCAGCATTAGGTGTTCAAACACATTTTTCTCCAGGATGCGACCCACAACAGTCGGCTAATACACAGATATTCATTTTCATCACATAGTAGACAGGGACGACGCGGGCGTAAGGAAATTTGTGTACATGTTTTCCGTGCCAGGAAATCGAACTCAGAGTCTTGCGATTGTTAGTAAAACGCTCCCACCAGTGAGCTACATGACGGAGGTGGGTGGGGAACGGGGTGTTGATTGAGGGAGTCGTAGGCTTTAGGCTGTGTAGGTAGATCGGGCGAAGTACAGGTAAAACATAAGGAGAAAAGGTAGAATAGGCAGTAAGGAAGAGCCGAGGAAGTAGTGGCAGAACAGAGGCAGGCCGGAGGCAGGCCGGAGGCAGGCCGGAGGCAGGCCGGAGGCAGGCCGGAGGCAGGCCGGAGGCAGGCCGGAGGCAGGCCAGAGGCTGGCCGGAGCAGGCCGGAGGCAGGCAGGCCAAATGCAGGCAGGAGGCAGGAAGTGTAGGCCCGAAAAGAGGATGTCTGCAATAAGGTCAAATCAAGCTAGGGAAGGGATTAGGAAGAGGAGAGAGGTGGAGGAGACAGGTAGAAGAGAGAGGTCCAGGAAGAGGAGGGGAGGGGAGAAAGCGGAGGGAGAGGAGGAGAAAGAGGGAATGAGAGGAGGAGGGTAAAAGGAAGGGGGTGGAAGAACAAAAATATATTCTTTTATCAGTGCTGAAAAGCACCCTAATGGTGAGTGTCTTTATAAATGAAGTAGGCTTTGAAGGCGCGGAGGAAGGGAAGGGAAGGGGGGAAGAGAAGAGGTATGTCGCGGGGAAGAGAAGAAGGTAGGTGGTGGGGATGTGAAGCAGGAAGGTAGGTGGTGGAGTAGTGAGGAAGGAGGTAGGTGGTGTTGTGAAGAAGGAAAGTAGGTGGTGAGGTTGTGAAGAAGGAAGGTGGTGGTTGGGTTGTGAAGAAGGAAGGTAGGTGGTGGAGTTGTGAAGAAGGAAGGTAGGTGGGGAGTTGTGAAGAAGGAAGGTAGGTGGTGGAGTTGTGAGGAAGGAAGGTAGGTGGTGGAGTTGTGAAGAAGGAAGGTAGGTGGTGAAGTTGTGAGGAAGGAAGGTAGGTGGTGGAGTTGTGAGGAAGGAAGGTAGGTGGTGGAGTTGTGAAGAAGGAAGGTAGGTGGTGGGGTTGTGAAGAAGGAAGGTAGGTGGTGGAGTTGTGAGGAAGGAAGGTAGGTGGTGAAGTTGTGAAGAAGGAAGGTAGGTGGTGGGGTTGTGAAGAAGGAAGGTAGGTGTGGAGTTGTGAAGAAGGAAGGTAGGTGGTGGGGTTGTGAGAAGGAAGGTAGGTGGTGGAGTTGTGAAGAAGGAAGGTAGGTGGTGGGGTTGTGAAGAAGGAAGGTAGGTGGTGGAGTTGTGAAGCAGAAAGGTAGGTGGTGGAGTTGTGAAGAAGGAAGGTAGGTGGTGGAGTTGTGAAGCAGAAAGGAAGGTGGTGGAGATGTGAAGAAGGAAGGTAGGTGGTGAAGTTGTGAAGAAGGAAGGTAGGTGGTGGAGTTGTGAAGCAGAAAGGAAGTGGTGAAGTTGTGAAGAAGGAAGGTAGGTGGGGGGAGTTGTGAAGAAGGAAGTAGGTGGTGGAGTTGTGAAGCAGAAAGGTAGGTGGTGGAGTTGTGAAGAAGGAAGGTAGGTGGTGGGGTTGTGAAGAAGGAAGGTAGGTGGTGGAGTTGTGAAGCAGAAAGGTAGGTGGTGGGTTGTGAAGAAGGAAGGTAGGTGGTGAAGTTGTGAAGAAGGAAGGTAGGTGGTGGGGTTGTGAAGAAGGAAGGTAGGTGGTGGGGTTGTGAAGAAGGAAGGTAGGTGGTGAAGTTGTGAAGAAGGAAGGTAGGTGGTGGAGTTGTGAAGAAGGAAGGTAGGTGGTGGAGTTGTGAAGAAGGAAGGTAGGTGGTGGAGTTGTGAAGAAGGAAGGTAGGTGGTGGGGTTGTGAAGAAGGAAGGTAGGTGGTGGAGTTGTGAAGAAGGAAGGTAGGTGGTGGAGTTGTGAGGAAGGAAGGTAGGTGGGGAGTTGTGAAGAAGGAAGGTAGGTGGTGAAGTTGTGAAGAAGGAAGGTAGGTGGTGGAGTTGTGAAGCAGAAAGGTAGGTGGTGGAGTTGTGAGGAAGGAAGGTAGGTGGTGGAGTTGTGAAGAAAGGAAGAGTAGGTGGTGGAGATGTGAAGAAGGAAGGTAGTGGTGAAGTTGTGAAGAAGGAAGGTAGGTGGTGAAGTGTGAAGAAGGAAGGTAGGTGGTGGAGTTGTGAGGAAGGAAGGTAGGTGGTGGAGTTGTGAAGAAGGAAGGTAGGTGGTGGAGTTGTGAAGAAGGAAGGTAGGTGGTGGAGTTGTGAAGAAGGAAGGTAGGTGGGGAGTTGTGAAGAAGGAAGGTAGGTGGTGGGAGTTGTGAAGAAGGAAGGTAGGTGGTGGGGTTGTGAAGAAGGAAGGTAGGTGGTGGAGTTGTGAAGAAGGAAGGTAGGTGGTGGAGTTGTGAAGAGAGGAAGGTAGGTGTGGAGTTGTGAAGCAGAAAGGTAGGTGGTGGAGTTGTGAGAAGGAAGGTAGGTGTGGAGTGTGAAGAAGGAAGGTAGGTGGTGGAGTTGTGAAGAAGGAAGGTAGGTGGTGAAGTTGTGAAGAAGGAAGTAGGTGGTGAAGTTGTGAAGAAGGAAGGTAGGTGGTGAAGTTGTGAAGAAGGAAGGTAGGTGGTGGAGTTGTGAGGAAGGAAGGTAGGTGGTGGTGTTGTGAGAAGGAAGTAGGTGGTGGAGTTGTGAAGAAGGAAGGTAGGTGGTGGGGTTGTGAAGAAGAAAGGAAGGTGGTGGAGTTGTGAAGAAGGAAGGTAGGTGGGGGAGTTGTGAAGAAGGAAGGTAAGGTGGGGGAGTTGTGAAGAAGGAAGGTAGGTGGTGGAGTTGTGAGAAGGAAGGTAGGAGGTGGAGTTGTTGAAGAAGAAAGGAAGGTGGTGGAGTGTGAAGAAGGAAGGTAGGTGGTGGAGTTGTGATGAAGGAAGGTAAGTGGTGGAAGTTGTGAAGAAGAAGGAAGGTGGTGAGTTGTGAAGAAGGAAGGTAGGTGGTGGGTTGTGAAGAAGGAAGTAGGTGGTGGAGTTGTGAAGAGGAAGGTGGTGGTGGAGTTGTGAAGAAGAAAGGAAGGTGTGGAGTTGTTGAAGAAGGAAGGTAGGTGGTGGAGTTGTGAAGAAGAAGGAGGTGGTGGAGTTGTGAAGAAGGAAGGTAGGTGTGGAGTTGTGAAGAAGGAAGGTGGTGTGGAGTTGTGAGAAGGAGGTAGGTGGTGGGTTGTGAAGAAGGAAGGTAGGTGTGGAGTTGTGAAGAAGGAAGGTTGATTGTAGAGTGATGTAAGAAGGAAGGTAGGTGTGGGTGTGAAGATGGAGGTAGGTGGATGGAGTTGTGAAGAAGGAAGGTAGGTGGTGGAGTTTGAGCAGGAAAGTAGGTGGTGGGGTGATGAAGAAGATAGATCTTGTGGATTTGAATGAAATAGGGAAAGTAGGTCATGAGAAAATGAATAAAAGGGGAGTACGTCGTGATAAAGTAAAGAAGGGAATTAGGTCGTATGGATGAAAGGAAAGAAGGAGGGAGGAAGGAAGAAAGGAAGTAAGGAAGGAAGGAAGAAAGGAAGGAAGGAAGGAAGGAAGGAAGGAAGGAAGGAAGGAAAGAAGGAAGGAAGGAAGGAAGGAAGGAAGGAAGGAAGGATGATGGGAGAGGGACATGCGTCCTGTACAAGTTGTCTGACAAATTTTTCCCAGTAATTCCACTGGAAATAAATGACTTATGCAGAAGCCAGAAAAAATATCTATAAAGGAATTTTCCAGTTCTTTGTATCTTCTCTCACTCTGTCTGTCTGTGTTTCTGTCTGTCTCTGTCTGTCTTTGTCTGTCTGTCTGTCTGTCTGTCTCTCTCTCTCTCTCTCTCTCCTTCCAGTTCATTTCTGGTATTCCTCCCCTTTATTTTCCATGTAACCCCTCGTTTTTCCTCACTCCCTTGTGGCTCTTTTCTTTACTTTATTATCTCGTTTTACTCTGTATTTCTCTCATCACACACACTGTCCTTTCCATATTCCATTACATTATTACGTCATTATTATGTCTTGACCAACCTTACATTAACTTATGGATTTGATAATTCAGCGTTTTCCCCATGTTTTGTTTAATGATTTATTCATGGTTTATTCTTTTCCTCCATCGAATGTTTTTATTATTTGTGTGTTCTCTCTTTCTCCTATGTTATCTTTTAAAATGTAAGTAAATAATAAACTTACTGTGGTCCGTTTCTGAGAGCGGTCAACCTGTCAGTCGACTTGAACTCTTAAGTGCTCATGTGTGGGAGTGACCTTTCCCGTCAGTCTAGACGGAAAAGGTCACTTACAGAGCGACCTCCTCAAGCCGGTGTGAAGAAGCATGCTTGCTCATCCCTCGATGCAGTATGATCGCCGTGCACACTTGTCCTATTCCCTGGCAAACCTTACCTAACTTAACCTAGCTGTCTGAGATGTTCGGATTTGGAGGATCAAATGCGAACCTTGATAAACTACCATAAGAACCCTGCAGACACGGGTCTATGATGAGACTAGCAACACCACCGTGAAATACACGGTTCCTGCCATGAAATCTGCAGGAGCACAAAAAAATTTGCTGCAATGTCATGAAACTTGGTAACCCCATCTTAAGACACACTACGCAACTACAGATCCTGCTACGTAACCATCAAGATATCAGAAAAGCTTACCATGAGACATGCAACATCATCATGATATCAGAAAAGCTCACCATGAGATACTACTGCTGAACCTCCAGCGTGAAGACCTTTTTATATTTACAAACTTCCCTAGTAACCTTGACCATGAAAGTTCCCCCTTCCCGTATGCAGTTATCTCTCTTTCTCTCACTCCCTTCCTCTCTCTCTCCCTCTCCCTCTCCCTCTCTCTCTCTCTCTCTCTCTCTCTCTCTCTCTCTCTCTCTCTCCTCTCTCTCTCTCTCTCTCTCTCTCTCTCTCTCTCTCTCTCTCTCTCTCTCTCTCTCTCCCTTTCTCTTCTTCCATCGCCATTACCGTCAGCAGCCATGAGTGCCATTACTTTCCCTCTCCCTCTCCCTCTCTCTCTCTCTCTCTCCTCTCTCTCTCTCTCTCTCTCTCTCTCTCTCTCTCTCTCTCTCTCTCTCTCTCTCTCTCTCTCTCTCTCTCTCTCTCTCTCTCTCTTCTCTCTCTTCTCTCTCTCTCTCTTCTCTCTCTCCTCTCTCTCTCTCTCTCTCTCTCTCTCTCTCCCTTCCTACACATACACACACACTCTCACCTAACAGGTTAAAACAAAAATATACGAATGAATGGCTGGGGAGGAGTGTGGGAGAGATTTATATAGGGGAGTGAGAGAGGGAGGAAAAGAGAGACAGAGAGAGAGACAGACAGACAGAATTAGGACAGAATAAGGCTGAGATTTAAAGAGAGAAAATGAAACGCAAAAACAAAAGTATGAAAGTGAGAAAGAAAGAAATAGAAAAGAAATTTAATACATGGGAAAGACAGACGGCAAATAACAGAGGTTTCATGACGGTGACGGAACTAGTGTCTAGTTATCCTTACTTCTTTCTAGAATGAAGAGGTCTGAACAGTATAGCAGACAAGAAACGTGTTAATATTAATATGCAACGCAACCACAATGAACGAGACACAATTTATAAGTACTTATAGGATGTCTCAGTTACATTTCAAGAAAGACCGGGAAGGATACTTGACAAACAGGCAACTGACCAGTAAGAATACATATCACCAGTAGGTCTGATCTCATTATTTGATTAGGTAAGGTCAGATCAAATTAAGTTTTTACAGGTTTTATTACTAGTGAATGCTTCCAACTTATAAAATTTTCAACTTATTTTCAAAGAACAGTCAGCACTATGTTTTCGACTCCTTAATTTTATTTTATATCATTCATCCTTATGCAGCAACTTTATTTGTATCAGATGAATAGGACGAGAAAAATCTCTTGAATGCCCTCCAAGGAATATGATGCTCTCACGTAGGTAGGTGATAGATTCTTATTTTTTTTCCAAGAACTGTAGTTAGCCACCCTTTCCTTAAATCAGACCTGATTACCATCCCATTTCCTAGACATAGTATGTCCTTTACGGGTTTAGCTCGTCTCCACAATATCATAAAATAACATACATAATAGAAAATTACTAGAAACATTTCATCTATCCCAAATTTATACGTATTTATGAGCTTTTGTTAATAACCAAATCATTTCAACAGCCCCTCTTCTGTTCCTGAATTATGTACTTCCTACTGTAACTCCCTCTTCTGATTTGTTCTCTACTTATTCCCTGTACAATATTCACATCACATATTAGTCTCAGACACATCTCCACTGGATCCAGCCTCTTCGCTGCAACATTTAAAAATATTGCTACATACTCATACAAATAATATTAGTAACCATGTTCCCTAATACATTCTCTTATTTACAGTGAATGATAAACTTCCTTTTTTTACAGATCCCTTAAAACTCTTGCTATTTTCTTTGCTTCGGCTATTTCTGCGATTACCTTATCTTTCATTCACCCATCTGTCTTAAATATTTAAATTTATTCACTTTCTCCTTACGTGTCCATTCCAATCACTTGAATAGTGAGATGGACTCGAGGGCTTGAAGAGTGATACTGAGATTTCAAGTCTAACTCTACGCTCAAACTTCCAGTCGGTAGACTTCTTACTTTCATCCCTTGTTTCTGTTCAGCATGCCTTTTATTATAACAAACAAACATTTCCCAAAACACCTTCACAGCTTTTGTAAACATCTGCTGATTTCCAAAGAGCACTGTGTCTCACGAAAAGCTGGAATATTTTTCACTTTATCCCAGGTATAATTTTTTTTATGCTCTCAGTTGTCACAAATATTCTTATATACAATTCTTTTAGCAACTTATGAATATATCTTCATCTTTCCAAAACTTATACTGTCTTATCCATCATGTCACTAATTTCAACCTTTAATGAAAATGACCACCAATACCTTCCCAGCCTTCGTCACCTTATATGCAGCTCTCTTTATTCGTTTCAGCTCTCAAAAAAAAAATTGCTAATAATGAAAGAAAGATTTTTTTTAATTATCTCTTCTCTCTTGGTGGTATGTGATTATTAGGCAGAAAATTACGAGAGCTTGGAGATCAAAAAGAGGAGGGGTTTTTTGAGGTGGACATTTAGAGAGGAGGAACAAAATAATATGACTTGAAGGGCGCATAAATCTGAAGAGGAAGGAAGGTGGGATAGGGGTCGTCCTAGGAAAGGTTGAAGGGATAGTGTAAATGAGGTTTTGTGTGGTTTGGGGAAGGGGGGGGCTTTAGACTTTAAATACTACTTCGCTCAGTTTTCAACTCAGGAATATACTAGGCGATATTCCGGAAATTAATAGATTTGTAGAAACAGGATGATAATAAAACTATGTAACGAATTGCGGTATACCTAGGGACATGGTACTAAGACAAATAGAGAAAACTAAAACCTAAATAAATCCCCAGGTTCCTGATGTGAACTGATTGGCAAGGGTGTTTTAAAGGAATGGTAAAGGGAGGAACTTAGCATTACCTTTGGCTAATCTTTTTAACATATCACTACAAACTGGCATTAGTGCCCTGATAAGTGGAAATCGCAAATGTAATACCTATTTACAAGGCAGTGACCAGGTCCTTGGCCTTCGAAAACTATAGAACAATAAGCCTTAACTCCATTGTGGGAAAATTATGGAATCAATTAATTACAGAGGCAATTCGGTAGCCATCTTGACTGGGCTCAGGATTGATTATATGAATCTCAACAGGTTTTACAAAGGGGCGTTCCTGTCTTACGTATTTACTAACATTTTTTCTATTAAGGTGTTTGGAGGAGGCAGATCATGGTAATCGATTATGATATTAATTGTGTAAGGCTTTCGATAGAGTTCCACCCACCAGAGGCTATTGAGGAAACTTAAGGGGACACAGGGAATAGCGAGAAATTTTTTCCTGGGTAGAGGCATGGCTGACAAATGGACAGCAAAGAGTTTGCATAAATGGGGAGGAAGAAAGAAGAGAATTCTGTATGGGGTAGCCAGTTCACAAGCGGTGTTCTTCAGGGAGTCAGTGTTGGGCCCGTTGTTGTTCACAATTTAACATAAGAATAGATGACGGGATAAATAGCGACATAAGCAAATTTTGTGATGACACCAAAATAGGAGTCCTATTCATTTAATGAGGACATTAGAGCACTCCAGGATGATTTGAATAGACTGACGCAATGTCGGAGGAAGTGGCTGATGCAGATTAATATTGACAAATTTGCTTAGTTCTAAATTTTGGACAGTTAAATAACCATGCCACATATAAACTTATAAGTAGACTCTTAATATTGATTGTGAAAAGGGTATCTCAGGATTTCTGGTTAGCAGTAACTAAAAACCAAGACCCCCCCCAAACAGTGCATTAGTGTTCGCAATTATCGCTAACAGACGTCTTGGCTTCATATCTAGAAGTATAAATTATAGAAGCTCCTAAGTTGTTCTTCAAATCTATATATCCTTTGTTAGGCCTAATTTAGACATGCTGCTCAGTTCTGGGTCACCGTATTACAGAATGGTTATAAAGGATTGGGGAAATACGTACAAAGGAGGTTGACAAAGCTGATCCCATGTATCAGTATCTTCCCTATGAGGATAGCTGAGGGCCCGGATTCTGCACTCTCTCCGAAGCGTAGTTAGAATTAGGGGGTTAATGGATCGAGGTGTATAAATGGAAACAGGAATAAATTAAAGGGGATGTAAATAGCCGTGTTTAAAATTTCCAGCCATGGGACAGGACTGCAGCTATGGTTTCCAAGTTGGAAAAAATCAGATTCAGGAATGATATAGGAAAGCACTGGTTTGGTAATAGAGTTGTGGATGAGAAAAACAAACTCCCGAGTACAGTTATTGAGGCTAAAACATTGTGTAGTTTTAAAAATAGGTTAGATAAATACATGAGTGGGTGTGGGTGGGTGTGAGTTGAACTGAGTAGCTTGTGCTGCTGGGTCTGGTGCAGTGCTCCATCCTTAAGTGGAGATGACCAGGCTGGGTGGGTCATTGGGATAATCCGGGGTGTGGGTCATTGGTCTAATCCGGGGGGGAAACATGGACCTGCTCCGCTTGTCAGTAGGCCTGGCAGTGTTCCTTCTTTTTTATGTTCTTATGTTCTTAAGAGTGCATGAGTGTATTAGACAGGAACGAGTGGAGGCAAATGGTGTTAATGATTTAATGTGCTGTTGGAGTGTGAGGAAAGTAACATTTATGAAGGGATTCAGGGAAACCTATTACCCGCACTTGAGTCTTGGAGGTTGGAAATACAGTGCCTGCGTTCTGGTGGGTGGCTTGAGATTCTCAGAAACCGCTGATCTCCTGGGATATTCCTGCACAACACTCTAGAATTTACGAAGAATGCTATGGAAAAGTTGTTATTCTTTCTTAAATAGCAACTTGCTTCTTGGCGAATAGGGCAAGCGAAAATTTGTGTACGTAATAATTTCACAAAAATCATTTTGAATCTTATCATTGTGTTTGTTTATTACCAATATAATCTTTGTGTTTGGTTATTATTATTGTGTGGGTGTTTTTGTGTGTGTGTTTATATATATATATAATAAAATATATAATATAAATATTATATATATATTTATAATATATATATATATATATATATATATATTTTATTATTATATACGTATATATGCAATAAGATCACAGTAAACGGTGATTTCAGAATATGCAAAAACAACCACTGTGAAAGACTAGAAAATTCCAAGCGCTTTCGTGACTACTCACATTACTGAGTAGTCACGAAAACGCTTGGAATTTCTCTAGTCTTTCCAGTGGTTGTTTTGTATATATATTATATATATATATAATTTATATATATAAAAATATATATATATTATATATATATATATATATTTTATATATATATATATATATTTATATATAAACTAGTGCATTTTTTTCTTAAAATTGCAGACAACCTCGCCATGCTGCTGTGTTTGTGCTGTGCTATGGACGCCGACAGCCAGATTGAACTCCTGTAGCTGAATGAAACAACTGACTCACATGGTGTAGAATTGGTCCTACGAAGCGTATACCATAACTGCTCTGTCCCACCGATTGATGTAACATATTCTCTGCTTTTCTTGCACATCTACGTGTTTTGAAGAATGTTTAATCCTAGGATCAAGCTTTGTTCTCTTCTAATCTTGAAGCTGTGTATGACCCACAGAATTTAGTAATTCCCGATAAATTAAATATTAATAATTTAAATTGTCATTGTTGTAGAAGCTTCTTTTATTATTAAGTTTTTTACTGTTTCACTCACTCATTTCTTTTCGCTTTCCACTGTTCATGCCGAGTAACCGATCTCATTCCTTCTCATCCTATATATGAGATTTAGTCCTGCTTCACCCACATTCATCAGACTCCCCAAAAAATTATGTCTACATATGTATTTCTCGCATGCTATCCCATCACTTCACTTCTGAACACACATAGCCATTTACATCTTATTTCTGCAAAAGTGTCTTTGCTTAGAATAAAAAATTATCTTTATAATTCTTTCATTTGATCTTTTGTACTCCATCTCTTTCAAGTTGTACCTTCCTATTATAATTTTAAATTTATACGGGGAAAACGCAGAAACCCTCAGGGATTGTACAGCGCCAATAGTGTGTGTGTGTGTGTGTGTAAAATATATATATATATATATAAATATATATATATTAAAAATATATATAATATATTATTATGTGAGTGGTGTGTGTGTGTGTGTGTGTGTGTGTGGTGTGTGTGTGTGTGTGTGTGTATGTATAACAAAATACATTAACATATAATATGAAGGAGAGCATGAACGACATCTCAAAGCATACATCTTAAATACTTCATCCAGCCCCCTGGCGGTGGGCCGCGTGTCCGGAATGCTGCAGGCATTTTCCTTCTGGATCGCAACACTGAGTCTTTGAAAGAGGGAAATGGTGGATCTGGGGTCCTTGCTTTCTGTGATGAGTTTTCCACCTAACTCTTTCGGGAATTTTAAAGCACACCTGTAACCATGCTCCAAGGATCTCTCACCTTACTGGGACGAAGTCATAGCAAGGTGGGAACCGTCCGTATTTGTTGATTTTCAGGGTCTCCCTCAAACTGGCGGCCCAAGCCCCTTCAGCGTCAGAGTGTGGCAAGTAGGTGTCAGCCAACGTAGAGGTACAGGTGTAGTCCCATACAATCTCCTTACCGTCCTCCCCGGGGGTAGCATGAGGGTTTAAACGCCCACCCGGGACGCTTTTTGACTTCTTTCAGACCTCAGTACTTGGGGTTTCCCCCTTCGGCTACCATGGGAATATGGTGAAACTTCTCTTGTTTGATGTCGTTGCCCCCTATGTCTAGCCTCCCTTCCCCCTCTCTCTGTGTTTTGTCTCCCCTCTCTCTCTTTCCTCGCTCCCCTGTCGCACACACAAAAAACAATTAAAAATTTTATAAAATTTTTAAAATATAAAATATATAAAAAATATATATATATAAAAAAATAAAAAATATTAAATTATAAAATTTTTTCGTCCGAATAGGCAGAACTTCCATTTTGGGCTTAAAAAGCAACGCTCATTTTGCCATCCAGGACAAGTAAAAATTTTTTGTATCAAAAATTTTTCGCCAAAATCATTCTAAACCTAACGAAAAAAAAAATTTTTGATTTGTTTTTTTTGGGTACTAAATTACTGAAACGTATTTAAAAATTTTATTGGGTTGGGAAAAAAAAAATTGCTCTTGCTTAAATTAAAAGGGTTAAAGGGAAGTTTTCTAAGATTCTTTTTGGGGGCAAAAAAAAATTTTTTTAAAATTAACATTAATGAAAAAAAAAAAATTTTTTAAAACGTTTAAAAGAAAAATTTTAGAAAAAGGAAATTAATTTTAAAAGAGTTTTGCTAATTGACCATTTTTAACATATTCGGGGACGACATATATATATATATAAAATAAAATATATATATATAATAAAAAATATATATATATATATATAATAAAATATATTAAAATATATAATATTTTAAATATATACAAAATTTTATAATATATATATATATTTATATATAAAATATATATATATAAATATATATATATTTTTATAATTTTATAATATATATAATTTATATATGTTTTATATATATATAAAAATATATAAATATATATAAAAATTTTATAAAATATAAAAATATAAATATATATATTTTAAATTTTATATATATAATAAAAAATTTTATATATTATAATTTTATTAAAAAATATAATATAAATAATTTATATAATAAATATATAATATATATATATATATAAAATATAAAATATATATATATATATATAAAATTTATATATATAAATATATCTTAAAAATATAAAATATTAAAAAAATATAAAATATAAATAAAAAATAAATTATATAATATTATATTTTATAAAAATACACACACAAACACATATTATGTACATCGACATCAATTTTTTTTTTTTGATAAGTTTAAAGATAAATATGAAAATTTGTTTTTATTTTTGCATATGGGCGTCAGTGATTAAGATATATATGAAATAAGTTTCCCTTGTAATTAATACAACGTGAATCTCATTGTTAATAATGAAAAAAATGGGGAAATGGGAATCTACATTACTTAATGTAATAAATATTTTAAAAAAAAATCTAAATGTCAATTTTCTTTTTTGCATTGTTGGGGTCATTCTTTTTTTCGCAAAATGGAAACATTATTTTGTGGAAAAGAGAGAGAGAGAGAGAAGAGAGAGAAGACAGACAGACAGACAACAACAGAACACACACACACACAAAAAAACCAAAACACACAAACACACACACACACACACACACACACACACACACACCAAAAACACACACACACACGTGCACGTACCATGCACACACCAAAGCACGCACGCATATACAACCCGGGCCCAGTGTCCCAATCGCATGTGCCTAGGACAAAAAATTAACTAACACACACACACAAAAAAGAAAGAGAGCAAGAGAGAACTACACACCAAACCCCAAAGACATTTTCACCCCTAACAGCGGTTTTAAAAAGTAAAATTTTTAAAAAAAACAAGCCTTTAAAAGAGACATGCCAAAAAATTCCCCCCCCCCAAAAATCGAAAAGAAGACTTTAAAAAAAAGTTTCCCCAAACACATCTTGTTCCCAAAGTGAAAGTCGTTTCTTTACTGTTTTGGGTGCCCTGAGCTCCAACCCAAACCAGACCTTTAAGAAATCCCATCCAAAACAACTGAATACAACTAGAGAATACTGGTTTAACCCAAACCTTTTTTTCTTTTTTACCCTTGACTCTAACACTTAAAAATTTTTTAAGAAACCTTAATCTATAAAAGAAAAAAGATATTTTAAAAACCTCCCCTGTTTTACTTGCAAGGGGCCCGGGTGTCTTTTCCCCAAGGGATTCTTTGAAAAAAGATTTTTCAAATTTTTAAGAACATGCACATGTGTATAATTCTACAAAAACTTTCAATTTATATGGATGGGGGAGCGGAAGATGAATAGATGCTCTTGAGGGGATCGTGGTCCAGGGAAATGGAGCTACCTGCCTCTTTGTCGAATCAAACTGATTGCCTCTTATGCTTTACGTGCCGTGACCTCTACGACTTTAGTGCTTTCCCTTGAATAGGATATCAAGAAAAAGAACTAGAAGAGCAACAAAAACAATAATAATAATAATAGTAATAATAATAATAATAATTATTATAATTATTATTATTATTATTATTATTATTATTATTATTATTATTATTATTATTATTATTATCATCATCATCATTATTATTTTTATTAATTCAAGAACTTTGAAAAGCGCTAAATCAGAACAATGTATATAACAATTATAATTAATTCCCTAAGAAGTCATTAAGTAATTTCTAAAATAACTAATTTTCTAACTACTTAAACGATCAGGTTACTAATTATTTAATTCTCTGAACAACAAAGCTCTGCAGAAACTATGCATGTCAATAACGAGCTACATAGATAACTAATTAGGCTTGTTATATTTTACCTAGCCATTCAACAAATTAGCTAATTGTTTAATTTACTCAATAACTTCTTATAAAATACCAAGATTCGGGGAACCTACATATATTTTCCTAAGGGTACCTTTTTTTGACTTAATAAGATAGGATTCATAAGCAATATGTTGTTACCCTTTTCCATATGATTTTTACACAGTGAAAACAAAAGCCAGCTGTTTTTTTTCCTGCCACATTCCATTACACAGGATGGGTTATACACAGTGTAGAATGCTACACATTCACTGCATAAATCCCTAACATAACAGTGGAATGCTATACATCCACTGCATCAATCACTAACATATATCAGTGAACTGTTACACATCCACTGCATAAATCACTAACACAACAGTAGAATGCCACGCATCCACTGTATAAAAACCACAAACACAGCAGTGGAATGCTAAACATCTACTGTATAAAAATCACTAACACAACAGTGGAATGCCGCAATCCCACTGTATAAAATACTAACACAAAGCAGAATGCTACATTCACAATATACTGCATCCACATCCACACAACATCCACAGCCATCCACCTGAGACTAGTGGGGCCATAATAATCCTCTCCATACACTACCAAGTCAATAAACATCAACTAGACTTTAAGGCAAGAAACAGTTTTCATTCCGTTCACTTTTTCCTAATATGATTATTCTCAGTTTTCTCCTTAAAATGCAGTCTAGAGAGGAGCATTATGATTTTCTTATTTTAATAATTTAGGTGTTATTTACACATATCACTTCTGTTATTTAAATGCAATGCCTAAGCAATATTTAAAGAAGAAAAATAAGAAGAAGAAAAAGAAAAGAAAGGGGAGAAAAGGAAGAAAACATAAAGACAAAAAAAAAAAAAGGAAAATAACAGCATCGCTCACAAATCGGTGTTCTATACGCAACTCACATCAGGAGAGTCACGACAATTTGCCGAGTTATTTCGGTCGTAAGCGAAGCTGTCATCGCTACCCTCTTCTAGACGAAAAAAAAAATTATAATGAAGAGTAAGCGCTGAAACCGTAGAGGTTATAAAGCATCTAGGGAATGGGAGGCAATCACGTTTGTCCAGATTATGGGAGAATAGCTCCACTTCTTCAGATCAAGAACCCGTCGCCAGTATCAAGGCACTTTGGTTAAAGGGGTGAGGGAGTAATGTCAGCTGGAGTGGCGAGGGAGGTTTGATGTCTGCTGAAGTGGTGAGGGAAGAGTGATGTCAGGTGTCAGGTAAGGTGATAAGGGAGGAGTGGTGTCAGCTGGGATTGTGAGGGAGGAGTGATGTCAGCTGGGGTGGAGAGAGAGGAGTGGTATCAGCTGGGCTGGTGAGGGCAGAGTGGTGTCTGATGAGTGGTGAGGGAGGAGTGGTGTCAGCTGAGGTAGTGAGGGCGGTGTGGTGTCAGCCGGGGTGGTGAGGGAGGAGTGATGTCAGCCGGGGTGGTGAGGGAGGAGTGGTGTCAGCTGAGGTAGTGAGGGAGGAGTGGTGTCAGCTGAGGTAGTGAGGGTGGTGTGGTGTCAGCCGGGGTGGTGAGGGAGGAGTGATGTCAGCTGGGGTGGTGAGGGAGGAGTGGTGTCAGCCGGGGTGGTGAGGGAGGAGTGATGTCAGCTGGGGTGGTGAGGGAGGAGTGATGTCAGCTTGGGTGGTGAGGGAGGAGTGATGTCAGCTAGGCTGGTGAGGGAGGAGCAGTGTCAGCTAGGGTGGTGAGGGAGGAGTGGTGTCAGCTAGGGTGGTGAGGGAGGAGTGGTGTAGGCTGGAGTGGTAAGGGAGGAGTGGTGTCAGCTGGAGTGGTGTCAGCTGGAGTGGTGTCAGCTGGAGTGGTGACAGCTGGAGTGGAGAGGGAGGAGTGGTGTCAGCTGTAGTAGTGAGGGAGGGTGGTAAGCAACGCCATACATGCACAAGTCCATTTCCCGTAGACCAACCTCCGTTAATGTGGCAGCAGCCAAAGTAATCATTCCGACTGAAGAGCTGTTTCCTTCCACTTCCCCCGCCTCTTTCTCCTCCACCACCTCCTCCACCGCCTCCTCCGCCTCCTCCGCCTTCTCCGCCTTCTCCTCCTCCTCCAATTTCTGTTCTTCCTAGCCTCCTTCTTGGGATGCTGGAATCAAACGAAAAGTTATAGAAAGGATGTTTATCAAACTGATTATATAGCTCATCCACATTGTTTTTTAAAAGTCACCGGGTTAAGAAACTTTAATTCACAACTAACTCACAGTACGACCAGGAAACTTAAGACAAAGTTTCGGTTCTCCAAGTCACAACGATATTAGTCAAGAACCTAATGAAAAATTATATAAATTTGCTCTCAGAACTGTGGGCTGCGATTTGTTCCAGCCATGATATTGTGATTTTTATGTTTCAAGATTGTGTATTGTTATATCTCTCTAGCGAGGAAAGATTATTTAAAATCACTCATGGAAAGATTGTTTCAGATTCACGAAATCGTAATGACACGATTGCAAACAAACTATATCACGGGCGGGATTGAACCCGCGATCAGAGAGTCTCAAAACTCCAGACTGTCGCGTTAGCCACTGGACCAGCTAGCTAGTTGGACGAATCTTATTGTGGATAGCTGGTCCAGTGGCTAACGCGACGGTCTGGAGTTTTCAGACTCTGACAGCGGGTTCAATCCCGACCGTGGTATGGATTGTTTCAGATCACAGTGAAGAAAGGGCTAAGGTCAGCTATTAGTATTTTCATAGGAAAGAGCTAAATCTTCAATGAGATTTGAAGCAGCGAAGGAGAGAGTAGCTCCAACTTCTTGGATTACCAGCGCTTTACTAAACATCAAGACACACCCCTTTCTCCATGAAAAGAATTATGAGACCAAGAAAACAGCATCATCTCTCACTCTTCAAGAGAAGTACCTTGATGCTGGTAAAGGATTCTTGATCTAAAAAACTGGAGTAACCTTGCTTTTCCTTAGACTAAACCTTATTACCTTCCATTCGCCAAGCGCTGCATGACCTCTTGGAGTTCAGTGCTTCATTTAATTTTTAAAATACATAATCACTCAGCTTAGCTCTTTCTTCCTGTGTACGACGAAACATTACAGTGAGGAGAGCGAACAGATCTAACCGGCGATCAATATGGTGAACCTTCCAAAGCAGAAATTAACTTTTAAGTATGGTAATGAAGCAGCTACCAGTGATCAATGCAATCACTCGTGCAAGATTGAAGAGGAAATGGTGCCAGGAAGCAGGGTGAGTTAGGGGGTGGGTGAGTGGGAGGGGGGTTTAGAGAGTGAGTGGAAGGAATGGAAGGGAGTTGACTGGGAGGGAAAGTTCAGGCAGTGTTAGTGGGAGGTGGCCTTGAAGTGTGACTGGGTGAGAGGTTGGTGGGGATTTTGAGTGGAAAAGGGTTTGAGAAGTGCGAGTAGGAGAGTCTGTTTGAGGATTCATACTCTCGTCCAGGTTTTCTCTGAAGGGAGCAACCACAAGACATATTCGTCTACTCATACATTCCTTTAGGCTCTCAACTCCTGCGTGTTTGCTCTTAGTTTTGCTCACCTAGTTATTCTTACACGGATGTGAGGAAAAAGTTTCTATTTGGTCACTAATGTTTTATATTAGAAAGACAATGAGAGATTTTCCGTCATGTTACATTTCTCTTACAATTGTAGGGACGTGTACCTCAGTGCCATTGACGTTCCTGGTCACTAACTAACGGTGTGATACACTTTGTGATATGACAGCATTTCTTTCTTTTCCATTTCCTTTTCTGTTACTTGTTAACCTTTTCCTGAGTCAGTAATCACTTCCATTACAAGAACTGCAAGACCATCAGCTAATTCCGTCACAAATTAATTTCGTAGACCGTATAACATTAATGCTGTTATTCATTTTATATTTTGTCCCTTAGTGATAAGTCTCATCTTTCTATTTACTTTTTTTTCCTGTAAATATACTATTTTATCATTTACATACTTTATTTTTTCTCCATATTTTTTTTTTTTTAAAGTGAAAGAACGACTTTCCGAATATTTATAGAAAGAAAGCCGACGTTGCCCATGCATCTGGTGACTTTTTGCTTACCTCTGGGGATTCTACAGGGATACCACGATTCAAAAAAAATCTGCGGTGAACTAGAACATTCCATATCCCAGTGTGGTAGAAATCAAATTGATATTCACGTCACCAAAAGAAATCGGCGAATCGATTTAACGGTAAATCAATTATTCTCAGAACAACACAGTTTTTTCTTCATTTGCGAAGGTTCGCTTCTTGACTTTCGTCTTATTCTCTGCGTCTGACGTTGTATATGTACTGCTGATGAATGTGAAGCAACGCAGATTTAGTGGCAGTGGATGATAATAATTTTATTTTGACCCAAATGTTTCCTAGACGATTACTAGATAGGAAGAAGCGCTCTAATATCATTGGCATCTATTTAAAAGCAAGCAAAATTTGTTACTATCGCCATTTTTCAAAGGAGTAAAAATATGGGAATGTTTGTACTCTCATTAAATAAGTGCCTAGATTTGAGCAAAATGTGTCCAACATCATTGACAACAGGCAGAATTAAACCACTACCCATCTTTTATTCTCAGATATTGACTCATCCATTCATGATTAAACCCCTGAAAAAATTAAAACTTTTTTAATTTACTCAAAAACGATACGTCTTTATGAATTCACAAGTTATGGATGAACGCCCTTGCAGCCATCTTGAATTTATGAAATTAATCAAACATAACAGAGTGGCAGTCACTGGATTATCACTCTAAACATCTAAAAAAAATATTTCTACTCAAAACTCCATGATCAGTAAAAAAAAAATCATTTGGCAACAAGACTATAACAACCTTTATTATCACCGAAGCCGAAGACTCATTTCGAGTTCCTCTGTCCACCCGTCTCGTAAAGCAGCAAGAATTCCCAGTTAACTGTTTAATGAATAAACGAAACAAGTTCATTTCAATCGAAATTTAATCGCCAGGACGAGAGAAAAACCAGTATTGTTAATTTGGTGTTTTTATTTCGTATTCATAGACAGACTTTCCATGGTCATTACATAAAAGAACTTGTTAGGTAATACTGCCAGTGTAATTGTTTTGTCCCTGACGATATATGTCTTAAAGAATAATTATCATTTGATAGAAATTAGTAAAGTGCTCATTAGTGGAGCATTGAGTTGGAATTGACAAGGTAGTTAATTAAGAGCGAATGGGAGTAATTAGAAAGGAAAATTTGTTTATGAGAAGGCACAAATAAGAAGGGGCAAGGCGTTAATCAGAGGGAAAAAGGTGCTAATGAGAAGGGGTAAGGTGTAAATTAGAATGAGCAAGTCGGGGAGCAAGTAGTTAATTAGATGGGTTTTATTAGTGGTTCAAGAAGTTAGACGGGTTAAGGGGTAATGGAGAGGGAGCAAAAGATTAATTAGAGGGAAGCAAGGGTTTAATTAGAAGGGGAAACACATTATTAAAAAGGGTGTAGTAGTCAGAGGATAGGGCAAGGGTAAATTACGGAGGGAAAGAGTTAATTAACACTAACAACGTGTAAATAAAATTAATAAAGGTTTAAAAAGATGGGTAAAAGGATTTTGAAGGGTAGGTAAACAGTTAAGGGAAAGAGCCAAAGGAATAAGAATAATTGACAAGTAGACATGTATGGGTAGAAAGTGTACAAAATAAGCGAACAGGTGCAGAGAAAATATGAAAATTGATAAAAATGATAGAGAATAAAAGAATTATTGCCTTAAAATTAATTGTTAATCGTGATTTCTAACTTTATTTTTTTATTGTACTTTCATCCATTTTTTATTGTGCTTATCCTACTTTCATTTGTCATATTCTAGCCCTTCTTTATTATTCCGCTCTATTAGCACGATTTATCACTTATTTTTAATCCTCGTTTGAATCCTGCTTTATTTTATTTTCGATTTTTACCTCCCAGAATTGCTCAAGAACCCACATCCAGGATCTTGAGAAACTTTTTTTTTTTTCAAGAAAATTTTCTTCGTGAAACAACTGCTTTACCCTGGAACCAATTTAATGTATTGCAGTATCCACATGTATCGTAGTGTAACCTAGCCTAACCTCATCTAGTCTAACCAACTTAACCTAGCTTATGCTATTCTAGTGAAGTGATAACCTAATCATTGAGATGTTGCTTCACTGGGTTAGGTAACATGTCACTGGGCGAGTTGTCACCTTTTCTGAGATATCACCTCAGTGTTCAATATATAAAATGTGATCTTTTTTCCCTTTTCTTCCTATTCCTCTGATAATATTTGTGTAAGTCACATAAAAGCACTCAAGTTTTTTCTTATTTATATGTATTTTTCTTGAGCAAAATTGGAGTTTCTCCTGTTTATGTGTTGATTGCAATATAAAAACCCTAGAGCATTGTTTCTCGCGTTTTGGGTTATATATATATATATATAATATATATATATATATATATATATATATATATATATATATATATATATATATATTATATATATATATATATATATATATATATATATAATATAATATATATTTAAACTTTCAGAAAGCTTTTGATAGAGTTCACCATGACTGACTAATTTGAAACTGCAACCGTAAAATATGGAAGGAATTGAAGGTAAATTATTAAAATGGATGAAAGATTTTTTTTTTGAGAGAAAAATGCGAACAATTATAAGAGGAAAAAATGTCTGCATGGGGTGCCAAAAGGTTCTGCACGTGCCCCAATAATGTTTCTAATTTATATTAAATCATTTACCAGCAGGAATAAAAATTTACACGAATATGTTTGCAGAAATAATAAATAAGCACAATAACTTGACTAGAACAATACACAAATAACCCGTACATAGGAGAGGGGAGCTTACGACGACGTTTCGGTCCGAAACGTCGTCGTAAGCTCCCCTCTCCTATGTGCGTTTTTTTGTGCATATTTTTGCAGATATTGCAAAAATCATATTTAAAATTAATAATGAAAATAACCGTAAATCTTTACAAGAGGATCTGAATACGTTGATCACATGGAATGATAGATGCATGATGGAATTTAATTTAGATAAAAACTAATTAATAGAAATTGGAGAAAGTGAAACCATGCTTGTGACAAAATATGAGACTATCAGATATAAAAAGATAATTATTTATTATTAACCAAAACAATGTCACTGCAAGATCATGTAAGTGAAAGTGTGAGAAACTCCATTGCCACTCTGGTAAATTATAAATAGCTTTCAGATATATGTATGGTGAAATGTTGAAAATGTTCATAACTTATTTAAGACCAAAATTGAAATAGGACCAGTTGTAGGATGTCCACAACCGCTGGTATGTTAGGATTTTGTCAAGGTTTTTAGTCAGATTAAAAATGACAGATTAGATAAAGATGAATTTGATTGTCAACAAAGTTTATGATCCTCACACATTTCATGTATTATGAATTAATCTAGTTTATGCAACTGGACTTATTCAAATTGTTCTTTTATTAAACTTGATTCTATTATATTTTGTTTAACAGTCGATTTGCTTGTAAAAAATTCTCATTTATTTTAAATCAATGGGGTGGTTAGAAATTTATCACATGAATAAACAGAGCATTAGACTCATCCATTTTTAATGCTGTATTTATGTTGCTGCATTTCTTAGTTCTAGACGTTTTCTAGTTTGTCCAAAATAAAATTTATTGAAGTTTGTACAAGGAATCTTGAAAACAAAACCATCATTATTTTGGGGGAATTCCTAAATAAATAGTTTTATGACATAAGATGTTTTAATACAAGTTTGATTTTGAAAGTCTTTCTATTTAAGAATTTGAAAATCAAAGTTATATTTACAGGTCTTGATATCATAGAAAACTGATTTGTTCCCACAAAATTCTGTAGGTTGCATATACAAGATTCCTTGTACGAAATACAATAAAGTTTATTCTGGGCAACTATAAAATGTCTCGTAGTAAGATTATTATATAAGTAGCATTAAAACTGAATAAGAATCTTGTTCTAGAGATTTTATTGAACAAAACAAAATTAAGCTTTATAAAAAATCCTGCTGATTATAGTTTGAATATAAGTCCTGAACTGCATAAACTAAATTAATTCATAATGCATTAATTCAGTGCGGATTATAAATTATGTCGAAATTTTTTACTTTACCTCAAATTTCATTCTCAAACTGACTAATAATTTTGAGAAAGTCATTACATATCACTCTCAACCTGATTAGAAATTTCAGAACAATAAAAATATATTTCCCACCCTCAGTAGGTAACAAACAACCCACTCCAGCAGCACGTCAAATCATAAAAACCA
>NC_069412.1:25280453-25305453 GCF_026875155.1 Cherax quadricarinatus | reverse complement strand
TATATGCATTTATGCATATGTAGGTTTATGTATATGGATATGTACATGCATATGCAAACGCATACGCACGTTCACATGTGTGCGTATATAAATGCGCGCGTGTGAATGTTCTTATTTGTGAAATGTGTATCCCACACAACCAATCGCTACTCATACAAGTATAAGTAGTGAAACCGGTTGTTCTCCTATTAGAGCCAGATTCTGGTATGCCCTAACCGGTACTCTAAATCCACTTTTTTCCACCGTACTTGCAATCACTCGGGTGTCTGGTGTTCCGATCGATAGTCTATTACCTGCAAGCACAGGATTTGGTAGCGAACACTTTACCAAACATTTAGCAAGGGTCGGCAGTGACCAGGGATACCAAAGACAACAGCTAGGTCTTTAATGCTAACAGGTACAGTACTGAATGGTTAGGTTTAAGCCTCTGCAGAACCTCTGTCTTCCTCTGGAGAGGAGAATAATAATGAATTCGAGTGCAAGTATAACCAGTTTTATTTTTTTTTTTTTTGTCCTACTTTGTGATCTGCATCTGCCGGAAACCAGAAGCAGTCACACAGGCATTATCATCACTACTACTACCACGATAGCTACCACTATCCACCACCACCACCACCACCACCACCACACCACCACCACCACTACTACCATGATAGCTACCACTATCCACCACTACCACCCCCTTTTCCTATGACATATTCCAATTACCCCACTTACCTATGGAATAAAACAGGGAAATAAAATAAATTTTGTTTCCTCTTGGTAAATATCACTTTAAATAAGTTTCAATCATACTGATGATGATCTAAATCTTGTTTAAACAAAATATACTCCACCATCATCACTACCCAACCCCACCATAACTACCAACGCCTATATGACCAACCTTCAACAAGGCCATCTTCCCCTCCACCCCTCACTGACAACACTAACCCCTCACTCTAATGCTGCAATATAGCTTATGAGATTTGGCGTATGAGGAAATCAGTTTCATGTGTGTCTTTACCTTTCATCTCTTGGAGTTACTTTTTTCCCAATCCACAAACTCTATCTAACAATAGAGATTCAAGGAAATCATGATCACTCGCCTTAGCTCCCTCCTGTTGGTCTCAAAATGTGGATAAAGAGCAACATATTAACAGGGCAGAATTTTTTTATGAAAACTTGCACCAAATATCTTTTATCAGATCAATAAGAGTTTGCATGGGAGAAGGAGCCTCTGCGGGTATTGTCTTTATGACTAACTACGGGCGGGTGTTGGAAAACATCAATATGATTACTTTTTTCTTCAGAAATGTATTGGCATTTGCATACATTGAGTAGCACCGTATGTAAATTTGTTTATATTTTTTTTCATATTCCTTTACGTATACCCAAGTATACATAATTATTAATTCTAAAGCTACTGCATAGTCAAGTAGACTACAGTCAATGCTATGTAAATTAGACACAAATGTAATACAAATTTATTCAGGCGTTCCTCCCACACGAGCTTTATCAGTCCACTGAATTGATAAAGCTCCCCGAGCGAAAAGTTTTCTCAGTAACTATCCTTGTATAACACATATGTCTCATTTATATACTTTACGATAGTTAATGCCATTTCTTATCTAGTCCAAGATATGGTATTTTTTTTTAGCAGACACGCCAAGGTGGAGCCGCTGGACAACAGATACAAATCTTGTTGTGCCAAAAACGGTTCCAATAAATCTAAATATCACTATACCTCTGTCCTTAGAAAAAAATAAGGTCGGATGCTTTTAATGTTGGAGTTATGCTAGGTATGCAGATTTCCCTTTCAAGTAGTTGTATCCTTGGTTAACATCCAATTTCTTTGATCAAACGTTCTTCACTAGCATCTCTTCCTTAATCTTCCATCACCGTCTCGCCGAGGGCCTGGGTTCGATTCCCAGCCAGAGTAGAAACATTGGACGTGTTTCTTTCAACCTGTTGTCTATGTTTCCCATCAGTAAAATGGGTACCTGGGTGTTAGTCGACTGGTGTGGGTCGCATCCTGGGACACTGACCTAAGGAGCCCTGGTCACAGACCGGGCCGCGGGGGCGTTGACCCCCGGAACTCTCTCCAGGTAAACTCCAGGTAAGAGCCAAAAATCTTACGGTCATTTTTCTCCATATTAGCTTAATAATATTTTTAAATTATTACGTTTTCCTCCTATTTTATGTAATGAGAGAGTATTTATCAGAGATATTAAAGAATCCAGTAAACTTCTCCAAATTAACCCTATTTACCTTCTGTGTAAATCACCACCACCCCCATCACATCTCGCCACCCACTGATATACCACCAGATGTGGTTATATATACACACTATACAGAATAAGCTTTTATTGGGACAGTAAAGTTTATTCTGTACAATGAAAGCTTGTTCGACACATATCTCCCCACTCATTACTTTGTCTAAAATAACTATTCCACTACTCTTGGCATTATTCTCTCAATTTTATCATTCTTAAATACCGCTTCCTCCATATTTTGTCACATCCTTCCCCACTTTTATGCCACTCCCTGCCCTACCCTTCCCTCACTACCACCACGCACTCCATTCTCTTTACCATTCCACCCCCTCTTACACCACTCTTACTCTCTCTCCATCACTACTCTTACCCTCTTCATCACCACCCCTTATAATTTCCGTCACCACACCTTCCCCTCTCCTAACCTTCCCTCCCTTCTCTAACGCCACTCCCACCATCACCAACACCCCCTTCTCTCCATCAACCCCCCCCCCCTTCACTTCTTACAATCCCTCCTTCTCTCTTCCATCTCCCCTCTTCCCTCCAGCAGCTCCTTCAGCCAAGCATCCCACTGATATGCCCACCAGCCAAGGGAGAGTGAATCCGGCGTGAAACAATGGAAGGCGTACACCCCTGGGGCTCTGGTCAGCGCGGTAGTTTCATATGCAAATTATATGGTACCCCTGTGATGAGGGCCGAGCCTATTTGCGATGTCAACTGCATACGTGGTCATTAGATCCTCTGGGGCCTCAGCTTCTCATAACACCCGGAGACCAGATCTATATCAACAGTCTCTCTCCTTGATGTCAGTGTTGCTATTTTTTGTTTATTATTGCTAAGGAGTTGGTTCTGTAGGAAGTTCTTTTGTGAGGGTTGATGGTTTATCATTGTCACTGGGTTTCGTCTCAGGGGACAGATAGCGTCGGATGTAAGTGGAGAGTGCAACGTTCTATAAAGGGGTGGAAGCTGACAGAGGAGAAGAGGGAGGGGGGGATTGGAGGTGGCAAGAGGATGGGGCGAAGTAGGAGGAAGAGGAGGAGAAGGAGGAGGGGTAGGAGGGAAGAGAATGGGGAGGTCCGGAGTCTCTGTTGTCCCGACCGTGTGCAAGATAAGTGGGAGGTTGGACTATTATTGTCTCCTGTCGCGGATGGGGCTATGAATATCCTATACGACTTAAGGTTGAGGCACAACAGTAGGGTTTCTCACTGGTGTGAGGCCACTCCGTTGTTGTCATGAGGTCTGCAGTCGGACAGGGGCACAAGCTCAGTACTACACAGGTCATAATATCAGATTGTATCAACGATCGATCCAAGCTACTCAGTAACCCTCGTAAAGTTGAATTGTCCCGTAGCATTTATTCACGGACTTTGAGTTATTATCAGCCAGTGTTTACTGTTTGAGAACAGAGTTTATTCATCATTTTTAAAAGACTGTCATGAGTGCTACTTACTAATGGTTCAGGACGGATCAGAAAGTTGTCGAAATTTTCTTCTGTATGCTGTGGGTGAGTTGTGAATTTATCTAGTGACAGTATTGTGGCATTTATTCTTTATTCTATGTAAGATACGGACACTAAACCCACGATTTTCGTGAGGATATCACAAACGATAAGCGTTATATTCAGAAGATAATCAACTCCCCTCCTCTTATCTACAACACAAACTTGGCCACACTCTAAGGGACTATATCATGTGCAGCCTTGGCAGTCGGGGTGCGTTCTTTACTGCAAGACAGGGCTCACCTCCCCCTCAGGAGGCATTATAAGCTGCAATTGAATCTCTCCTCGGCGACTAAGCGCTGCGGACTGACCCTTCCCCTGACTTAGCGTATGGTTGGCGGACTTAGGTGACAACGTTGTCCGACTTAATTGGTTTTGACCGTGGTGCCCCCGCGAGACCCCAGCCGCGTTGTCCACCCATTCCGCTCCTGCAGCAAGCTGGTTACCGTCCACGCCCCTGGTGCTTAGCGTCAGGGCGTGGAGTCGTGCTCTCTCAGAGTCCAGCCTCGGTGCCACAGGGCTGGGCGCCGAGCCTTATTTTCGTAGGCTGTTAGCTGCACGCCTCCAGTCGCCAGCGGAAAACAGAATTGGAGGAAAACCTTGTAAGGTCATCGTGAAGAGAAGCATCGCATTGTTATATTTATGAGAAAGCGCTAAACATGTAGGAATCATATAACTCCTTGGAAATGAAGGTAATCATGTTTGAACTGAGGAAGGATTACGTAGCTCCAATTTCTTCGATAAAAATCCCTTAACCATTGTCAGCGCACTCTTCCCTTTCCCCCTTGAAAAGAAGAAACGTCTCTATCAGGGAAGAACGAAGTGACTTCGAGGTCTCCTACTGTGTTTCGTATTGATGTCATCTCGTTGATAAAGCTCTTGATCCAGGGAAATGGGCTCAATCGGTTCTAGTAAAATCAGCCTTCCAATTCTCTACCGTGTCAGTAGATGACTATCCATCAATGTAGTTAATTCTGTAACAATATCAACCATCCAATTCTCTTCAGTAACACTTGGTGACTCTCCCTCAACTAATCACATATCTGATCAGATTAACCTTCCAAGTCTTAGCAAAAACAAATAAGGAGTTTCGTATACATTTCTATATCAAAATAGATACTCAGTCAATGAGGGAATTAAATGTTAAATCTACTGTAGGCAATAATACACACATGCACTGATTAGTAGACATTAATTAAGTAAAAAGCAAAAAGGCACAACACTGTGACTGGAACAATGCATAAAAACCCACACATCGGAGAGAGAAACTTAAGACGACGTTTCGGTCGGGCTTGGACCATTTAAGGTTTCTTCAGTCGGTTTCACCATAATACTTCCACAACTAAATCTACTTTTTAGTATGATGCTAATTTGCTTTAAGAAGAATGAACTGGGTCATTAGCTGACAGAAAAAAAATCATGTTGCGCTAACTGAGAGTGCATTAACTCACGCGCTGTACTATAAATTGTTTCCATTGATGCATTAATCATCAGGGCAGGAACACTGCGGCAGTAGTGACGATAGGATCGGTAAGGCAGTAGCAATGACAAGAACACTGAAGCAACAGTCACGAAGGCAGGAACACTGATACAGTTGTTATGAGGGAAGAATAAAATCAAGAGAACTGCGAGAGACACAGGAAGCCAGCTTTACGTTGACTATATCTTCTCGTCAATTATTTGTATCCCATTAACTCGTGATTATTTAAGTGCGTGTCTTCAGCAGTATAGACTGTGTCAAGATAATTGATTACCGAAGCAATGAGCAAAAGAGTGCCAAGATATATTAGCATTTCCTTGAAATCGTCTATAAAATAATGATATTTAATGCCTTTTTCCAAGAGCGAAGAAAGGCGCAGGAAAAAAAGTGACCCAACTAAGAAAGTAACTATTGAAGTTTCTAAACTAGCTGCTAGCTATATCCATCCACAGGATGGGTATAGGGTGCACAATAAACTAGCAGCTTCGGTGGCAATATCTTAATCTATCTAGTTGTAGCAGCAATTTGCAAAGCGCTACGCAAAAACAGAAGGCAAAGAAAACCATGAAAATCATCCAAGAGGCAACTCAAGTAGCAAACAGGATATATCTCACAAATAGAATAGTAGATGGTTGGAATGATATCAAACAAGAAGAATTAGTGCCCATACCACACCACTGGGAATCTCAAAAACTTTTTTTGTATAGGTGATACATCACGATCATGAGCTTTCTTAATGTAACAAACTTTTTCTCTTTTTCACTTAAACTTTAATATCCTTCTTCTTGTATTCTCTCTCTTCACCCGATTTCTCCTCCTCATTGCCTCTTCCAGTCTCACTTGTGTTTACCTCATAGTGTCTTCATTACCGCTGCACCATTCTCTACTCTAGTCAAAGCAGATTATGACGTTGCATTAATAGATCCCGATGACCACAGGCCGCTTGTCTACTGCAGAAGTCGAGCACTGGAAAATAGATATTGATTTCGAGATGCAAGGCTTTGCGGAATTAATCATATCCCTCCTGTCGGCAGAGGAGCATGAGAAGAGCCAGCCTAGGGCAGGAGAAGGGCCACCCGACGTCACCACCAGGGCACCGTTTCCAACACAGTGCCACCCTGTCCAGGGGAAGAGGAGAGCCACTTAGGATTGGCACTGAAAAGAATGGTTGTCGTGAGAGGTTTGCCTCAAGAGGGGAGAGAGAGAGGATGGGAAAGGGAGGTTTAGCAGGAGTAGGAAAGCAATCCATTCTCTCGTCACGAGTTATATTCACGGACATTTGAGCGATTTGATACTTGTGCAACAATTAAGTAACTTTATTCTGGAAACGTTTAACAAGCTAATGGCTTCTTCAGTACAATAGAGACGAACAGTGGAAGATGGGGAGGAGTCTGAAGTAATCAGTTCCTCAGCCTGGAGTCAAGGTGTTCAGTCTATCAACCTTGACAGAAGTGCAGCATATTCGCGGAGATGGGGCTTATATACTGATGACAGATGAGGTGGAGCAGTGGTAGGCTGAGTCACCAGCGAAACCCACTAGTGCAAGTAGGTTGTGTCTATAGATTACACAAGTTTGAAGAAATCTTTGCATCAACACATCAACTCCAGGGCGAGGGACTGATTACCTCAAATTCCTCATCTTCCACCTTTTTCTGCATTGGACTGTGTGTCGAAACGTTTCCATAATAAAGATACCCAAAAGGTTGCACAAGTTTCTCATTTATCAATTGAAGGGTATTTTCAATTACTTGAATCAAGAGCCCTTTACCATTAATGAGGTACCTCCCCATGAATGACAGCTACTTGATAATGATATAGAGTGATCGAAACGTCGTCTAAAAATTCTTCGGAAAGTGCGTTTAAGTTGTAAACTGACTCACCTGTTAGGCATAATAAAAAGAAGACACACTTTGCAGTACAGACTTATAATAACTTTGTACCTCTCTGACAATCCAAAAACTTCAGCGAGAAAACACGGCTCCTCGCGCTATATTGTACATTCTCACTGGTCAGAGACCGAATCACGATTACCGGAGAGAGGATCAAGCCTTCACCCCTCCTTGCGGGTTGAGCGCTTCATAAAATACATGCATACTTCGAGTCCTTGATTAAACTTCGACCTGACCTTCGAACTGAAATATGAATCAACATTCATGTAAACTCATCTTGTGCTACCATCATCATTTTATTCTCTTCAGTTGATCGAATGATCTTCAACCCATTTGACCCAACGTGACCTAGCTTGATCCAACACAGTCCAACGTGACTTTGTGTGTTCCAGCGTGACTCACCTTGGCCAAGCCTGACCTAACGTGAGCCAACGTGGCGCAGAGTTCTCCAGTATATTGCAACCATATCCCGGTGTGTCCTAGCACGCCCCAGCGTTTCCCAGCGTGATCCAGCTTACTCGTGTGTCCCAGTGTGCAGCTGGTGCACATGCGTCTTACTTTTTAACCCTAGCGTTACCCAGAGTGATCAAGAGTGACCAGGAGTGACTAAGTGAGAGACAAAGCAGCTCAGCATGACCCTGCATGACCCGTAATTGACTTTCTTTGTGTACAGTGCTAAACCTTTGTTTTTTGTTAATTCGAGTGTTGGAGAATCATGCTATCTGCCCTTTATAATTGTACATTGTATAATCCCAATTTGCACTGGAAAACACAGGAGAAGCTAATTTCTGCTGCCATTAGGACCTGGAACCACGACGAACTCGCCAAAATGTGTTCAACATTTGTCGATTCCATGCCAAAGCATGTGGCAAAGCTTATGAAAACAAAGGGTTATCATATCTCTTATTAAATCAACTATCTGTCACATCAAAGCTGTACTAACACACCCTAATATTTCCGTTTTCATTAAATCAAATCAGATTCGAAAACAAATCTTACAGAAGTAAGTGTATAAACAGTCTCCAACAGGTACAGTTAGAAATATTTTTCATAAACCAGTTTGACAAGTTAGTGAATTACTTGACAGGTTTTCCAACTGGTAGACGAGAAGGAGTAAAAGCACGTTGAAGAAGCTGTCATTGCATAGCGTTTTGCTCTGGGGATAAGGAAAAAGTTGTCCCAATGGAAGTTGCTCTGCAACGAGTGTCTTTTCTTCATGTTTGTCTTCAGTACGTCAGTTGCATCTTAGATGGTAAGGAAGCAACTGTCAATTGCATCCAACAGTAAAAGGGCAACTAGATCCATAGACTTTAAGGTCTGGCAAGCTAGCTAAGAGTGATCAAATCTTGAGAGGGGAACTTGCATAGACCAGTTTAACACGCAAGAACAAAGAGTTTCACACTGGTAAACTGGGGAAAGAAGAGAGGAAGAGAGTAGACAGAACCTCTGAACAAAGGAAATGAAGGAAAAACCAAGACGACTGAGTACCTGGACTGTGAACGCAAGGGTTGGTAGGAAGACAAAACTTTGTATCTTGACTGTGAAAGCGACGATGACAGGAAGAGATCATGACTCTGCGCCTAGACTATGAATCCGGGAAATGGTACGAAGGGAAGACTGTGTACCTGGACTGTGAACCGAGGCCACCGGCAAGGCAGAAGGACTGGAAGCAGCACAAGATCAAAATCAGTGTCGACACATACAGGCGCGAGACTCCTCAATGTTATCTTCCTTAATTTCCCAGCAGACAGAGACACGGCTAGACATTTGCATGACAATATCACCACCTGACATGACCGGCAATAACCTACAACTTCCTTGTGTGTGTGTGTGTGTGTGTGTGTGTGTGTGTGTGTGTGTGTGTGTGTGTGTGTGTGTGTGTGTGTGTGTGTGTGTGTGTGTGTGTGTGTGTGTGTGTGTGTGTGTATGTGTGTGTGTGTGTGTGAGTGTGTGTGTATGTGTTGTTTGTGTGTGTGTGTGTGTGTGTGTGTGTGTGTGTGTATGTGTGGTATGGTGTGTGTGTGTGTGTGTGTGTGTGTGTGTGTGTACGCGCGAGTTCACCTTTATGTGCCACCTTATATATGGTTTCAGGGGTCGAATCTCGGTTCCTGACCCCACCTCTTCGTTGGTTGCTACTAGATTTACTCTCTTTTGGCCTCTTGAGCATTATCTTACCTTTTCTCAAAGCTATGTATGAATGCTGTCTCTAAACCTTCATTCTCCAGACCGTTCCACTTCATGATTACTCTAAGTCTGAAGAAATACTTCTTAGTGTCCTTGTAACTCATATGAGTTTCAACGTCTACCTGTGCCCTCGTGTTACTGTCTCCCGTTTCTCAAACAATCTGCCCCTATTGACCCTATCAGTTCATGTGTGTGCGTGTGTGTGTGTGTGTGTGTGTGTGTCTGTGTGTGTGTGTGTGTGTGTGTGTGGTGTGCGTGTGTGTGTGTGTTTGTGTGTGTGTGTGTGTGTGTGTGTGTGTGTGTGTGTGTGTGTGTGTGTGTGTGTGTGTGTGTGTGTGTGTGTGTGTGTGTGTGTGCGTGTGTGTGTGCGTGCGTGTTGGGAGATTGAAAAGGTCAAATCTTAGCTCCTGGCCTTACCTCTTAAAATATGATCGCCGGAATTATTAGTGCTTTGTCTCTTGGGCCTTATCACATTCTCATGAAACAGTATCTAGAGTACGGCTCCATCATTCTAGTTCTACTAGATAACTTGTCATAGGTGGACGTCAGCAACTAAATAACCTAAGCAACTTTGGAGCAGACACTAGGAT
Organism: Cherax quadricarinatus; assembly: GCF_026875155.1. NCBI lineage: Eukaryota > Metazoa > Arthropoda > Malacostraca > Decapoda > Parastacidae > Cherax > Cherax quadricarinatus. The sequence goes on along the minus strand of NC_069412.1, from coordinate 25,295,557 downwards.
ACCGGCAGCCATTGCATGAGAATCATGTGCTTGCAGTCTTGCAAAAAAAACAGCCAGACGCTAGTTTATAAATGATTAAATTGCTTGTGAGCGAGAAAGAGACCCTAACTTTAGGGTAATGAGATGCACCAACAAAAGAAATTCATAATGAAGCCAAGGTGAGGAGGTCGCCCTGTAGGCCTTCTGCAGTGTTCCATCGTTCTTATGTTCTTATGTAAAGGACCTGCCTAGTATGGGCCAACAGACCTGCTGCAGTGATCCTCCTTTCTTATGTTCTTATGTTCTTATGTAATTAAACATCACAGTTACAGCAGTCAAGATGATCTCGGTTCACAGTGATGAAATGCCACATCTGAAGAATTGTAGTCAGCGGTGGAAAGGCTCTCTTCTGAAGTGATTTTATGACAGCTGCTTATAGTGTTTGGACAAACACTCGGACAATGGTTGTTCAGCATCACTGTGTACAAGAATGTTAATAACTCGAATGAAATGCTTTAGTGTTTATAGAGACAATTAGTAAAAAAATGGAAATTTTGCTCCAAATTTCACAGGTGTTGCATGTAGCAGGGCTGAAGGGGCCATATAATCTGTTTAGAGAAAAATTGCAAATTGTCGAGCAAAATGAAAACGAAATGAAATATTTACATGTAAAAAAATAGTCAGACATTCAAAGAAGTATAAAATTAACAACAAATAAGAGAAGAAAACTTCATAGAATTTAATAAGACTCATGGCTATAAACACACACAATTCTAGTCCCAAGGTGAGTCAATAGAGATAAAGAGATAAATTTAAAGACTTCTAATATTCATCTCAGAAGCCTCTAATGTGAGCACTGAACTTCAGAGCTCACATTACCGACAGTATTAGCCCCGGGACTGAAAAAGTAATGGCATTTTCGATAACTCGTGAGCTGACATTTTCATTGTAATGAGGTGGAGACCTCACTGATTACTTCCCGCTTGGAGTTCACCGTCTTAAAATTCCTTGTTAAGAAGATTGGAACCGCACAGCGTTATTAAGCGTTGATTGTGCTTGCATTCTTCATGGTCTTCTCTCCTGTTTTAGTTACTTATTGCATTAACTCATTCGTGTGAGGCGACACGTTCGTCTTGTAATACTAATGTTATATTCTGTTTATTGTCCGGCCACACGAATTAGGAGAATTTGTGATTAGTAATTTCCGGATATTTTTTATATCACTATTTTTTGAAACTCAAGCATCATGCTCTATGTACATTTTTCTTCAGTTGATCATATAGATGCTACCAAAGATCAGTGATATTCTAGGATACTAAATGCCATCAGTTTAATGGTTTAACCATTGATTAAAAAAACACGGCTTTGGTTGAAAAGGAAAATGTTGGAATGCAAAAGTACGTATAACTTGGATTTTATTAAGCAGTAATAAAAGCTTGTTCTGTTACAAGTGTCCTTTTAAAATACGGGTTCGTAACCTCACGAGTTTTAACTTCCCGACTGTGACAGATTTTAATTGATGTCATGAAACTCTGAAGGTACAAGAAGCTCAGATTATAATTCTTTTGATATTAAGGCTAAATAATTTTCATTATAATGTAATTATCTAGGTAAATTATTTTATTGTATATTGATGAAGCTTTTTGAGGAGGAAATCTGTTTTAACGCCAGTAACTTCTGCAGTGAAAAAAATATGCAGTACTTGAATCTTCCTGTATTAAGCTCAGGACTGATTATCTCAACTTCCACTGTCTCCAGTACATAATCTTTATAATGAAATGAGAAAAAGCACTTGGGGGCGAAACGTCTTCATAATAATGGCACTCCCGTGTTGCACATGTGTGTTCAGTTAATGTTAAGAACGGTAACATCCGAACACTCTGTGTTTACATTTTTGGAAGAGACACCTAGTTTCCCGAAAATTATTTCGTTGCCCTGTCATTAATGAACGCTGTGAAAGTTAACTGTCATAAAGTAGTCATAACCCGCCAAAGACAGCCAGCAGATATTTATATGATAATAATGATTGACGATACAGTGGGAGAAACTCAGTATTAAGTGAATGTCTCACACATATAATTCTCATTTCACTCTATCTGTCCGTCTCTCTGTCTCTGTATCTGTCTGTCTCTCTGTCTGTCTGTCGTCTGTCTCTCTCTCTCTCTCTCTCTCTCTCTCTCTCTCTCTCTCTCTCTCTCTCTCTCTCTCTCTCTCTCTCTCTCTCTCTCTCTCTCTCTCTCTCTCTCTCTCTCTCTCTATCTATCTATCTATCTATCTATCTCTCACTCACTCAACTTTTCCATCTCACCGGCAGATAGTTACAACCCCAGCACCAACTCCCGCCAACAGCCTCTGCAATATTTAACACGTCTTGCATGACTTCGGTGTACCAAGAGAATAAGAGAGAATGTCACCTCGGAGACAAGAGTCGAGACTTGAACGTCTTGACTCCCTGCCTTCCTTCCCCCATCACACTACATTACTGTCATCAGGAAAAATCTTATGATATGAATTTCTCAGGCGGGGACCCTGAAATGCGGCGCCCAGTGATAAAGTATCCATGGTGAGGGAATCTCAGTAATGGATGACAAGCAGCGCTGCTCAGGGCTTGATTCTTGAGAGACAGGTCTTCACAGGCTCGACGCGACGCAAGAATTTGGTTTCTACCAAGTTATTTATTCAAGATAATTGGGATTGATTAGATGGAATTTGCAGTACTGTCCAGAGAAAAGTATGGATTATTTCGGTGAGGAGAATGAGTCGGTACAGGAGAAGAGGTGGAAAAGGAAGGGGATAGGAGACGGGAGAAAGGAGAGAGGAAGGGTACAAGAAGGGAGTAGGATTGGAGAAGAGGGGGCGAAGAGAAAAAGGGACAACTGGTAGAGGCAAATTGTAAAACACTTCTAATTTGTTAGGTAAAAGTACACAAATGCAACAAAACCTCCTGGAGACCGAAATGTTGACACAGTAAAATGTCTCATCCTTTTCTCATCGTATGTTGTTTCATTATACATTTTTAATGGTACATATTTTTTTCAAAAGCAAAACTCACACTGATGCGCGAGACCAGCTGGCGTTGCTTGCATTAATCATTCTCATTTTCCAAGGCTACATATATATAAAATATCAGCTTTCAAAACGACTTATGTAAAATTAAACCAAAGAAAGACGTATATTACAGGAGACATTTCTGTGTGTTTTAATGAGATTTTCGTAGGTCAATGAAATCAAACATGTAACTTTCACCTGTATTTTTGAAAAAAAAAACAGTATAAGGACGATTGGGAATTAGACGGGATGAGGGGAAAAGCCTGAATATTTATGTAAGTAAAGTTAATAATATTCATAATAAATTAGGTTAGTTCGGTATCCTCATCAGCTTTGTATAATATACATCTGTTGCTGCAAAGATAAACAGAAAAGAACACTCTTGAACTCTTTGGACACTGAAACCCTTGTTTCACATAATGGAATTCTTGTACTGTCGCCTAGCGTTGTATAACCCTTGTGGCTTAGCGCTTCTTTTTGATTATAATAATAATAATAATGTACTGTCGCCTGGGTTATATTTGAATAAAATATTATTAACAACAATAATAGTAATTATACAGGGTATATATGCCAATGGGTGAATATCTTTCAGTGTATATACACTAGGATTTTTTTTAACACTTGCATGTAGTCAACAGAATATAATCCACATTAATAGACCAGCCAACTAATAAAACAAAAGCAAGAATAATGATAATAGTAATAGTAATAGTAATAATAATAATAATTATGAGTGGGCTTATAATGTAATTATCTTGCAACAAATTTAAACATCAGATGATCATTTCTCAAAGTAATTTAATCTCTGATGAGAGTTAACCTGTGAGTATAATTAGTGTAAGCCCTGTTGCTTGCATACCATAACCCAAAACTGAAGGCATTAACTTACGACATTATTCCATTATTAGTGAATGTCTTCATGATTACAGAAGTTTTCGCTCTAAAATCTCTAACGTGTCACAAGCAGGTTGGTAATTTTTCAAGTGCAAGATAGAGCTTGGCAGAAATATCTTTTCATTGATTTTCAGGTCAAGTTCGTATTCTATGTCGGATAAAAAAAATTACATTTATAGAATATTGTTTTCCCTGAATACGTGGTCAGTCCCTCAGACTCAAGGGACTAACTGCCCACCAAGGCTGACAGACTATCAGTTCATAACTGCAACTTCTACTGTCTCTAGTATCGGCTTGTATTCGACCTTAGAACCTTGTTGTGCAGGAGAAAGGCGTCGGCGATAAAGATACCCGAGTGTTGCATCTGTGTCTTATTCTTCAACTTGTCGGTATTGTATTACATCAATAATACAAAAGTTTCCCCTCACCCGAGCCCGTCCAGTCTCACTTTGGCCCCTACCCGTCTCCCCTCAACACTCACCCCTCACATCTTCCCATCTTCTCTAACCCTCCTCCATCATCCCTTCACGTCTTTACTCATTTCTATTTCCCTTCACCCCTACCTTTTTTCCCCTCACCACCCACCATTATATTTCCTCGTCTTTTCACTTCTCAGCCTCAACCCTCAACCTTACGCATCCTATCACCCCTCACCCTTACGCATCCTATCACCCCTCACCCTTTCGTATCCTATCACCCCTCACCCTTATATATATCATCTTGTCTTCTCACCCTTCACCTGCACCCCTCACCCTCTCCAGCCAGTCTTTCTTCACGTTCAACATTAATGGTGTCAGATGTAGCAGGAGGGGAGACCAAGGTGTCCAGACATCGCCCGTCAAATCTTAATGTCAAGAAAATGTCCCAGACTTTTAATTTCTTTATTCAGAATTGACCAGTAGCCGAGGTTTCTATAATTCTCGGGAAATCTTGAATTTGGCTACTTGGGAATTGGCTGGAATTTTGAGTTCCTTGGATTGTGAGGGCTGAGGACTGGGGGATGGAAAATAGGGGCTGTGAACTGAGGGCTGAAAGCTAGGGATTGAGGACTGAGGGGGCTGGGAATAGGGTGCCGAGAACTGGAAGGACTGAGAGCTCGAGTGTGAGAGACTGCGCGTAAGGGCTGAGAGCCAGGGGGGTTTAGAACCGAGGGGCTGGGGAAAAGGGGGCTGAGAGAAAAGAGCTGAGAGACGAGGGCAGAGGGATGGGGGCTAAAACTCGGACGTTGATGGCTGAGAGTCAAAAAATTGGGAGCTGAAGATCCCAATCTCCATCCATCCTATATCCTGTCTCTCTTCCCACTCCATCCCTCCTACAACCTCCCAGCCCACTTCGTCCTTCCCTCCCTCCGTCCTTCCTTCCCTCCTTCCCTCCCTCCTTCCCTTCCTCCTTCCCTCCCTCCTTCCCTCTCTCCCTCCTTCCATCCATACCTCCCTCCCTCCTTCCCTTCCTCCCTCCCTCCCTCCCTCCTTACATCTCTCTCGGTCATAAAAGTTACGGCTTCATTACCCTTTCTCTTACGAGGATAATTAAGCCTTGACCGCTGCGTCTCCGTGAGCGACTTAATTCGTCTCTCGACCAGAAAAAACGCCAATAACTGCTGAAATTAAGAGGACGACGAAGGCTAATGAGGGAGTTATGATGAGCCGGAGATAGGAGGAAAGACTAAATGAAGGGAGGGAGGAAAGAAGGAACAGAGGGAGGGAGGGAGGAAAGAAAGAACAGTGAGGGAGGGAAGGAGGTTGGGATTAGGGGAGGTCAGAGCAGGATAGAGGTGAGGCAGCGTGGAGGAGGAAGGAGGGGACTGATGTGAGGGACGATGAGATGAGGGAGGATGGGAAAGAGGAAGTGCTGAGGGGATAAAGGAATAAAGTGTAACAGAGAAGCTGACTAAAGCAGCGAGGTATAGGGTTTGGGAGACTATGATAAAGAGCGAATGAGAGATGAAAGGAAGACGTTCGAAGAGAGAAAACAGAGGAAAGATAAGGTTTAAAAAGAGAAAGAAATGGAGAGAGAGAGAGAGAGAGAGAGAGAGAGAGAGAGAGAGAGAGAGAGAGAGAGAGAGAGAGAGAAGAGAGAGAGAGAGGAGAGAAGAGAGAGAGAGAGAGAGAGAGAGAGAGAGAGAGAGAGAGAGAGAGAGAGAGAGAGAAAGAGAGATACACACAAGTCTATATTAAGTTTTTCTCTTCTAAGCCTCACCTCGTAAAAGGTGGGATGTAGAGAATAATCTGTTTCATCTTCCCCAGCAACCATACAAATAACATTTCGCCCATTCAAGACAGAGGACGCCTTGATGTGCTAAAGGGCTCTTGATCCAAATAGTCGGAGCTACCCTTTCCTGGATTAAACCTTACTGGCTTACCGCTTCCCCATGTATATAACATTTCGGCTCATGAGAAGCGCATAAAAAGTCGCAAAATCGGTTGTAGGACAGGAGAGGAGAGTTTTCAATTCACGCTCCTGTTCTATGAATCAGTTTTTTTGGTTATACGTGCAGGAAACGTTATTTTTAATTTTAAACATATTGGTAAGATGAGCATCAGTACTGGTTCTTCAAGCATTATTGTTCATTGTAGACGTCTAGGGACGCACAGGCCCATTAATGAAGCTAAAAACACAAACAGCTAGTCGATTCTGTTAGGTTATTGACTGCTACTACGTGAAGACGGGAGAACTTGATGGTCTGCTGGGTCGGGAATTAACCTTTCCCGGCCATGTATAAGAAATGCCTCTGTGGCAAGTTCAAAGCCAACCACTGGAAAATAGATGAGAGTTTCCTCAGTAGTAGCATCATTAGTGACACCCACACACCATCTCTGACCATTGTGATGCTGGTACATGAAACATATGACGTGTCTACTATCTCGTTAGTAGAATCTGCTTTCGGATCCTTCGTGGAAAGGTCCTAGAATCCCATACTATATCTATTTATGTATTTGTTTTTATACGTTTGTACGCGTCCACGAACTTGGAGACTAAGTGGTTGGATTATTAACTTTTAAAGTCTACCGATTACAAACAGATGTACACCTTTTCAATATGTATAAAATTCCACAGAATTGGAGAGAACGGTTTATGTACTGATATTCATCCAGGTCCATATTTTCAAGGTCATGCTACATATTTTTTCTCTGTCGTCCGTGTAAAAAGAAATTACAGTTCACCGTGGGACGACCGGACCAGCAGCATTTAATTTATTACATCTCAGGGTTGGTCAGTGAGTCTCGCTCCCCCAGCAGTTTTTATCTGTCACTGATTTGCCAGAACTGGGGAATTTTTATTATAGATTTGATTAGGTATCCTGGAAGGGGTACCTTTGAGTGGTTGCCTTGGTTATTTTTCTTACTCCAAATTTTCGTTTATGATTTGAGACGCTAGTGTAATGTATTAAATGAGACTAGACTTAGACACTTGTGCAACATTTGGGAATCTTTATTGAGGAAACGTTTATTCAATAAAGAATCCCAAATGTTACAAAAGTGTCTCATTCTTCAACTTATTGGTTTTCTCAACCATTATGTCACATTAAGTAACAGGTTCATGAACCTGTTGGAATGGACATGTTGACATGGACCATTTCTGCTTGTGTTTCCTTGTAATAATTTAAGAAAATCCCTTTTGGTTGGTTGGAAACTTTATCCTGTTGTTCTGTGTTAAATAACAAAAAAGGCTTCAAATGCTGATGTAGGTAACATCTTTTAACTTGTAAATAAGTTAGGAACCCTAAGCTCAAAATAGAACCCTTTGTAAAAAAATATCAACACTGTGTACTCTTAGACGCCACTGGCTTGGGAAGTAATTTGAGGAATGGGAAATTTTTCTTTTAAATAGTATATTGTTTTTATCAACGAATAACTTTAAGGCTTAAATCCGGAACTGTTATAATCTGCTTTTGGTGCCGCACTTATGTATATTTTGAGTTGCTGTCAATAGGCATAAATTGTCAGTTTGATATATAATAAAATAGGCACTATTAAATCATTGACGTATTTAGGAGTTATTCTCCCATCGGTTTCAACTCCATGTTTCATAAGAACATTCACTTTGATTTTGGGTTGTGTAATTCAATTTGCAAAAAATTTATTAGAAAATATTCGATCATTAAACGCTTGTAAATCTAATTGAATAACTATTGATTTTGGCAATTTGGTCGTTTTTTTTAAGATATTACAATTTGATAATTTATGGAAAAAGGTTAAATGCCATAAAGCTAATCCTCGGGTTCCAACATCACCTGGAGGTCCCTATGATTACGACCCGGTGGACATCCTATTATTTTTAAAATTTACAAAATACCAAAATTTTTTTGTTTATGACTTTAATTAAATTATCTCCCTTCTAAAGCTGAATTAGGGGGATATGATTGGGGATAAATGAAAAGGGGGAAAAAAAAAGGGGATGTAAATAGGGGAAAATCTGCCCAGGGGTTTAAAGGGTTTTAATTGAAAAAATTAGATTAAAGGTTAAAAAAAAATTTTTAATGATTTGGGGTTTAAAAAACTAAGTAGATAGGGCCGAACTTTTGGGGTTTAAAAAAGGTTTTTAAAAAATGATAAGTGGGGGGTTTTTTGTTGACCGAACTTTTTTACCAGGGTTTTTCCCTTTTTTCCCCAAAAAAATTACCAAATTTTTTTTTTAAGAGACGACCGTTACCTTTCCTTCTTGTTTTCCCTTGTTTTTTTTCTTCTTAGTTCTTTTAAATAATGAACAAAAGGGGATTTAAAATTTTAAAAAATTTTTTTTTTTTAACAAATTCTTTAGGAAATCCTGTGAAAGAAACGTTTTTGGACATTATTTTTTTTTTGGGAAAAGCTAAAATTTTTATTTTTAATATTTTAAAAAAGAACTATTAAACTTGTTTTTGGGCATTTTCCCCCATCTTTAAAATTTTTGCCCTAGTTTTTAAAAACTTTTAAATTTAGGTTTGTGTAAGCTTCAATTTGCAAAATTTATTAGAAAATATTTTCGATCATTAAACGCTTGTATATCTTACTTAGACATAACTCTGTATTGATTTTTGGCAATTTGTCGTTTTTTTAAGATATTACAATTTGATATTTTATGGAAAAAAAGATTGTAATCATAGCCATCAGACCTCGGTCAGATGACCAAAAGCTCCAGTGGAGGGTCGTCATATGACTATGACCCGCGTCAGGAAACACTTATCCTATTTCCTGACAAATCTTACCTAAATAACCTAATTTTCAAGCGATAATTTTCTGAGTACCTTATATGGTAGGCTTTAAACCTCCAACGACGATTACCTAAGAATGCAACTTCCGAGCGGCTTCACACTTAAAGTTCCAGTGTATTTTAGGGTTATTGATCAGTGCGATGAACTGACTGGCTTCAGAATTTCAAAACTGATGCATCGTATTTAGTGAAGTTTTGACTTAATTCTTGGCTAGCTGGGTGTTACTCCCTAGTTTTTATTGAAGAAACTGAGATAAAAGTTTCTAAATGAATTCTTACTAATGATTTCAGATCTTCAACACTGTTATCTAACAGTATTAGAAACTATGCTGCACTCTGTACTATTCCTTTTGTGTACACTGAAGTAGAGGTGGTGGATTATGAAATAAGTGATACCTTTCTAGATTCCCGCAGCGACCGAAACACATATTTTTCTAACCAGAACCTTAGAAATGTTTTAGTTTACTAACCTTTCATACACACAACAGTTTATATAAATAAGTACTTGAGCATAAAAGAGACAAGTTACTAAAGATAATAAATACAACATAAATTTCCGTTTTCTTAGTTTAGCTTAGCAAATAAACAACTTCATTAGCTTTCTTTTAACTAATGCAAAATATTTACAAAATATTTCAATCTAGCTTTTATATCACATAGCCTTTGCTAGCAAAAGGTGTCTTTGTGGCACGAAGAACAAGAGACTAGTTGTGGAACAAGCTTTAGCTGGGAGTTGTCCATCTTTGTACACACAGCTTTATGAAGTCATGACTTTATAACTCATCACAGAGTGTAACTTATCAATAAAACCCTAGTCTGCACCTTGCACCTGTATCTTTATGTTTTGTCTGCAGTACGGCATTTTAAAACTATGAGTTGAGCATGAATTGGCCTGGTCTCCCGGGGCATCGACCAGACCACGAGCCTGGAATATTGATGGAAGTAATCATGATAGATTCTCTATTATTGACGTCGCTCTTCCTTGATTGAACATCTCTGGCGTCTGCTAAATCCAGGACTTTTTTTTTATTTTAGGGGACTGACAACAAATGCTGTCGACAGACGCTGGACGTTAGGGATTATTTAGAGAGAAAATGTAAAGGAAAATATCAAGAGACGCTATAATTGAGCATGATCTAACAACTAGAGGATTGAGCGAGAAAATTTTAGGATTAATCTAAGGAGAAATTATATTAGTCATGCTCTAAAGATAAAAAAAAATTTTATGTAGAAAATATTAGTTATGATGGAGTGGGAAATTACTGTGAGGAAAAGACACATTTACAAAGCAAACTTTTATTAAGACATTTCGCGAAGCGAAACGTTGCCCCAGTAAAAGTTTGTATTACAAAATATACTTTTTTCTTCACAACTGTCATCATTAAGCCACGTGGGTTCAACGAGACACTATATTAATAATGATCTAACGACGTGAGAAAATATTAAAATCAGCCTTGCGTTAAAATTTAAAGGGACGATCTGAGGAAATATTTTTGAAGATCAAAGGAAGAAATATGCAAAAATAACCCGCACTTAAGAGACTGAAAATTATAACATTTCTCTTTAAGTCGGGCCGAAACGTCGCCATAAGTTATTTGCCTTTTTTATATTTCTTTTCTAAATGAAAATAAGCTCTCCTTTTGGAAAATATATCAATAGACGTTTAACGAGAAAAAAATATGTAATACAATTATTTTTATCCACTATATAGTGTTCTTAACACGGAAAATATATATATGTTTAAAAAAAAAAAATGGACCGATAAGCCAGCAGAAGGTCTCGGTCATAGGACCATAACCTCAACTGAGAGGGAGTCACCGGTATGACTTAGGCTCGTGTCGGGAAACATATATGCTGTTTCCTGACGAAGAAAACACTATCCATCTTGAGACGAAAGCCATCTTGGCTTGATCCTTGCAAGGATTTCTAAACAATGGAGTCAGGGCCATGAGGAAGTCAAAATCTTATGAACATAACGAAAGTTTTTTAAGACATGAATTCAAAACGCTTGGACCATGAAGAAGCTAAAAATGTTAGAACAATACAGAAGTTAAAAACGTATTAGGGACAAAAAAAATCCATAATATTAGGGCCAGAACGAAGCCAAAATATTAGAGACATTATGGAAAAAATGTTTGGGTCATGAAGCAAAAGGGTTATGCTCACGAGGAAGCCAAAATTTTAGTGCAGTAATAAAGGCAAAAGAATTTTAAGTCATGAGGAAGGTAAAATAACTATGGTATTGAAGCCAAAAATATTTGAGTCATTAAGCTAAAATATTAGTTTTACGATGAAGCCAAAATGATAGGGCCATGAAAAATCCAGTCTGTTAGGGCTATGAGGAAGCTAAAATGTTAGGGGTCATGTGGAAGCCAAAATACTGAAGTTATGTCTAAGCCAAAATGTGAGAACCATGTGAAATCTAAAATATTACGCGATAAGGAAGTGAAAATGTTAACGTGATGGCAAAGCAAAATTATTAGGACATTAGGGAAGCCATAATTTTAGGGTCACCAGGAAGTCAAAGTGTTAGATTATAAGACGTGCAACATTTTATGTATCTGAAGTCAATATGCTATTGTAATGATGTTGCCAAGATGTAAGGGTCAGGAGGAAGGCAAAATGCTGGAGTTATTATGTCCCTGTTATTTTAACAGGGACATATGGAAGCAGCTATGCGAGGGGCCATGAGGACTTTAAAACCCCAAAGCCACAAGGATAAAGAATTCTAGGATCATGAGGAGATCCAAAATATCAGGACTATGAGAAAGCCAAAAGAAGAGAGCCATGAGGAAGCCAAAATACTAGGGCTATGGTTATGTCAAAATGCCAGGACCACAAGGGAGCCGACATGCAAGGGGCCAATGTAGAATCCAACATGCGACGCACAAATCCAACATTCAGACAGGGGTCTCTGGTTTTAACGTGTACTAACGAAGGCTCGCCCTTTACAATGGGCCTCAATAGAGCCGCCATGATTTCAACCCAGTGAATCTGTCCTCCCATTTCTCAACCCTTACAGAAAGGGAGAGAGCTCAGCCTCTGAAACTATCCTAAGGATTTATAATCCTAGTGGCGCAACGCCACTTAAAAGCCAAGAAGTAAATTTTCTCGGCCTAAGTTACAGGCGGAACTAGTATCGCATCGCCTATTTTATGATTTAGCACTAAAGTATTATCGTCAATCGTAGAAAACTATAAACAAAATATGTTCTCGGCAAGGCTAGTCATATCTTTGCCTGAATACAAACGAACACACCTTCCGAAGGCATCACACACACCAGCTATCCTGTCGGGGTCGTGCGTGAGAGTTCGTGTGCAATTAACTTCTTCGCCTGGTTCTCTCCCAGTCTCAGGCTTCATAGTGCACAATACTGCGTATCTCAGAGCTGTCAGTAGTTTGCAGATCGTGTGTGTAGGGGTGTAGGTTCTCTCATTGAATTTTCGTTCTTGTGGCTTTGTTTTCATTTTTTTGCACTTGTTCGAATGCCGGTGAGAAGCTGGGTAGTGTTGTTTGGCCGTTGTTGTTGGTCGTTGCAGTTTGTCGTTGCTGTTGTTTTAAATTTCTACGTTAGTTCCAATGCCAGCGAGGAGAAACTGAGTAGTGTTGTTTTGGTCGCTGTTGTTGGTCATTGTATTTGTCGTTGCTGTTGTGGTGGATGATACTTTTATAGTCGCTGTTGTTGGTCGTTGCAATTTGTCATTGTTGTTATTTTCACTGAACAAAATAATAATAATAATAATAATAATAATAATAATAATAATAATAATAATAATAATAAGAAGAAGAAGAAGAAGAAGAAGAAAGAAGAAGAAGAAGAAGAAGAAGAAGAAGAAGAAGAAGAAGAAGAAGAAGAAGAAGAATCCATTCATTATTCTCCCACAATTTCTAGAAGAAACCTTTGACGACGTTTCGGTCCGATGTTTCGTGGCAGTGATCCGGAGAGCTCAGTGGCTGTATCCCACCGAGAAGATAAAACAAGTAGACCAAATACCACATGAATAAATCACCGTCTGAAAGTTCACGAGTTGATGAAAGTTTAAGAGAACTCTTGACAAGAATCTAAGAAAGTTTTTATCCAGAAGCGATTGGAAACAAGTTGATGGAGATGTTGATGGAGATGATGACTGTGGTGCTTGATGATGATGATTATAATTATGATGATGTTTGTGACGCTACTTGTAGTGCTTGAATTGGTGGGGATTAATGATGACGAATACGATGAAGATGATGTGAATTAGGATGATGATGCATGATAATTGTAGCGGTGGTGTGATAGATATAATGGTTATGATTATAATGACATTATAGCAGTAACGACAGTAATTAAGATGATAACGACTTGAAGCTGATTCTTGTCATAAGGAAGGCTTTAACAATAACGATGATAGCATTAACGACGATGATATTAATGATGATGAATGAACAATTGACGTCTAATACAGCAACTAACAATGTTTGTTAAGCGTCCCTTCTCCCCTTACCCTTCCATCCCTTTTTTTCCTTGATTAATTCCCTCTTCCTCCTTCCTTCCATCAAGTCCTCCCTCCCTCTCTCCCTCCATTAAGTCCTCTCTCTCTTTCTCCCTACCTCCATCAGGCCCTCCCTTGCTCATTCACTCCGTGGCTCCTTCCCTCTCACTATTTAAGCCTTCTGTTCCCTACCTCCCTCATTCATTCCCTCCTCACACACACTAGAAGGCACAGTTCGCTTGCCATCACGTAAATCAATCCACCAGCCATCATGACGAGAATAATCGCCTCATTATTTGCTCTAGTTATGTGCGATAGGCTCCCTCATTAGTCGATACGATGCGAGATAATACATGGGTTCCACAGCTGTCACGGCAGCGTGCAGCCAAAACATCCATTATTTAGGTCGCCCCTATAACTGAGCGAGAAAGAAAACGATTACCCAAGTCACTTGCGTCCGAGATACGACGATAATCTCCTGTGTGACGTAATTTTCAGCTACCGTACCACTGACAGTTAGTCTGGGCCATAATGTACCACGTCACAGACAACGATTGCTGATTTAGAGATGAATGTCCGCATTTGCAAAAAGGGTAATTGAACGATTAGTACCTTGTTAGCGAGTCGATATATGAATGATCAAATGGAAACGCGTTTGTCATTAGCAACATCTTCATTAAGAGGATTACTGCCTCGTAATGCCACTTTCCGCAATTTGAAGATTCACCACAATTCATCTAAGCAAAGATGGCCTTTAACTTTTAGTTCACATATATTTATTATTTTTTATATGCGGGAGGTGGTTCCCACATATATGTTACTTTTACTAGCACATCGTGGTTAACGTTGCAAAGAGTAGCTGATATATGTAAGGTGTTGAAAGCTGTAAAGAGTTTTGATGTGAGGAATAAACCTTTATGGAGGTGCCTTCATTCTGCTGAAGGGTTTTTGATAAAAGGAATTCGAGTTACTCTCCCCTTCGTCCGAGCAAACCTGACTACCTTACGTTCCCCAGGCTGTGTAAGGTATGTAAGAAAGGAGGAGATTATTTTCCAGTTAAATTGAGCTTATGGAATCCATGACTGTGACAGTCGTTACTTGCGGGTGACACAGTGCTTCCGAAAATTCAAAAGTGAAGTGGCTGCAATTGATGGAATTTGAAAGAACATGACAAAAAAGGAAAAGGAAAGTAAATGCAGAACAAGTAGCCAAAACGAGAATAGGGATATTATATTCATTATTTAATTAAAAAACAAGCACGTGTGAGATGCAGCAAGAGATAAGGAGAATAACAAGTGTAAATATAAGAGTGTACGTCACATTGGAAGGACGAGATAAAGAGGAAGTAAATATATTTGGACACCTAGGAGTCTCTTTGTTGGCAGATTAGGAAGATATACATCACAAAATTGATGAGAAAAACAGTGTGTTAAGGAATCTTTGAAAGAATTCTGCTAATGGACGTAATAAAATAATGCATCTTAGTATAGAAGTCACTGCAGTGGCTTAGCTGTG
>NC_069412.1:25252953-25272953 GCF_026875155.1 Cherax quadricarinatus | reverse complement strand
TCTCTTTGAGGTGCTGTGGTCGAATTCCAGTGTAACCTCCTGCAGATCCTGCTGGAAATGACACGATCGCCTTATAGACTTCCGATTCTGGCAAAATTAATTGTTCAATGATGGGGTCTTCCTCAGGGTCGTCGTTGATGGCTATGGTGTCCCTGGTTGGGACAAAACAACAAAACAACAAAACAACAATTAGAAAAAAATGGAAGCACGAAAATTGATAGAGGAGGTTGATAAACAATCTGATCTCAACACCAATAGAAAGACCTATTGCCACTACGAATACAACTACTGTTTCTGTTCTAATACGGCAGTATTTTATGACCTCAATTTCGTAGAGACGTAAATATCTGATGTACTTGATGTATTCACGAATAAATGACGAATTCAACGTCGTAACACGTAATGTGAAGAATGAATGTAAGTTCAATTACTTAATGGGTCCAGGCTGGCCCCTCACTCCTCTTCCTGTACTCTTCAAACCTATAATGGCATGAGAGAGGGAGAGAGAGAGGGAGAGAGAGAGAGAGAGAGAGAGAGAGAAGGGGAGGAAAGAAGAGAGAAAGAGAGAAAATAGGAGGAAAGAAGAGAGAAAGAGAAAGAGAGAGAGAGGAAATAAGAGTGTGATATAAATAAAAAAAAAAAAAAGCTACAAAGAAGGGAAAGAAAATCAGATTTTTTCAAACGTTATCGTTTCCAATCTAATTCATTTATCACACTATTTAAAACGCCTCCTTCACCTCTTGCTGTTAATTATTTCCTTACAATTAATCTTCGTAACTCAGTGTACACACACAATTTCTTATGATGACTAATATTTTCCTGTCCCCCTCTTCATTTTAATATTTTTTCTGTGTGTCGTAATTCACTTTTTTCCCTGAAAACTTTTCTTTTAATACGCCAATTTTTTGTACAAATTCCTTCTTCATATGATAAAAAAAAAATGTGTTTCTTCAGTCTTTTTGCCTCACTTTCACCACCATACACGAATGTTTGCTTCACCACACACACATATTTACCTCACCACAAACATATTCTTACCTCACCACAAACACACGTTTACATCACCTCTCACATTTTTGTTTCACCACACTTTGTTTCACCATATCTTCACATGGCTAATACTCCCTTAAATTAATTTTTAAAGGGGTGGACTGGTAAGCCAGTGGAAGGCCTCGGACAAATGGCCAAAAACTCGAGTGACTAAGACCCGATTCAGGAAACACTTATTCTGTTTCCTAACTAATCTTACCTAACACCTTCACAACACTAATATCTTGGCTTAAATTTTGCTACAGAGTAATATTTTGAGAAAATATGTATTGCCTATGTATTACACTGGTACACTATTTCTAAAATATTCCCTTTCATATACTTTCTTCAGTACGTAAAATTTGGTAAAACATCTAAAACACACACACACAGATACACGCACACATACTTGCCTTCACACAAGTACTACACATTTTCCTTCACCTCTTCCTGTTCTTCCAATTGATCGTTTTCGTCACCCTCCTGCATTTCCTTTCTTCCCCATCATTTTCGTCGTTGCCGTCGTCCTCTGCTGCTGCTGTTGCTGCTGCTGCAGCTGATGTTGCCGCTGCCGCTGCTGCTGCTGCTGCTCCTCCTCCTCCTCCTCCTCCTTCTCCTCCTTTCTCCTCCTCTCTCCTTCTCCTCCTCCCCCTCCTCCTCCTCCTCCTCGTTGTCCCCACCTTCACTTTGTGTTCCAAATAACACGCACATCTTGTAAAGCAGAAGACCCGCGTCTCATTTGTATCCAAAGTGGAGCTCGTGGTCCATCGACATTGAAACAAATACCTCTGCGCCTCAGCCAAAATGCCAGATTTACTGTGGGTTTTCAAGTCACAAATAGCCACGTTCAATTGTCGAATGAGGTCGATCGCGCCAGACAATCGGGAGAGCTTCTTTGTGGTGTGTGCAGTGGAACCCATGCTTCGCGAGGCCATCGGAATGGAGAGGGGACCCGCGCCTCTTTGAGCATCTCCTTTTGAAGTGGCCCGGGAACTCGTTTACATGACCTGGGATCAGAATGGCTTAGGTAAGATCCTTCCACAGATGCTCTTTTATCCTCGCTCATCTTCATTCCTTGTCCATCTTCTAAGTATCTCTTCTCTCATCTCTCTCTCTCTCCTCGCTCTCATTCTTCTCTCTCTCTTCTTCTCTCTCTCTCTCTCTCTCTCTCTCTCTCTCTCTTTTACACAGGGTTTTAAAAGATTACGGTAAGATTCCTAATTTATTTACAAGCTAATAGATGTTACCTACATCAACACATTTATTAGAAAATACAAATATGGAACAGGATGAAGCTGGAGCTATCTGTGGGCCAGCAGTTTCTCTCGCTCTCTATCTTTCCATCTTCCTCTTTCTATTCTAAGAGAAATAAGTATTCTCTTATTAAGGATGGGTTACAATACACACCCATATAACAAGCAATTACAAACAATTACAAACATAATTACTCACCTTTCTTTCAACATATTACTTTTAGATGACAGAAAGAATAAATAAAAAAAATATCACTATAGTTTCAAGGTTTTTGACATATATGTAACAGTATTCAATATTTCCAGGCGCTGGACCGGACCTGTGGCACATCAGTGTTCCCTACGGATGCCAGCCGTCAAAGGCCTCATCCTGTTGGTCATTCGATGTCCTCTGCTCTACTGAAGGCTTGAGTTCGCATGAGCTCCAAAGAGGTCGTCTTTTCCTTGCAGTAGTCTTCGGTCCCTATCCCACTGGGGGGCTCCTCTCAAGCTGATCATGTGGGTTGACTCTCCAGTCCTTCTGACCAAGCATCCAAGGTCCCTCATCCCACTAGGTACTGTTGGTTGCTTATCGCTGCTATTGAAAATCAGTCTTGGGTAGAATGAGTCTCCGATGTGAAACTATATTTTTTTTTAATTTCTACCCAGGCTAAACAATTATTACATAGTTCTTTAATAATTGGGGTCAAATATTTAATGTGAAATAAGACAACGATTGAAAATGTAATGAAACATGAAAGAAAATAAATGTTTAAAAACGGTAAGACTTCCCATAAAGTTAATAAAAAAAAGGAAAAATCTAAAATTTAAAGCCAAATACTTTGTATAAATCTGAGGATTATATCTCTAGTGATGTGTACGCACGTAGAGAAGTAATTCATAATATATTTGAAAAGGTGGATATTTCAGAATGCATACACTTAAAAAATCCTTTAATCTCTATAACAGAGATTAAGTTATCCTTGACTGGTAGAGTACATGCGACTTTCAGCTTTACTGACCTTCGTGTAGGCGATAGATCCTAAATCTAATAAAGAGAGAATAACAGGAAATCAAATATATGGAACGAGAGATCAAAATGTCGAGAGGTCAGAGGTGGAAAATGATTGTATGAAAAATTCAGCAGGTGTAAATACACAAAAATAGTGGTCATGCAATAATGCCAATTAAAACCAAGAAAGAAACAATTGTCAGCCAGAGATGAAGCATAAATGTGCAGCGACAAGCTGAGGTCCATGTACGACACTAAGATTGTTGATTATCGCAACAAGTGCGAGGAGAATGTGATTGTGAGTGTGTGTGTGTGTGTGTGTGTGTGTGTGTGTGTGTGTGTGTGTTGTGTGTGTGTGTGTGTGGGTGGTGGGTGTGTGTGTGTGTTTTGTGTGTGTGTGTGTGTTTGTGTGTGTGTGGTGTGGTGGTGTGTGTTGTGTGGTGTGTGTTGTGTGTGTGTGTGGGGGTGTGTGTGTGTGTGGTGTGTTTTGGTGTTGTGTGGTGGTTGTGTTGGTGTGTGTGTGGGTGGGTGTGTGTGTGTGTGTTGTGTTTTGTGTGGTGTGTGTGTGTGTGGTGTGTGTGTGTGTGTGTTGTGTGTGTTTGTGTTGTGGTTGTGTGTGTGTTTGGTGTGTGGTTTGTGGTGTTGTGTGTTGGGGTTGTGTGTTTGGGTGGTGTGCGTTTTGTGTGTGTGGTTGTTGGTGTGTGTGTGGTGTGTGTGTGTTTGTTGATTTTGTGTGATGTGTGTGTACTTACCCTGTTGTTCAGGGTCATTCAAACTCCGCCCTGCCTCTTCGCTGGGCTCTACTAGATCCACTCCCTCCCTGCTCCATGAGCTGTATCGCATCTCTTCATATCTATGTATGCGTCCTGCCTCCACTACATCACTCTTCAGATTGTTCCACTTCCTGACAACTCTATGACTGAAGAAATACTTCCTAACATCGCTGTGACTCATCTGAGTCTTCAACTCCCAGTTGTGACCCCTTGTTACTGTTTCCCATCTCTGAAACATCCTGTCCCTATCCACCTTGGTAATTCCTCTCAGTATTTTTATATGTCGTTATCATGTCCCCCTTCATCCCTCCTATTCTCCAGTGTCGTCAGTGCCCTCGTAGGATACACCCCTTAGCTCAGGGGCTAGTCTTGTTGCAAACCTTTGCACTTTCTCTAATTTCTTGACGTGCTTGACCAGGTGTGGGTTCCATATTGATGTGTGTGTGTGTGTGTGTGTGAGTGTTTGTGTGTGTGTGTGTGTGTGTGTGTGTGTGTGTGTGTGTGTGTGTGTGTGTGTGTGTGTGTGTGTGTGTGTGTGTGTTTGTGTGTGTGTGTGTGTGTGCGTGCGTGCGCTCGCGAATGCGTGCATGCGTGTTGACACATATAGACAAACATGTAAATGAACAAGTCCTTAATGACCAAACCCAAAATAGCAAGATCCCATTCTCTGGGGAGTGCTGACAATGGAGTTGTCTTACCATATGCATAATAGCCGTGACACAGAGGCCAGAGGGAAGACAAACCAGCTCACTAACAATAGAAAATTACCATAGAACATAAATCCGTCCAGCGGAGGAGGAGTTACATGTTATCTTTTACACCAGCTATTGTGTGCAGACAAAACTGCATCGCTGGTTGAATATGCAAGCCAGAGGATGGAGGGGGTTGAAGAGAGAGAGAGAGAGAAAGAGAAAGAAAGAAAGGCGGTGTCGTTCTTTTGTCCTGATTTCTTTCGTTTTGTCTTTCTGGGTGTGTTTCTTTTTCTCTCTCAGCCTGCCTCGGATGAATAAGATATGTATACAACACTTTGATATCTCTAGTTGCCGGAACCTTTCGCCTATGCAGCAGGCTCCTTCAACCGAATACAGAAATGACTGCCTTTTTTTTTGTATATAAGGCGCGCCTTTTTTTCCAAAAAAAAAGTTTTGGAAAATCACCCTGTACCTTATATGCTCAAGGTCAGGGTCAAGGGTAGGCTCTGGGTAAGAGGGTAATTAGTTCTTGAATATGAATACTGATTTACCGGTCGTGCGCCTTATATGCAGGAAAACTCGGTAAATACCGGATGTAGCATTTAATGACATCTATATCTGACTGAAGAAGCCTGCTACGCAGGCGGAATGTATCGATAAATGAATTTACGAATATACAAGTGTTGCCCATGTATCTTATACATCAACTTGCGGTTATTGCTTACCATAAATAATGAGTTTGCCTTTCCTCCCTCCTCCTCCTCCTTCCTCTCCCTGTTTCCTCTTCATTAAATTACCCAGTAGGCATTTAAACAAGACCGAGTGTCTCCGGGCGTCGTCCCCTCCACGAAGGTCAGAGGAATATCCAAGGAGTCAAAGACACGCTGCATAGCCAAGTTAATATATGGCCTCTTCCCCTCCTTCACTTCCTATTGTTCCTCCTCCTCCTCCTCCTCCTCCTCCTCTCCTCATTCGCCTCCTCCTCTCCTCCTCTCCCCATTCTCCTCCTTCAGCCACCTGCACTCCTCTTGCTCCTTCTACAACTCCTGTTCCTACTCTTCCCCTGTCTTAAATGCTTCTGCCTATCGCTCCCCCAACTTCTGCAACTCCTCTGTCTCCTGCTACAGCTAATATTGCTTCTATTACTGCTGCTACAGGTACTACTACTGCTACTGCTGCTACAAATACTACTACTAATAATATTGCCACAAATACTACTAATGCTGCTACAAATACTATTACTACTACACATACTATTACTAATGCTGCTATTTCTGATGCATATTCTACTATTATTACTACTATTACTACAACTACTACTACTACTACTATTCTCCTTTGTCCGGCCAGTCGTCCTGTTTCCTGATCCTGAGGCATTGCTCTAGGAGGGAACAGTGTGCTATATTTAGAATCATTGCTGTTAGGCCTTCTGCTCTCGCAGAGTAGAGGTCAGAATCGCATGACTTGCTCGTAAGCGGTTTCAAAGTTGAGAATTTAAAGCTGTTTGTTTCTCTCTCTCTTATTCCTTGTCTTCTTCATGTATTTCCCTTATTATTTACCTCTTCTTCATAAGAATGCGCATTAATATTGTGAGTCCAAGAATTTCATGAATCCCAGCCTGTTCTCATGAATCCCTGTCTATCCTTATGAATCCCTGTCTATCATCATGAATCCCTGTCTATTCTCATGAATCTCTATCTACCCTCATGAATCCCAACCTGTCCTCTTGAATCGATATTTATCCTCATGAATGCTGAACTATCCTCATGAATCTCAATCTATCATCATGGATCCTTATACTACTTCTAAATCCCAATCCATCCTCATGAACCTTTATCCCTATACTCATGAATCCCAGTCTATCCTCATGAATCCCATCCTATCCTCGTGAATCCCAATCTATCCTCATGAATCTAACCTATCCTCATGAATCCCATCCTATCCTCATGAATTTAACCTATTCTCATGAATCCCAACCTATCCTTATGAATTCAACCTATCCTCATAAATCTCAACCTGTCCTCATGAATTCAACCTATCCTTATGAATTCCAACCATACTCTTGAATTCCTGAGTATCCACACTAATTAAAAACTATTCGTATGAATCCCTATCTATCTTCATTAATTCCAATCTATACTCATGAATCCCTATCTATCCTCATGAATTCCTATCTATCTTCGTGAATCCCTACTCATCCTTATGAATTCAAAGAAATTACAATCTATTGTAAATCCCTACCTGCTTTCTTGAATCCCTTTCCACATGAATTCCTGCCTATCTTCATGAATCCTCATCAATCCTTATTTATCTTTGTGAATACCTATTTTCACGAATCTCTACCTACCCTTGTAAATCGACATAAATCTCATCTTATCATCATGAATCCCTTTTTCAATGAATTCCTATCTATCCTTATAAATCCTTCCGTATCTTTATGAATTCCTACCTATCATCGCCAGTGACCTACCAGGTTACATGACTCTCTCCCTATTCTCATGAAGCCATGTAATCCCCAGCTTATACTCGGAATCCCTACTTATTTCACGAAACTAGTTTTCGCAAACCCCTTCGTATCCTAATGAATCCCTACCCATTTTCATCAAACTACCTATCTACATGAATTTTAATAAGTTTCATACAATTCCCATAAATCCCTACCCGTTCTCACGAATCTATATCTATCCTCAAGAATCACTACCTATCCTCAAAAATCCTTACCTATCCTCAAAAATCCCCACCTATCCTTATGCATCCCTATGTATCCTCATGAATTCTCATAAAATTCTACATATTCTCATGAAGCTTCATAAATCCCTACCTATTCTCATGAATTCTCATGAAATCCCACATGTTCTCATGAGTTTTCATGAATCCCTACCTATCCTCATACCTCCATCCCACTACCACCTTAGCATGCCTCACGCCCCAAGCCTCAATAATGTAAGCCATCAGTAAGGCCTCGGGGAAGGGGGGAAGTTGAGCTGCACCTCCTGGGACCAGTAAAACAGTAAAGCCACTTCCCTCACATTACTCAATAAAGTGGGAGCCGTCAAGCTGTTACTCGGGCAGTCAAGCTGTTACTCGGCCAAGTATCAATTCTGAGAAACACTAACATTGGTGGGGCTACAACTCTCTCTCTGCCCACCCCGCCAACAGCGCCGGTAAAAAGGTGTTACGACTTCAATAAAAAGGAACCATTACGCACTAAAGGGTGCGAGCCTGCTAGTGAGTTCTGTCCCCAGCGAACGGAGGATCGAGCCACAACCACTCTTAATCTCAGGGACACCACATGAACTTAGCTCATCTTGCATTAAAATAATTGGGGAATTAGAGAGCCAGATATGAGTGAAATGGTTAGCGGATTTTCGAAATTACATTTCTGGGGAAGTGGTAAGCCATAGCAGTTTTACAGCGCTGGGGTAATGGGAGGTTTTCATATTTGATCATAAGGAGGGAGTAGACAGCTCTAACTCCTTAGATCGAGAGCGGATAGTGTCGACCCGCTACCCGTTTCCCTAGTAGAAAGCATTTGAGCAAAGAGAAAAATCGAAAGCTGGGTAATGAAGAGGGAAATAAAGGAGTTAGAATAATGCAAGAAGGGTGAGGGAAAAAGGCGAGGAGGTACAGACTCAGGCAGAAAATAATAGAAGAAACGACAAGAATCAGGTAACGTACTAGTTTCCGGTGGGATTTGCAGAACAAAATCATCGACTTCACCAGATCTATAACCTACAGAAGCAAATCATCAACTGACATCAGATGTATTGCTTTCAAAACCAGATTTATAACTTGCACTATGAAATCATTGACATACACAAGTGATATAACTTAAGAATATCATCACCTAATACTTGACACCATAAAACAAGATATCATACCACAGTAATTAAAATTATGTAAACACTTTCTTTATGATAACAGGGATTAAGGTAAGTTCTTGGCTGCTTGTGAACACGCAACATGCAGCCTTAATGATCCCTCATGCAATCAATAAGCTGTAGATTTATTTAACTATTAAACCAAGCTTGTTATATAGTTTTAATTTCAGCTCTGTGAATATGTTAACTCGGATAATTTCTGTAAATTTACTCTAATGTATTTATACATAACGTTTTTGAAGTGCTACGATATTTAAGATATTTAGTCCCATACGGGAAGGGCAAAAAATTATACTAATATGCTGATAGACATTATGCTTGGGGTATGTCCCTCCATCAAACATGATTGACAGGAGACGGGTATGCAAGACAAGCCATTACAGCGTAATAAGATATAACGGTATAACGGCGAGTATCGTCCATAATTCCTCCCTGTGACCAACGATGCAATAGAGCTAATTTATGGAAAGCGTTACGATATCCAGTTATGTTTTACGATTATGAAAATAGGTCGGTAAAATAGATGTTAAGGTCCACGCTGATTCCTTTCATCTTGGCCCAGTCTCCTCTACTGTTGGCGGCTGTCACTGGTGTCGTAAGGGAGACAGTGGTGTAGATCATGAAGGAGGGAAGAAGAAGGGAAGGGAAGGAAGAAGGGAGGAAAA
The DNA here is from genome assembly GCF_026875155.1 of Cherax quadricarinatus. NCBI lineage: Eukaryota > Metazoa > Arthropoda > Malacostraca > Decapoda > Parastacidae > Cherax > Cherax quadricarinatus. The sequence continues at coordinate 25,263,669 of NC_069412.1, read as the reverse complement.
GAAGGGGGGAGGAAAGGAAGAATGGAGGGGAGGGGAAGGAAGAAGGGAGGCAAAGACGAGGGGAGGAAAGGAAGAATGGGGGGGGGGGGAGGGGAAGGAAAAGAGAATCGATAATTCTCGGAGAGGTTTTATGATAGTATAGTAATGATCATGGGGAGTGAGAGGTGTCATAACTGTTTTGGTGGTTTGGTAGTGCTGGTTGAAAGTGGTGGAGGGTGTGGAAGTAGTGGAGGGAGTTGAAGCAGTGGAAGAAGTAGGAGTGGGGGAAGGAATGGAAGTGGGAGAGGGAGAACAAATGCTATAGGCAATGGGATTATTTGATTTGGTAGAATTGTGGGTTTGTTGGAAAAGCCTGTGGGGGGATAGGGAGTGACTGTGGTCGTCACCTGTAGAGTGTGGATGTGCAGGGTAGGTGAGGACTGATACAGTTGGAATAGCTTGGTGCTAGGTTTTGTGCGGGTAGGTTTAGTTACTCGAACTTGGAGCTGGCAGGGGAGAGGAACTGGTGAGAGAATATTGAACTATCGATTCTTAGTCAATAAGAAAAGTTCATGGATTTGGTAGAAAGTTTGTCGAATATTTAGTTGATGAAGGTTGGTCGAAGTTAATATAATTGACGGAGTTGGTGGAAATGAAGGATATAATGGTAGATAACTGCTTGAGATTCACCCCTAACTCACAATTTGGAAACGAAACCTTATCAAGTCAAGGGTGTCTTGACAATTGTTCCAGTCATAATTGTCATTGTGACCTTTATTCTTCATTGACTGGGATTCATAAATGTTAGTGGAATTGAGGGTTGTAGGAAATGGTATGGCTGGCAATACTGGTAAAACTGGAGAGGGTACATACGAATCAGAATGGATGTACAGGAATAATACCTGAAGATACCTGTACACAATCCCGGTAGCCATCGCCCTCGTGCCCCGATTCCAGACCAGGTCTCCCAGTTGATGATCTGATCAGCAAAGCTGACAAGTACTAGTATAAAGACACCATATACTGTACATGTTTTTACTGGGGCAACGCTTCGCTCAGAGATAAGATTTATCAAGTTATCTTGATAAAACGCGAAGCGTTGACCCTTCAGCTTATTGTGTTTTTATAGGAATCAGTTTCGTGGGGTCATTTTGGTTATGTCGGGAAAGTTTTGTTGATATGAAGGGGTTAAGACTGATGCAAGTTCTAAGTTAAGGGGAAGGAGACAGTGCGGGTTGACAGAGAGAGAAAGATGCTGTTAAACCTCTCCACTGCGTGGCTTCAGTCGCTGAACGAATCCAAGATCAGCTCTGTAGTGGCAATGGATTTTGCTTGTGCTCTCGACCGAATATGGCACTAGAGACTCTTGGCAAACCTGCAAGCACTAACAGTAGCTGGCTCTGCCTTATACCTCCTTAGAGATTACCTTCAAGGTAGATCACTAAGAGTAGCTCTCAATGGGACAGTCAACAAGACAATCGGTGCAAGTGTTCCCCAGGGAAGTGTGCTTGGGCCTTTGTTATGGAATGTCTACGTCAATAACCTTCAACTCCTCCCAGAATCCCACGCATATGCAGTCGACTGTACTCTGACAGTGACTAATCCAGGAGAAGAAATGCAAGCTGCTCTTTGTTATATCAATCACCATCTTACAGCTATATAAGCCTGGGGAAAACGATGGCAGGTTATAATTGTTTATGAGAAAGGGCAGATAATGGTCTCTAGATACCATTATGATAATGCTAGATTAGTGGTGAGAATGAATGGGATTTATTTGAACTCGGGAATAAGGTTGATATCCTTGGGGATGAAATTTGATTTTAAGCTGACCATGAAGAACCACATAGTAAATCTTTCAAATAAAGCGGCCAGGAAGCTAGTAGCCATTAGACGTATTTTGTATCTGCTCGACAGTATAGGCTGCAAGACTCTGTTCGAGGCACAAGTACGTTTGCACATTGAGTAAGCTTCACTTCTTAACAGAAATGAGAATAGAACAGGACAACTCATCTCTCGTCTACACCCGGCATGGACAAATCTATCATTTAAGCAGAGCTTTCAACAGTGGAGGGATGTGGGTGGCTTTACTACTGTGTACAAGGCCAATGTTGTCAAGGTACCATACTTGGCTCCACTTCGAGAACAGCGAGAAGACAGCTTCTACACAGCAAGACGGGCAGCAAACAGCAACTACACACTGGCATAACTTCATCTGAGGTCATTCATTATTTGAATGACTCGAGTCTGTAACATATTTGTACAGTATAATGACAACGATTAAATACGTCAGTTAACCAAATGAAATCGCTGGCTCACAGATAGCTCCAACTTCACGCAGTTCCCTATGTGTATGGCTCACGGAAATAAACAAAATTCTTTCAAATGAGCTGAGGTAGGTAACAGCTCATAGCCTGTAAATAAAGGTAGGAATTTTTAACCTAACCCTATAAAACCATTGTGTAAATAAAGAGAGAGGGAAAAAAAATATTTATCATGAAAACGCTTGAACATAACAAGTTACATTTTCTATAGATTTTTTTTTTTTTTGCCCACAATAATCAGAAGCATTTTGAGGTGCTAATCCCAAAATAATTATATGTATGCTAGGATTTACATATCGATATTTTAATTTAAACATCACTCTACAAATTAAGTCTAAGGGATCAGAGTCATCGTAAATCCTGATATATATTTTTTCAGCTAGTGACTGACATGATATAAATACACGTAACTAATAGGCAACGAATATAAGTGAACATAATCACAGATTCCGTCCTTCATCTTAAGTGGCGTGCAAATACCGACGCTCTGGGGATATACAGTACGGCGCACGACGTAAGATATATTTTGCCTGAGTGCTTTTAGTTGTTACCTGTAACTGTTCTCGCATAGAGGTTAACTCATACTAACCTCACCTAACCTAACATAGTGGAGGTGAGATCCTCCGTCCGGTAATCGCAGCCTGGTCTCTGGCCAGTCCATTAGAAAGTGTCGGACGAACACTTTGCAAGTAGAGGATTAAACTAGATGCAATGCATTGGCTGACTGTGTTTATTGGGATTCTGTTGTTAGGTCACAGGATATCCAGATAAACCGGTTGACAATGAACCATAAAAGGAAATAGTAGTAGTGGTAGTAACAGTAGGGGTAGCATCAGTAGTAGTGGTAGTAGTAGTAGTAGTAGTAGTAATAGTAGTAGTAGTAGAAGTAGTAGTAGTAGTACATAAGTGCAGTTGTGTGCATATCAGTAATGTCATAATTCAGTAGTGGTGCATCAGTATAGTAGTAGTAGTAGTAGTAGTAGTAGTAGTAGTACTGGTAGTGTCAACAAAAGTAGTGGCGGTGGTAGTATCCCCACTCTCTCCAAGAGTGACTCCCTCCTTCTGGAGGGAGCCTAATCTCGACCCCACACTATCACCTCCTCCAGGATATTTTTTCCCTCCAACCCTTCAACATCCCCACCCATAAGCCTCTCCAACACTGCCTTACCCACACACCACCACTTGTAACATTACCTCCCCACCCCTTCAACACTCCCACCACTTCCTCCCACATTGCCTCCCACAATGCCTCCCCCTTCTTCTGGAGAGAGCCTAATCTCCACTTGCGGGGCTGTTTTATAAGCTTTTTACACACAACATTTAATCAAGGATGTACCAGGCGAATGCTTAAGTCATTTGCATTTTCTCATCAGAGAATTTTTTCTGGGGTCGGGCATCGTTGCGAAGCTCGTCCTGATTCCCGCTTCCCGCTTTTACTGCCCTCGAATTAATATCTTGGCGAACCTTAGTGCGTGTAAGTGGATACTTACGCACACGCCCGGAACCAACAGCTGGATGAATCCACTGAAAAACATCTCTTGGACGCCTAATGGTGCTCCTTTTACCACGTTTTTTGCTCTTTTTTTTTTTTAGTGGGTAAGACTGAACAAAAAATGCTTCATACAGTAGGTTTTGTGAATGTTGCTTTTGTCTTGGTCGTTGAAGACGTTTTATAATTATCTCTGTTTTTTAATTTGATTTGTTCTCAGAGTGGCAATAATGAAAAAAAAGTTCTTCACTGTAGCTCTTTTGCATGTAACTGGTGTTTGGGTCATATAGAGCTTTTCTCTTGTTACCTAAAAGAAAAACTCTAGGCTAGTTCTAGTTGTTATATTTTCTTTTCGCTTTTGGTTTGTTTGCTGAGACTAAAAAAAAAAAAAAAAAAGGGCTTCTTGAGAGGCAGATCTTGTGAATGTTGTCGCCGTTTGTCTTTTACGAGTTTTCTCTTGATTAAAAAAAACGCGAAAATTTTGAGTACATATTTAACATGTAATGTCATTTTCCTTTTGTTTAAGGTTTTGAGTCGAAGAAATAGTGAAAAAAAAAGACTGGTGGTTACGATGCGAATGTTGTTGCTGTTAGTATTATTTGCGAGTTTTCTCTTATTTTCCAAAATGTGGCAAAATGTGAGGATTCATTTAACGTGTTTTTCTGTGTATTGTTTTCCCTAAGTTGTTAACCGAGTGAAAAATTTTTGGTGCAAGAGGTTTTGTGGTTACTGAGAAAGAAAGTGTGTGTGTGTGTGTGTGTGTGTGTGTGTGTGTGTGTGTGTGTGTGTGTCTCATTCGCAGTGTCTTTTTTTTAAGCAAGAAATTTTGAAGGTATAAATGAGAAATTCGTGTAATCTGTTCGTAACAACTAGTGTTCCTTTGTATCTGTGAAAGGCGAGGAAATTATTCCTTTTCCTCTCGATAATACATCGCGATCAAGTTATTTCTAGTATGTCTAGAGGAATAGATGTGTTGCTGTTATTGTTGTTATTATTCTTGTTCGTTCTAGTTATTCTTTTTTCGTTGCTGCTGTTATGCTATCTTTTTATTAGACGTTGGTGTTTTTTGAAAGCTTATGTTATTTCTGCTATTTTTCTTTTGTTGTTGTTATTGTTAGCGATGTTATTGTCGATGCTGTTCCTTCCCTGCTTTGTTGGAGTTACTGGTGCTGTTGTTGTTGTTGTTGTTGATTACGGTGTTATTGTTAGCACTGCATCTGTTAGTGCTATTTTGCTCTGTTGTTGATGCTGTACACATTATAAATCTTGTTTTTCTTTTTGATGGTGCTACTGCTGATGTTATTGTTTGTGGTGATGTTTAGTGGTGGTGGTAGTGTGGTTGCTGCTGCTTTTCCTCTTATTAATGTTGTTGCTACAAACACACACACACAAAATCCTCTTCCCTGCCCTAGTATAACATTCCCACTCATACAACCCACAACATTAGTGTGCTCTTTCCATAACCAACTTTATACATCCATTACTTCTTTATCGCATTCCACAAAATTTGAAAAGCCCTAAATCGCTCACAGTATATAAAATTTTAAAGCCTCGCTAACTCATTTAGGAATAAAAATTCAAGTTTGTGTACAAACCACACATGGTAGAAGGAAAGAAAAATGTAGAAAGGCGTAATAGGTAATATAAATGGGAGCTGCAGTCACATTACCAAATGGAGCAGAGTCGTGGTTGTATATGTCGTGTTATGGGGATTTCAGAGACAGATGTTAAACCAGAGACTACGACATTATTATTTTCAATCCAATCTGCAGTAAAGGTGGGGAGGGGCGAATAATGGTCCGAGAAGTCTAACTGACCTCGTGATTCCTTACCTAATGATGGTCCCTGTTCAAACCTCTAAACCAGTGGCAATAATGCACCGATGAACAGAACAGCATACGTGTTACGTTGTATTCATTGTTAAACACTTAGGAAGACCACCTTTTGTCTATTTCTCCTTTTTAACACAATTGTTTTACACACACACACCTCAGATCTTCAAGCCTTCATCTCTGTCCCACATCCCACATCAAAATATTATAGACTTCTGCCAAGCACCTTTGCTTTCCTGCCATTCTCAGCCTTCCATTCTCACACTACTTCGTCTCCATCAGCGAAGCACGTATATATCCTACCTAGTATCAACTCCACTCGTTATCCTTGTCCTTTCTTCCTACATCACAATATATTCACTTCTCATTTTCCTCCCATTTTTATATGTTGACTTATCATTCCTTCTTCTACCCTTTCTCTCCTCACTCTCTTCCCCTCACTATCCCTCTCCTATTTCTATTCTCATTCACCCTTTATCTTCCTTTCACCATCTCCCCGTCTCCCCTCCTTCCCTCCCCCAGCTTACCGTAAGTGGCCCGCGTAGGAAATGAAACTGCGCCGAAACTGAGGTAATTTGTGTTCGTAAACGCTCATAATTGGTTTGAGCGGCCCGTGAGATGCGTAATTCAGTCTAGGAATACAGAAGACGGAGGAAGAGGAGTAGGAGGGTGGTGGCGGTAGCGTGTTTGTGTGTGAGCGAGCCAGGGATGAAGAGAGAGTAGTTCAAGGCGCTGCGGACGACACCAGATCTCTTTCCATTTATTTTCGTCTCTTCCTCCTCCTCCTCCTCCTTCTCATCCTCTTCCTCACGTTAATTAAAGTCTTGATCGCCCTCCCCGAAAAGTGTTAATATGTGGTGCTTAATCTTACAGAGGTCGCGAGATTTAGGCGCTTTCCGTCTTGGCTTCAGAAGAAAGATGAAAGGCTGTGGAACCCGTCCGCCGAAGATTGAAGCCGGAAAGACGATAGCGAGTGAAGTCGGCCAGAGGAGACGCACGTGTGCCAGCCAGGATGTTGTGGGCTCGCCTTATGAATGTTCCACCCAAGGATTCCTGCACTGCAACATTCGCCACCAAGATGGCTTAATTGGCCCGACTTGAGATTGCCAGATGGACGCATTTGGCCACCATCTGTATGTATACGACGCCATGAAGAAATGCTCGCCCTTAATTGAAGTATGTTGCGAGCAACACAGTCCCGATCTCTCTGTTATATTTCTCAGGGGAGCAATGTGCGTTGCAGTAGCGTCTGCGAATGCCTTGTCATATTTTAAATTGCATCTCTAAGAAGAAAATAAACTTTGAAAAAATGAGGGTTTTGTCTTCCCCTCCTCGTTTTATCACTGGCAAGAGGTCATTGCTTTATCCCATTGTCTTGGCGCTATCGCCGCTCTTGGTCATGAAATATAATAAGAAATACACCCTCATTCTCTGAGTGCTGGTGGCAGCTGTGTCCAAGAACTTATGTCTCGTCCATTGGCTTATCTTACGAGGGATCGCCTGTGTGATCTTGGCCCTCTCTAGTCAACCTCTTGCAACCAGATGAGACACAGTGCCACTTTGTTTCTCTCTCTCTCTCTCATATTAACATTTACGGGGGGCTCTATACATTTAAGGAAAACTAACTCTAATAATTGCTTTTCTGTTAAGTATCATTTATAGTAAGTACCGAGTGAAGTTTTCTTCTAATTAAACTATTTAAATCTTTTCCAAGTGTTAAGCTTCTGATTTAGCCTCTCCCAGTTCAAGGCCACAGAGCTCTCTTTAATTTTTTTTATAAAATTAATTTTAGTCTTTATCCTTCAACACTCCTCGATAATTCCCTCGTGGCTAAATTGCACTTCAAGACACATGCAACTAAGTTAACTCTTTCTAATACGACTTTTCGTTTACTTAAAGACTTATGTGTCTTTTAACCACTCTTCGGCTGCGTCATACTTCAGCAACACTTCGAAAATATTTGAAAGCTGTGTGATCTATGTGGGATTAGCACTTCGTTTTTTAGTAGAATAATAAAGAACAAAAAAAAACACTACCACTACTTCTTCTACCTACTACTGCCACTACTACTACTCTTTCCACTACCAGCATTACCTCTACCACTACTTCTCCACTTCTTGCTTCCTCTCTTTGTCCCGTCCCAGTCCCCTTGTATATATACCGGCTCCCTCACCTTCGTGTGTTAGTGTGACTAGCCAATGGTCCAAGTCTGACCAAAATGTCGTTATAAGCTTTTTCGTATGTGCTGGTTATTTGTACACAGTATAATAATTATCTTTGATAATAGCTTTCCAACAAGTGTTTCAGTCAACAGATGTCACCCTCAAGCCTCTCCCAGCAGGAATTTTTTCCACACGTACTAACAGCCCTCGAAAATAAGAAGGAAGATCGAGCATTCATGTCCCGTAGTTCGGTAGACATCGCACTCAGCTCACATACTGAGTGTCTGTGGGTCGATCCCCGGTACAGGTGGAAACGATAGGCATGTTCCCTTACATCTGCTGACCCATGTTCACCTGGTGGTAAGTTGGTAGCTGTGTTAGTCTACTGTTGTGGGTCGCATCCTGGGGATGGGCAATATACCCTATATAGAGTTAGGATAACGACTTTTACCCTGTAAAACATTATTTGTGTTAAAAAAATACTCCCGTGCTGAATGACCCAAAAGGGTTTGGCGCTTCGTACTAAGTAGTAAGAAGCAAGCAGCAGTCGCCCTTCCCGACAACGATCTACATTCTCTGCCCCTGGAGTCATAACTTTATTTTATATTCACAGAGCGAGCAAGATGAGAATTATAATATTCTTCACGTGGAGGGGAAGAATACGTCCAGAAAATTATAATAACGTATAACGCTAGGCAATTTGTGGAGAATGTGTGTGTATGTGTGTGTGTGTGTGTGCGCGCACTTACATACACACACACACACACACACACACACTTACATACACACACACACACATACACACATACACACACACACACACACACACACACACACACACACACACACACACACACACACACACACACACACATACACACACACACACACACACACACACACACACACACACACACACACACACACACACACACACACACACACACACACACACACGCACACACAAATGGTGGGGACTCTCAGGAACCAAGGATCAGATGAGAATGGTTCTGGTAGGAGGAGTGGATGAGAGCAAGTGGAAAAGGATGGAACAAGAGTGGGAGAGAAAATTAGGAGAGCTTTCTGAAAAAATGGAGAAAGAGCTCTCTGTGAAACTGAAAAGAGGTTGGAGAAGGAGACAAAGAATTGGGAGGCACAAGTCGAAACTGCAGTAGCCAAGAAAAGGGTCCTAGAAGTTGAGATAAATAGGCTGAAGCGAGTTACAGGGGCAGTGACCAAGAAGACACAGCATATGAAGCTGCGAGGCCGAACAGGAAGGAAGGAATTATGAATTATGCTAAGGTCATATCAACCTGCCAAAAAGAGCCAAGGAGTGGAAGGGAAGAACAGCTGGTTGCAGACGGAGAGGGTGATAGGTCGAATGCTGAGGCACAACCATGCTATCAAGAGCCACTGGAAAAATCAAGGGAGAAACTGACCACATACAGGCAGGATCCAGAGTCACAGAGGGGGAGGAGGAAAGGGCAAAATCAGTGTTTATCCATGGGCTTCAGGAGAGAGAGGAAAGGACACACACTGAGAAAATCATCACGGAAATAGGTGAAGAGATGGACGAGATTGTAAATTTTCAGAGAATAGGGGGGTACTCGAAGGGGAGAAACCGACCAATCAAGCTGATTCTCAGGACGGAAACAGTGCGGAACAGGATCCTCCAAGAGAAACCATGATTGAAATACTCGGAAGAGTACAACAAAAGGGTGTTCCTAGACAGAGACAGAACAAAATCAGAACGACAGCAGCTGAGGGAGAGGACAAAAAAGCGAAAGGAGCTAGGAAAAGAGACAAAGATGGAACCAGCAGAGGTCAGTCAAAGCAGAACACAACAGCAAGGGCAAGCACACACACAACTATTCTCAGAACCATACAACCTATCACACCATCCCAACACACACTACAATCCATACCCACAGCCTCCACCCAACACCGAGCTATAGAATCCCACAGTATGCCACCAGGTCTCCCACCCTCACAGGCCCCACAAACCACAGTGTTGGAAAGGAAACTGAAGGTATGGTACACAAACGCTGATGGTATAACAAATAAGTGGGAGGAGTGGCATGAAAGAGTCAAAGAGGCATCACCGGACATCATAGCTCTCACAGAAACCAAGCTTACAGGTATGATAACAGATGCCATCTTTCCAATGGATACCAAATCCTGAGGAAAGACAGAGGGAACAGGGGGGTGGAGGAGTGGCATTGCTGATCAAAAATCGCTGGAATTTTGATGAGCTGGAGAGAGGAGACAGCGGAGAAGAAAGTGATTACATAGCGGGAACGCTTCACTCTGGAGGTCCCAAGTGGTAATAGCAGTGATGTTAACCCACCACAGAACAGCAGGAGGCCAAGGCAAGAGTAACGACGAGAGCAATAGAGCGATGGTTGACACACTGGCTAGAGTGGCCAGAAGAGCTCATGCATGCAGGGCAAAGCTCCTGATCATGGTGACTTTAACCACAAGGAGATCGATTGGGAGAACTTGGACCCGCAGGGGGGTCAAGATACATGGAGGGCTAAGATGATGGAGGGGGTACTGGAAAACTTCATGTACCAACACGTAAGGGACACTACAAGAGAGAGAGGAAAGAGGATGAACCAGCAAGGCTAGACTTAGTATTCACCTTGAAGTGCAGATATCGAGGACATCACATATGAAAGACCCCTTGGGGCCAGTGACCATGTGGTTTTAAAGCTTCGAATACACAGTAGAGCTACAAGTGGAGGGAGAAGCAGGAAGGCCAGGACGAATGAAGCCAAACTACAAGAAAGGGGACTACACGGGAATGAGGAACTTCCTGAACGGGTTCAGTGTGGACAGAGAACTGGCAGGGAAGCCAGTTAATGAGATGATGGAATATGTAGCAACAAAATGCAAGGAGGCTGAGGAGAGGTTTGTACCCAAGGGTAACAGGA
>NC_069412.1:25245453-25247953 GCF_026875155.1 Cherax quadricarinatus | reverse complement strand
AATGTTTTCCAGTCTCATCTGCTTTCAGTGTCAGGTTTTAAATTTTATAGATCATTCTTAGACCTCCCATATGCTGCTAACAGTCTGTATGTCTCTCGCGTCTCTCTCAAGGTGAGAACAAAAACTGTAAATATGCGCAACAAACCCACAAATTAGGTGTGAAGGCTGGGCGACACATCAGTCCTTCCTGGAACATTATCGTGATCTTTTTTATTCCAGTTTAAAAGGCTTGTTGTGATCCGTTTCAGCTGTTGTAGTGTAACTATCAGGCTTCACCTTCAACTTATACACTATCACGCTGGCTTGTTTTCATACATGAAATAGTTAACTACTGGTGTACTTTAGTTATAATGCTTTACATACTTCATTCCAACAGAACTGGAATTACTTTTGCACGGACATTACTACCTCACAGGATGGCTTATCACGTACTGGGTTGAGGAATTAATCTGAACATGCATCGAGGGAGGAAAAATACGATCAAAATACGAGGCAACACACGTATCTTTACAAAGGACAATTCAGAGACAGTAAATAGAATAATTAAAAATAGATTTTATAAAATGGGCAACAGAGGTACAGAATATATAATAGACAAACTGAGCACCACAGGGAATATGCAACGATAGGTGTATATCTTTTACTGTATATACACTGAGATAATATTTAATTCCCTATTTTTAGGGTGTAATTTGTTAGTTCGTATATACCTTCCTCTTCAGTGTGTTCATACTGAAATTTCATTTCTTTTTACAGTTTATACTTTCAGCATTGTAACAATTATACAATCAAATCAAGCGCTAAACCCTTCACGACAGTGAGAAATTTTAGCTTGCCCTCCTATTACTTCTTCTAATTCATCTCTTCTTCATCCTCGTCTACCCCTCTCCTCCTTCTCCTCCATGTCCTCCTCCACCTCAACCTCCACCACCACCTGCACCTCCTCCTCCTCCTCCACCACCTCCTCCACCACCTCCTCCACCTCCTCCACCTCCTCTTCCACCTCCCACTCTTCCTCCTCCTCCTCCTCCTCCTCCTCCTCCTCCTCCTCCTCCTCCTCCTCCTCCTCCTCCTCCTCCACCTCCATCTCCTCCACCTCCTCCTCCTCCACCTCCATCTCCTCCACCTCCTCCTCCTCCTCCACCTCCACCTCCTCCACCTCCTCATCATCCTCCTCCTCCACCTCCTCCTCCTCCTCCCTCCTCCTCCTTCTCCACCTCCTCCTCCACCTCCACCTCCTCCACCACCTCCACCACCTCCACCTCCACCTCCTCCTCATCATCATCATAGCCCTGGTGTTGCACAGACTATACCATCACTCCGGCAACTTGCAATAAGACACTTTACAGGGTGTGTAAAATATGGAAGTTATTGAATCGTAAACTTTATACCGTCATGAGTGCGGATGAGATTTCCAGGGCTGAGCCCTCTATAATTTTTACCACGATAATAACACAAAGCTGTATGCTGGTCTTATTTATGGGGAGGAGAGGTGGGGGAGAGGGAGAGACGGGAGAGGGGGAGAGAAGAGGGTGGCGGAGGGAAGGAAGAGATGGAGGGAAGAAAGAAGTGGATGGAAGGGGAGATGGAGGGAAGGAGGTTGAGGGAAGAAATTTCGAGGTAGAGAGAAGGAAGAAGTGGAAGAAGAGGTGAAGGGGAGGAAGGAAGAAGTAAATGAGAGAGGTGGAAGGAGGATGAAGCGGAAAGGTTGAAGGGAGAAGTTGAGAGGGGGAAAATGAAAGGGTAAGGGAATAAACAACAGAAAAGGAGGGAAAAAGAGTGTAAAGGGAAATGAGGAAGAAAAAGATGCAGAAAAATTGGAAGGCAGGAACGAAAGAAGGAAGATATAAATACGAAGAATCATTTAGCACAGCAATCAGGTTAAAATTTTAGATGAGTACGGTTGTAATGACGAACACGCACGGACACACGCACACACATACACACACACATACACACGACACAGTTCATCATGAGATTAGTGCAGAAGCTAAAGGATCAGACACGTGTAACAGGAAGGGCACTGCAATGCATTAGAGAATACGTGACAGGGAGGCAACAACGAGTCATGGAACGTGACGGGGTATCACAGTGGGCACCTGTGATCCTAGGACCAGTGCTGTTTTTGGTATATGTGAATGACATGACGGAAGAGACACACTCATAAGTGTCTCTGTTTGCAGTTGATGTGAAATTAATGAGAAAAATTAAATCGGATGAGGATCAGGCAGGACTACAAAGAGACTTGGACAAGCTGGAAGCCTGGTCCAACAACTGGCTCCTCGAATTTAACCCCGCCAAGTGCAGAGTCATAAAGATCGGAGAAATGCAAAGAAGACCGCAGACCGAGTATAGGCTAGGTGGCCAAAGACTGCAAACGTCACTCAGGGAAAAGGATCCTGGGGTGATTATAAAACCGAGCATATCTCCTGAGAATAGCGTTCCGATACCTCAGTAAGGAATCATTCAAGATTCTGTACACCGTGAACGTCCGGCCCAT
>NC_069412.1:25197953-25240453 GCF_026875155.1 Cherax quadricarinatus | reverse complement strand
TTGCAATATGCGTTCTCGCACACACGCACGCACTCACAAGCACACGCACTCACAAGCACACGCACACACACACACACACACACAACACACACACACACCACACACACACAACACACACACACACACACACACACACACACACACACACACACACACACACACACACACACACACACACACACACACACACATGCCTACTTCAAGGGGGCTCAGTGATGTTGATGATCCCATGATCCATGGAATTGGAACAGCCTTTCCTTTCTTTATCACACCTGATGACCTTCCATTCCCGAGGCAACATGACCACTAGTATTTCATGCTAAATCTAAACATTAAATCCCAACAATATTTAAAAGTGACGATGTATGTCTTGGCAAGAACTGGAGGTGAATTGCCTCGACCGAGGCAAGTGTCACTGAATGTGTCCATTACCTTGAGTGGGAGACGATCACTGAGGCATTCAGGTGTTGGCATTAAAGGTGGCACTTGCGGGCTATCAGCGGGTGGTAGGAGTGCCAGGATGCCTCGAGGTGGTGGGCTGAGTGGCACTTCTGATGCCTCAAGTGTTTACCTCTCTGGGCCACCACACACAGTGCCACAAGCACCGGGGACTGCTCTATTCACTCCTCTTCCTCCATCTGAAGCTAAAGCCAGCTACAGTGCTATCACTGCGTGTATGGCAATTACTGTCATTCATCTCACACTCTGCATTAAAGGGAATGCAAACGCAGATCACCATTACTGAGTCGATTTGAGATTAGATTTTGAGTTCCCTTATTTTATTTGAGTGTCTTTGCTTGTTAAAGAAGAAGAGGAAGTAGAAACAGAAGAAAAAGAATAAGAAGAGGAAGAAGGAGGAGGAGGACGAGGACGAGGAAAACAAGAACTCTGAGTGATATTACCAAAAATATCTCATGAAAGTCAAGCAGTGTGGTTTATCTGACTGAGGTCCTTGGGTCCTTTTTCCCAAGAAGCAATCCATGAAAGCCGACTAACAGACAGCAGATGTAAGGAAAAGTTTCCCTACGTAGTCCTCAACAAACCCGAGTATTAAACCCAGGTTCTCCTGGTTGTGAGCCTACCGCTGAATTTCTCTATCCATGTCTTACGTATCTCGAAAGGGTTATAGATTATTGTTAGCGTATTCCAGCAGATGATCCTACAAACCAAAGGTCTTTTGTTAGCCGTATTATTCATGGTCTGTCATGGACAATGATCATCCAAATATTATTTATTGTCTGCCAGGCATTGTGATCATCCAAGTATTCTTGAATTCTTCCAAGAACTTTAGGTTTTTGTGATATCTCAAGAGATGTTCAGATCTACTTGTTACAGCATATGTCTCAGTAAATATATTCCCTAGAAAAACTTGACTACTCCTCTAAATGTCTGCATGTGCTTTTAAATTGTAAGGAATGACAAGGAGCCAAGAAACTAGGAATGTAAAACACACGTAGCAGAGCGCCGTCTTATTAGACGGCGTTTCGCACTAAATAAGACTTTTATCAAGTCTAAAAGACTGAGCTCGCCAGCTTGTATTTCGTATTCCTGACTTTGAGCTCTTGCGAAAGTCTGTCTCCATTGGTGGTGGGCCTATTATTTTAAGTATTTATAAACCATCTATCTTCTAATGCTTGTAAGGTAATGTGTCGATTCGACTTTCCATATCTGTGAATGCTTTTTTTTTTTTTTTAGTCGCCGGGTCACCATCTGGAGAAGACCCGGGCCGGAAGTACCGGCAAATCTCTAATGAATGAATGAATGTGAATGCTTTTGAATAGTACTTAGTGTCTTTAAGTGCCAGTGACCACCTGCTCGAGTCCTTGAGAATGTGTGAGAGGCGTAGTCAGGGTAAATGTAATGTGTCTGGGCGCACTAACACACTTCGTGAGGCTATTGTCCATCAAGGTTTCAAATTTCCCCCCAAACTGCGAGGTAAACATTGGCAGCTTCTCGCCCCTTATCCTAATGACTGTCTTCCCGCCTCGCGCCCCAGCTTGGACCTCAGACCTTTGACATTCGCCTGAACGAAAAAATATCTAAATCTTTGCTACTCCTTCCCTTTTCTTCAAGACGTTTTTTAGCGTAACCAAATTCAGTGCACTTATACATGGAAGTCGATGCATTGTTAAAAGCAAATCAGGCAAGAAATCGTTTAAAATCCTTTGTGGTGACTGGCTAGACCAGGACTCGATGCATTTTGAGCTCGGTCTCAGAACAATGAGAAAAGGAGGTTTGTTTATCGTACCTGGTGAAGGCTAATGTATCCGAGGGCCTTTATTTTTACCAGGGAACTGTATCGCCTAAAGTGGCTGGCAGCCATTAGGACCTGAAGAGAGTATTGGGTGGCGTCTCTCATCTGTGGCTCTTGGCCGAAGGAAAATCGAAGAGGACGTCTTTGACAATCTGTATTCACGATGACAGAGGCGACGGTTTCTTTTACTGCTCTCCTTCGTGAGACGAAGTAAACTGTACAAAGCGATCGACAAGGCATGGCATTTGAGCAGTCAATAACGAGAAATCCCATCAAAGAGCATTGCCCAGAGGTTCTGATTGGAAGAAAGGCAAAGAACGAGGAAGCTGAAGCCCGAGATAGAGGCGAGAGTTCGAACGGAGGACCCAGACGGTGTGTTTGTCCGATGGGGCCGTTAAAAATATCACGTTCAGTATCACTTTCATCGTGTAATTTCCCGCAGTCTGATCTTATGAGCGAAGAAGGACGGCAGAGCAAATATTTGTTCTAGCTTGTATGAGGTGGTGGTCAGGGGGGATGTGAAAGGGGGCGAGGGCGAGAGAGAGGGGAAAAAGGGAAGAAGGTGAAGACTAGGATGAGGGGAAAGACGAGGCGAAGAGGGATAGATAGGTAAATGAGGGAGAAGGGATATTTGAACATAAATGAAAACAGTGAGTACATGTTGATTGTATATTAAGAAAAACAAGAGAAGGGATAAGTGATGGAAGTGAAACAGATAGACAAACATTGAGAACTTGAGCGTATAAAGAAACAAAAATGAATATGCAAGATTCAGAATGGCAAATTAATAACTGTAAAATTAAAATTCAAAGAAACGACTTAAGATAATAAGAATTAAAATTAGTACAAACAGTGTACGTGCGCATATATATATATATATATATATATATATATATATATATATATATATATATATATATATATATATATATATATATATATATATATATATATATATATATATATATATACATATTATTGTAACCACGAATATGTAGTATTTAATCAATAACAACACTGCGACTAGCCGGAGGATCGAACCCGTGTTGATTTAGCCCGCCTCAGAGTGAGTGAAAATTCACGAAGTTTAACCCACTGGACCAAACAATCCTACAAACAACTTGAGCCTAGCGAACTAGGCTTGCTTTAAGTTGCAAGGACATATGGTGTAGGTGCCTCTAAGCTAATTTCATTCTACTCTCTGTTCGGTGTAGCTTCCACAAGCAGTATACATATTATTATAACAACGAACAAGTGGTATTTAATCAATAACAACACTGCGACTACTCTCCAAACGGGAGTAGAATGAAATTAGCTCTGAGGCACCCACACCATCGTATGTGTGATTTTTGCTAACCATGAGGTGGGCCAAAACGACATGGGTTCGAATCCTCGGCTAGTCGCAGTGTTGTTATTGTATCAATACTACTCGTTCGTGGTTACAGTAATATAAAATACTCCTCGTGAAGGCTAGTACACCAAGCGGGGAATAGAACAAAATTACCTCGGAGGCACCCACACTACCGCATGTCCTCGGATCAAGGTAAAACACCTAGCTCTGCCGGGGGCTTGATTATTGTAGGATTGCGTAGTCCTGTGGGTTGGAGCGTCATTTGTGATTTTCGCTCACCATGATGCGGGGCAAAACGACATAGGTTCGAATCCTCGGCTAATCGCAGTGTTGTTAATATATATATGTGTGTGTGTGTGCGTGTGTGTGTGTGTGTGTGTGTGTGTGTGTGTGTGTGTGTGTGTGTGTGTGTGTATGTGTGTGTGTGTATATACAGCTAAGTATACTTCGGTTAAGCATTACAATAAATAAAAGCATATATGCCGAGAATGAAATAAGAATGTTAAAATTTGGGTATGATATTGCACTACGACATCTTAAAACAATGAAAGGTCGTGTTACCAGCTGCCAAAGACAATAATTAATAAGGTTATGAAAACTTCAAGAGACATTCCACTCTGGATCTCCTTGATATGTCCCGGAGCTCTGAGTTTCACTCTTCAAAAGACGTCTTAACCTTAGTGACTGACAGAGCAAGGAAAAAATATATATCCGATTTGCAACAAGTCTGGGGAGGTGAGAGAGGGTAGAGGGAGTGAGGGGAGAGGAAAGGGGAGGAGTGAGGGGAGACTAAAGGCCAGGGGGTTAAGGGGTGAATGGGTTGGGTAGGAGGCGGCGGGAGAGGAGGGAAGTGTCAGGGGCGGGGAGGGGCAGGGAGAAGGTGAAAAAAATGTGAATCGTGTTGCAAAAGAACTTCTGGTAAAAACGCTAACTGCATCCTCTTACAGACCCTTTGTGTTCTTCTTTTACCTGAGCGTTCCTTCCACTTTGATGTCGAGCTAATTAACTATTCGGCCTTCTTCCAATTAGACTAAGAGACAAAAGAAATTTTGAAAAAAGAACTCTTTGGTTAATAAGTAGCCCAGACTTTTTTTTTTATTTTAACTGATCGAGGGGAGGGTTTTAAGAGAGAGAGAGAGAGAGAGAGAGAGAGAGAGAGAGAGAGAGAGAGAGAGAGAGAGAGAGAGAGAGAGAGAGAGAGAGAGAGACAGACAGACAGACAGACAGACAGACAGACAGAGACAGAGGGTGAGAGAGAAAATTCTCTCAGGATAGTGCCCTGCGTTTTATTACGGTATACCGCATGTGGGTACACCAATGACGGCAAGAACTAGGTCACGCTAAATGAAAGAAGCACGAAGCTGGTGAACTTCTGTCCCTGGAAAACGAAAGAAGAGTTAAGTAGTTTACAGGAACCTCATCTCAGGACACTGAAAAATTTGAATCATCTGCGGTTTCTGAACTAAGAATATGACTGGCAACAGCACATGAAGGAAATGAGGACACTAGGGTCGCTGATTTAATTTACTACGTATTCTTGATTAATAATAATAAAAATAATAATAATAATAATAATAATAATAATAATAAATCATTAAATATACGTCAGAGCGTTCTCGACCAGCGGTTTTTACAACTAATATCAGCAGTCACTGAATCAGCACAAACGCCACTTCAGAACACTTATCAGTAGTGATTGAACTATGAAAGTGCTGTACGAGGGTGTGGAAGTAGACGAGAGCACCAGCTCTTGGACAGCTTACCTCCCTCCTACCTCACGCACGCACGCACGCACGCACGCACGCACGCACGCACGCACGCACGCACGCACTCAGTAGGGGCAACTTGCAGTACCAAAGTCAGTAGAGACCTGAATCACCAGATCAATTGTCAGCAGGTTCAACACGTAAATCAACAGCAAAACACAAGAATTGTGTACTGACCGTCCAGGAGGCCTGGTCACAGACCGGGCCGCGGGGGCGTTGATCCCCGGAACTCTCTCCAGGTAAAACTCCAGGATGTTGGTCACTAGGGGTTCTCTCTCACTCTCTCTCTCTTTGTCTCTTTTTTTTTTTTTGTTACACAGGGTTTGACAAGGTTAAGGATCCCTAGCTTTATTGACTAGCTATTTACAGGTTAAGGATTCCTAACTTTATTGGCAAGCTAAGAGCTGTTACCTACATCAGCTCATTTGAAAGTATTTTTATTGTTATGAGACATACAAGTAGGGAACAGGATGAAGTTGGAGCCATCTGTGGGCCAGCATTTTCATTTGATCAACTGGTTTTATCTCGTTGACATCATTATGCTGTACGAATGTGTTCCATACACGAGTCATCCTGGGTATATATAATCTCAGATGGAGTGATGTTCTGGAGAAGGGTACAGCCAGAGTGAAGTTGCTGTTTTCTGCCCGTCTTGTGGCATAAAAGCTTGTTTCACTCTGTCCTCGAAGTGGATCCAAGTGTGGTACTTTGACAATGTTGGCCTTGAAACATAACAGAAAAGGCCACCCACATCACTCCTGTGTTGAAGGCTCTGCTGAAATGCCGATTATCCAGGATGGTTCCAGGCGAGAGATGAGACGTCTTGCTCTGTTCTCTACTCTGTTCAAGCGTCGCAGATGAGAGGGGGGCAGGCAAACCAAAAGAAAGTGGAGCATATCAAGGTGTGGAGCGTACTTGTCCCTCGTACAGAATCTTGCAACCCCTACGGGTCAAGCAGATGCGAGATACGGCGAAGTTGTTGTAAGCTTCCTGGCTCCCTTTGTTTGCAAGATTTACAACATGGTTCTTCATGTTTAGTTTGGAGCCCAATTTCACCCAAGGATATCGACTTTTCTCCAGGTGCCAACACCCTCCCATTCATCCTTACTATGCACCAGCATTCCCAAACTGGAGCCTGGGAGACGATTCATTTGCATTTTCTCAGGTGCAAATGTTACTTGCCATCTATTTCCCCAAGCTGATATAGCTCTTAGCTGGTGATTGATGTAGCTTAGAACAGCTGGCATTTCTTCTCTTGGATAAGTGAATGTCAGTGTACAGTCGTCTGCATATGCATGTGATTCTGGGATGAGATGAAGAAGGTCGTTGAAGTAGACATTCCATAACAATGGTCCCAGCACGCTTCCTTGTGGAACACTTGCCCCAATAGGATGTCTCTCTCTCTCTCTCTCTCTCTCTCTCTCTCTCTCTCTCTCTTCTCTCTCTCTCTCTCTCTCTCTCTCTTTATGCATACATTTTTCCAGCTAACAATTTACTCAAACAACACAACAAACATAAATCTCCCGAGTTCTCCTCTAAAGGCCTCCCTAACATGTTTATGAGAGTGAAGGTAGTCTGAGGAGAGGGGTGGGGGGAGGGATAGTAGGCCCTTGAAGAACGCTGTGAAAATACCGCTCTGGACGCTCTGACGTGACCTTATTCCACCCACGTATTTAATAATGTCAAAAACTCTGCCTTTTATGGGTTATTCTCGTGTCCACTGCAATGTTTTCTAGTCTCTTGAGATACTGAATTATATTTAGTCTTCCATGAATAGGGGGGATCCTATTTTTTTTGTGTGTATGTGTTTCTGTGTGTATTTTTTGCATGTGTTGGAGGTTGTGTGTACCTGTCGATTTGTATGTGCGGAGATTGAATCTAAGCTCCTGACTCCCTCCTCGCAAACAATTTTCACCAGCATTTTTTATTTCTAGGATCTTGCACCTTATCAAAGATATTCTTGTAACTGTGTATTTAATATGTCTCTGCTAATTTTCCTCTTCAAACTTTCCACTTTTCATCCACACTGAAACTTAGGAAGTTCTTCCTAACATTATAAGTCGAATTATGTTTTCAGCTTTCACTTTACTCTTTCTCACTCTCTCTCGCCAATAGCCTTTGTTAAAGGCTATTGTCGATAGCACCTTGACCTTCTTTCTTTTTTGTGTGTGTAGACCCTCTCCTTGAAAAGACCACCATCTATGTCTCGAGGGACCTTGTCCATCGCTCGTTCACCTTCTTATTGTGTTAAAAGGTCGGCCATGAAGTGATCTGGTGGTGGTTTTTCATGAAGGTCGTGTAAAGGTCAGTCCTCAGTAGCCTATGAGTTTCTTTAATGATAGAACGACACTGATTTTCTACCTTACGTATAGTATCACTGGGGCTTTCCACCTACTTCTCATCTTATTGGTGGTAAGGAAATTCCTACAATATGGATATTAACACAGAAACTTCTTACCTAATTGGTAGAAGGACAGGGACTTCCTGCTGTATGAGTAGCAGCACTTGAACATCCTACCTTCAGGAGCTACCCACTTCATGGGAAGTACCACAGGAACTTCCTGCATTATAAGCAGTATCACTGCACCATCCTACCTTCACACACACACACACACACACACACACACACACACACACACCAGATCTTGGAGTGAGTATAACACCAGGCATATCTCCTGAGGAGCACATCAACCAAATAACTGCTGCAGTATATGGTCGCCTAGCAAACCTAAGAACAGCATTCCGACATCTTAATAAGGAATCGTTCAGGACACTGTACACTGTGTACGTTAGGTCCATATTGGAGTATGCGGCACCAGTTTGGAACTCACAACTACCCAAGCACGTAAAGAAACTAGAGAAAGTGTAAAGGTTTGCAACAAGAATAGTCCCAGAGCTAAGGGATATGTCCTTCGAGGAAAGGTTGAAGGAAATCGACCTGACGACACTGGAGGACAGGAGAGATAGGGGAGACATGATAACGACATAAAATACTGACAAGGTGGACAGAGACAGAATGTTCCAGAGATAGGACACAGCAACAAGAGGACACAGTTGGAAGTTGAAGACACAGATGAATCACAGAGATGTTAGGAAGTATTTCTTCAGTCACAGAGTAGTCAGGAAGTGGAACAGTTTGGGAAGCGATGTAGTGGAGGCAGGTCCATTCATAGCTTTAAGAAGAGGTATGATATAGCTCATGGTGCAAGGAGAGTGACCCAGTAGCGGTCAGTGAAGAGGCGGGGCCAGGAGCTATGAATCGACCCTTGCAACCACAACTAGGTGAGTAACTAGGTGAGTACACACACACGCACACACACGCACACACACACACACACACACACACACACACACACACACACACACACACACACACACAAACACACACACACACACACACACACACACACACACACACACACACACACACACACACACAAGGGTCGAGTCACAGCTCGTGTGTGTGTGCCTGCTCTTTCACCTTGTGGACTTTCTTATTGTCCATGAACGTAGTGTAAACTTATCCTTCTTACCAGCTTGATCTGGTACCCTGTTGTAAACTACAGTAGGTCCAGTGAGACAGTAGTGTCCTTCTCTAAACCTGTGGTCACTGTTATTTATGACTCCCTGTCTATCCAGGTGCTTCAGCACTGTCCTTGATGCCCGTGAAGGGCTCTTGATTTAATGAACTGCAACTACCCTCACCTTTCTTGCCTGGTGAGTGTTTCGAGGGGTCAACGCTCTCGCGGCTCAGTCCATGACCAGGTCTACTTAGATTAATCCTAATTACCTCCCATTTCCCCAGAGTTGTATGTTTCCCTTTCGGCCAGTTAAGGACAAAGGTCAGATTCACTAACCAATAAAAGCAACTTCGTCATGTTGGAGAAAACGTTCAACAATAGCAACATAGGTAGATGGTGTGGAAGAGAAATAGGAGGAATAGGTTTGGGAGAGGGAGGAAGATGGGGATGGAAGTATGAGAGGGAAGAAGACAGTAGGGGAAGGAGGGGAGAATTAAAAACTGGAAGTTGGGAGATGGAGGAAGAGTAGAAAGGTTAAGGGTGGGAGTGATGGATATGTGAGAATAGAGACGAAGTGATAGGAACTGAAGGAGGAAAAAATAGAAGTTGAAGGAGAGATAAGGAGAACCGAGAAGGGAGGAGAGGAGGGTGATGGGAGGGAGGGGTCATGAGGAAAGTGCTGGACCACCTCATCCAACAGTAAGAAGGGGATAGCGGAGCACATATAATTACTTGACACGACTTATACCGTCTCCTGGGTTCTCTCATGTTACACTCGTCTTAAGTATAAAAGTCAAACACAAAAACCGAGGCATTTCGAAACTATTTTTAGAAAACGAAATAAAATTTCCGAAAACTTATCAAACAACACCTCCGTAAAAAAAAAAAAAAAAAAAAAAAAAAAAAAAAAAAAAAAAAAAAAAAAAAAAAAAAAAAAAAAAAAAAAAAAAAAAAAAAGTCTGTAAATTCTGTTGTCAGATCACGTTATGTTCCTCAAAATGACAAAAACCTGGATTTACTGTGAAGAAAAAGCCAGCTAGTGAGGAATTAAAAAATACTGACCTATCTGCCATATCGTTAACCATGAGGCCGGTAACTGCTATCCTGTGTATCAGTTATTTAAGGCTTATCATATTTATTAATTTCTAGGAGCACACATTAAGACACCAGTGAAGAGGAGGGGCCAGGAGCTGTGAATCGACCCCTGTAACCACAATTAGTTGAGTACACACACACACACACACACACACACACACACACACACACACAAACTAACCAACACAACACACCCAAACAGGTATCAATGACATGTATTCTGTGCAAAGTATTAGAGGAGATTATCGGGCGATGGATGGTGGAGCACTTAGAGAGAAGGGGATTCGTCAGAGAAAACCAACACGGATTTAGCAAGGGTAAATTCTGCCTCTCAAGCTTGTTCGAATTCTATGGTAGAGGAGCAGAGATACTGTAAAGGAAGGATGGTATAGGCTAGATAACCCCCCTTCCTTCCCCTGAGACTGGTCTGAAAGCTAAGCTAATAGAGCAGGAATAGGTAAAAAACAATGCTTTTTAATGAATGAAGCAGCTAAGAACTAAGAGAGAGTCATAGTAATGATGGAGGTACCAAGACGAACAATCGTAACGAGTGGGGTCCCCCAAGGATCAGTTCTAGGATCAACTATTTTTCTAATGATAGCAATGGATTGAATCCAATAATTTGATGTTTGCAAACAATATTTAAATGATGAGAAGAAAATATCTTGAAAGAACAGAAACAGAACGTAAACGTATAATAATGAATAAACACACACACACACACACACACACACGCTCCACACACACACACACACACACACACACACACACACACACACACACACACACACACACACACATACACACACACACACACACCACACACAAACACACAAGACACACACACACACAACACACACACACACACACACACACACACATACACACATACGCACACACAGGGGCCAGGAGCTGGGTCTCGACCCCTGCAACCACAAATAGGTGAGTACACTACTTACTGGTGTGGGCACTAACAACTGACAGCTAATACTGCATCTCAGCATTACCCTCTTAGTAGCACTAATTAAAAAGAGATGAAAAAAATATAAACATTACCAGCGTAAGATATCCAGGACGGTTAGGTGTAAGAACTCCCAGACAGAGGCATCTAACCAGCAGTGATTGGATCCAGACGTTCGATATTCACTTGTTTGTGATACAGTCAGGTATCTTGGTTATTTAGTGCTGCCAGAGCAATACTGATTGAGGTACTGAGTAGTACAGAGTAATAAGGAAAAGAACACTTTAAAAATGACGAAGTTGTTGTCTCCTTTAAGTCAGATTTTCACAGCTACTCAGTTTGTAAGTGTATTAAAAATCCACAAGTATAATAACGCATAATAGTTGGGGAGAGGCGAGATACACGAAAATAAGACATAAGCGCACAGATAAACAGAAAGTCGCTCACAGCAGGAGTGTGAAAACAAACAAACAGAAACGCACGAGCATGTATGCATGCAGGTTCACACAGCAATTTCAAACACACACACCCAGACGCATGCATGAATTTTTATAAATACACAAATATTCCTATACATGTACACACACACAGTAGCGGCAGTGAAGAGGTGGGGCCAGGAGCTGTGAATCGACTCCTGCAACCACAAGTAGGTGAGTACACACATACACACACACATGAAGACTATCTATGCTTAGGTTAAGGAGGAAAGATAACACAAATTTTATTGGGTCATTTATACCTCAGAACACGTCATTTACCGATAGCTCGGTAACCCTCCAGTGATACCTGACCTTCCTTTAGGGTTATAGTGAATCCCCCTGGAGTTATAGTGATTAGCTCCACGCTGAGGAGATTGCTCAGATTGTGACAACAATCCTATAATTATAGAAGAAAATTCCCACGTTATTAAGATTTCCTTCGTCTTATGAGAAACAGTCAAATGGCATCTGATCATGTAGTCATGACTGATACCACCTACACTCATACACACACACACACACACACACACACACACACACACACACACACACACACACACACACACAACACACACACACACACACACACACACACACACACACACCCACACACACACACACACATACACACTTGAGAAACATGAGGCGGAATACCTCATTTAGCCAGTTTTAAGGGAACACTGGCATGCTACGTAAAAAGGAAGGGAGGTAGGGAGAGAGAGAGAGAGGAACTGGGGAGGGAGGGAGGGATGGAAGGAGAGAGGTGAGGCGAAAGGGAAGGAGGAATATAAGAGAAGTAAGAAAATTAGATAGAGTAGCATAAAGCGAAGAAGGAGAAGGAAGGATAAATGGGAGGAATGGAATGAAGAGATGAAGGTAATGGAAGGAATGAAAGGGAGGCAGGAAATGAAAGAGGAAGGAATAATATGAGATGAGAGGAGGGAAGGGAGGATAAGAGTGAGAGGTGGGGAAACGAGAAAGATGGGTGAAGAAGGAATAGAACGATAAAAGTGGGAGGATGAAGGGAGTAGGAGGAAGAGATAAGGGGGAGAGGAAAAAAATTCGATAGGAGAGATTAGAAGTGGGAGGGGGTGTTGGAGTAGTGGGAATCCATAGGAGTGTAGGAGGAGAGAGAATGGATGGTAATATGAAAGATAAAAGAGTGGGCAAATAGATAAAAAGTAGTGGGAAAGAGAAGTGTGTGGAGATGAGAAGAAAGAGAGAGAGGAAGAGAGGATGGGGTAGGAAGAGAAAGATGAAGGGAAGGGGGGGGTTAAGGGAGATCTGAGAAGTTCATTAAGACATATTGGCCGGAAGTCCCACATGGGCGTGGTCGCTAGTCAACTTTTCACGTAAATTCTACTGAGGGGCTGTGAGGGGGCGAGGAGGAGTAGGAGGAGGAGGAGGTGAAGGAGGAAGAGGAGTGGAAGGAACAAAACGGGGACGGTGATGACGAACGGCTCTAAGGAAATGATTCAGGGTGGTTTAGGGAGGAAGATACGTAGACTAAGAAGGAAAATGACGGCCCCTAAAATCTCTACATATTTGACGCAGGATTCTTCGAATGAAGAGCAGGACAGAGATGAAACACTGAGAGAGAAAAAGAGATCCACGACTCTTCAACATCATTCCTTCATGCATAAGTGGTATTACCACCAATCCCATGGTTGTGTTCAAAGAAGGAACTCGAAAAATAAATCAAATCATTTTCCTGATCAGCTGGGTTATGGTGCATCCGTCTGACGATCACCACTAGCTTGATTGATCAGTCCAGCAACCAGGAGGTCTTGTCTGGGAGTGGGCCGCGAAGATCTGGGATAGGGCCCCGGGGGCTGTGACCTCCGAAAGCGACTCCACGTAAAACACACACACACACACACACACACACACACACACACACACACACACACACACAACACACACACACACACACACATACATACAACACATACATTCAATAAATATATATATATATATATATATATATATATATATATATATATATATATATATATATATATATATATATATATATATATATATATATATATATATACATATATATATAATATATATATATATATATTATATATATATATATATATATATATATATATATATATATATATATATATATATATATATATATATGTAAGGCTGACTTGATTATAAACTAATCTCAGATAGAGGGCGTGGCTCCCTCTGGTCTGGCATGTTACACTGTTGCTCTGGTTAATGGGAAGGTGTTATTACCGGTCAATGGAGAGGTGTTATTTCCGGTTAATGGGTTGCTGTCATTACCGGTGTTGTTATAATTTAATAGGCGGGTATTTTACCCCATTATTAGATGCTTATTGTCACAATAATGAACATATTATCCCTGGATAATAGAATATCTGAACTATTTTTGCCTCTCAGTCATGGAATCTTTGGATAATGGTATCTCTGTATAATGGTATCTCTGTATAATGGTATCTCTGTATAACTGAATCATTGTTCAATATCTTTGTATAATAGAAACTCTGGATAATGGTATCCTTAGATAATAGTATTTCTGCGTAGAGATATCTCTAGATTAAGGTATCTCTGTATGAAGGTATCTCTGTATGAAGGTATCTCTGTATGAAGGTATCTCTGTATGAAGGTATCTCTGTATAATGGTACTTCTGGATAAATTTATTTCTGGATAAAGTAGTCTCTGGATAAACTTATCTCTGGGTAAAGGTGTCTGGATAAAGATGATTGTGGATAACGGTATCTCTGGATAATAGTTTTCTTTGTTTAATTGTGCATTAGGAAAATAGGGGCTACCGCTGGATAAGGTTACTTGTTAATGCCATCTAATGGTTTCACTAGTTAATGGGTGACTGTCAAACTTCCTAATGGGGACTATTTTCCTCACCTAATAGGTGCGTTCTATTCATCTAAATTCTATTGACGTATTTTGCTATGAAGTTAAGCTGTTATCTAATTAATAATGGGTATAGTAATGGGCATCGTAACAGATATTTTAATTGGAATTTTAAGAGTAATTACTACTGAAAAAAAATTTAATAGTTATTGTAACAAGTACTGTAGGTATCGTAATGCTGAATAATTATAATAGCTTTTTTAATAATGTAATAGGTTATGCATTATATATTGTAATGGTAGTCGTAATGTGTATTGTAAAAGGCATTATAGGAATTATTATAATTATGATTGATATTATAATACACATTTTATTTTTAGTAGCTATTGTAAAAGTGTGTGAGAAGTACAGTATTATGTATTGCAATAAGTAGTGTAATAAGAATTGTAATAAGCATTATAATAAGAATTGTAATAATTATTGTATTAAGTGTTCTAATAAGTATTGTAGTAAGTTTGGTAATAATTAGAGTAATAAGTATGGTAAAAGAATAGTAATAAGTATGGTAATAAGTAGAGTAATTAGAATGGTAATAAGAATAACAATAAGTATGGTAATAAATACAGTAATAAGTATTATAATAAGTATGGTAATAAGGATGGCAATATGTATGGTAATAGGTACTGTAATAAATATTTTAATACTATTTTTGTAATTACTTTTCAAGAGAAAAGGTAATTTGCTGGTTGGCTGATGTTTTCTCGGGGTAATACATTAGTGGTATTAAGCACTAATGGATACCTGGTTTTACAAGGCTAATAGGATTCATTTAGCAAATCCTGAGGTGTGAGGCTGTAGAAGAGATGCAACCCATTACTTGTTAATGAATGGATGGTATATGCACGTAATGGGAGTACATGATATGTGGTCTAAATGGAAATGTACTACCGTAGTTAATGTGCACTTGGTTAACCACCACCCCTACCACCACTGACAACCAGTCTGACTGGTTTCTGACCTGTTGGTGAAAGCTACGTAGAGAGAGAAGCTAGAAATATACTTTGGTCGATTTTTTCAAGTTAGTGTATGGAAAACAAAAAATAGCAGCTTATATGTATATATATTGTTATAGGAGACAGAAATTGAATTAGGTGGATTGTGGACGATTGCATTTCCTGTCTAGCCCTCAGCGCAAGAAGTGATGGAGGCTTGATCCTCCGTCCGCTAAAAGCAGCCCGATGCCTGACCAGTCAGGCTATTAGTAATCGATTTGGAGTAGGTGGAAAAGTGTTAAGTAGGCTAGATACGGGAGTAATTAGGCCTTCAAACACCACATTCATTAGTTTGGCGCTCAGAACCAATTAAGCCTAGCCCCTGTAAGTCAGCGGGCGCTGTTACAATGACTCTCTACAGGGCCATCGCTGACAAATAAATAAAAGACAACTTCATTAGTTTGGTTCCACTCAGTGGTAGTTTTACAAGAGAAGGGGTGATGAGAAATACCTCCTGGTTTCTGCAGTGTGTTGAAGGAAAGATACGGCCACAGAGCAAACTTTAATTGGGGTAATATTTCCCTCTATTAAAGCTTTGTCAAAAATTGATGAAGTACTACACAAAGTGAAACTTTGTCTTAAGAGAAGCTTGATCTTCAAAGTGTCTTTTCGTCATTGTTGTCGACAGCACGTTATTTGCATATCTTATGTAGAGTTAAAACTTCGGACTATTTACAGCCTCTAGAAATTTTCTTGTATCTGTCCTACTCTTTACACTGTTGAAAGTCGTTCTCTCCGAGGGACTGTGTTCATTATGGAGGCGAGTGTTCACCATGAGGAAAGTGTTCACCATAATTGAGAATGCTCATTAGAAAGAGTGCATTCACCCTCGGGCAGAACATTCTCCATAAGTTGAAATGTTCGTCTAAAGGATTAAGGATTGCATGCAAGCAGGTGTGTCATGCTTGGGTCCGCCCGTCTGACCACACCCACTTCTCTTTCTTCATTCTCCTCTGCCTGCCTCTTTCTTCCATTCTCTTCTTCCTTTCTCCCCTCAAGGGAGGTTCCTTGACGCTGGTGAGGGGCTCTTGATCTGGGGAACTGGATCTGTGCTCCAGTTCCCTGAATAGAACCTGAATACCTTCCATCTCCCCCTCCCCCCACATGCGCTGTATAATCCTACGGGTTTAGCGCTCCCCCATGATTATAATAATAATAATAATAATCTTCATTTCTCCCCCTCCACTTTTCCCTTACTGTTAACATTAGTTTTGTTTAATGTTCCAACTCTCTCTCTCTCTCTCTCTCTCTCTCTCTCTCTCACACACACACACACACACTTTCTTTGTCATTATTATAAGTTTTCTCTCTGTCTAAACCTATTTTCGCTCGTGCCCTTCTATCTGCGTCCGTCCTGTTTGCTTTAATATTACTTTATTCTATTCCTTTCTTTTACCATCTTTACTCATTAAGGCCTTCTTTTGTTAGCTCTCTCTTAAATTTCTCAGTTTTCCTTCTAATTATTTTTATTTCTCTCACATCGCGCATTAAACCTTTTTTTCCTCCACCTATACAGACATCCCTTTCTTTCTCCTTCCTACCATCTCCCTCTCTTTCTTTCTTTACCTGTCTCTTTCTCACTTCTATCTCTCTCTCCGCTCGACTTAAAATTCTGTCAATTCCTCCCTCCAGCCTTTATTCATTCCTCGCTTCTTTGCCTCATCTTCATTTCCTCTCTCATCTACCCATCACCTTAACCCTCTCTCGGTCCCACTCAGAATAAAACATACACGGTGACAGCTGTAACTTTCAAAAGTCTGGCAGTGTAAAACTCCAATCTGAGAACAGACCAACAAATAATGACTTCGTAAAGAAACAGTAATACAAGTGTGTTGTATAGCACACACACACACACACACACACACACACACACAAACACACGCGCGCATACAGCCTTGTTCAACACCGAAAACATGGCTGTAAAGATGCTACTACACGAAAAATAAAGACCGCAAGTATAAAGATGGTCATCACTACGCAATGTTCCAGGAGTCTCTGCTCTCTCCCTGGAGGCCGGAGTGAGGTCGCTTGCCAGGTGTCGCGCTCCTCGTACCAGACAGTTTTCATGAATGCTTTATCACGATTTTATTCACGGTAGCCAAAACTTGAAACAGATACAAAGTCCGCGCAGTGCGGATGTGCTGGGCTTAGTAAATCCTTAACTACTCCTGGATAAAGTTATTTCAGTTACATGTTTCACTTGACGAATGGTTAGCACGGCTTGATAATGGCCCACGACGGCCCGAAACGTCCTCCAGTTTTCATTTCATTTTCAATTTGGGGGAAAGTTGTGAATGTTAAACACTCTTGTTTCTGCAGTATTATTCTGAAACAATTTCTAAAATAAATGGTTGCCAGCAGACTGATCTACAACATACTCGCATCGTCTCTTCTAGTTCTCATTCCCTTTGACGAAAATAAAACATGTTCACCATTTTCTGTCCTTCACCCAGTCAATGACAAATTTCAAACAAACCGATTCACTCGTTACTGAAATCTGGTCAGGAAATCAAGGTGTTGATGCGAGCGTTGGAGAGCGAGTGTGTAAAACCTGAGTCTCGCCTGAGTCTGGCGTTGCTGATGACATTACTACGGGAGTTAGCCAGTGCTTTTAGCGTCAACTTTATCTCAGGAGGCGATTATGCACTGTAACTTTGTCGGCTTTCTCTGCGACTCGATCGCTTTCGGGCGATTCGTTCCGTGGAAACATTCGGAGCCCACCCGAATTTCTGTCCTGCCTCGATGTTCCTTATGTTTTCGCAATTCCTCTGAAGGTTACCTTTTTCTGAAGTCAGGGACAGCTTGTGCTAACCAGTTTATGATCACCGCCTCCGCATCCGCCTCCTTTCCCTCCTCTTTCTCCTCTGCCGCCGCCTCCTCCTCCTCCTCCTTATCCTCTTCCTCCTCCTCCACCGTTCTTCTTCCTCCTCCTCCACAGCCACCTCCTCCGCTTCTCCTCCCTCCTCCTCCTCTCCTCCTCCTCCTCCTCTCCTCCTCCTCCTCCTCCTCCTCCTCATCCTCCTGCTTCATCCTCTTGCCTCCTCTTCCTCCTCCTCATCATTCCCCTATAACCGCCTACTACCTCCTCCTCCTCCTTCTCATCCTCTTTCAATTAGCTGGTTAACTGTGAATGTTTTCCTTTCTTGTTTTCCAGCATTACGCTGAAACATTTTCTATCTTTCATCTTCACTAACACACTTACCAACATGGTGTTAATTCCATCTGCTTAATTCTACTCTAATCACCTTCTCGCTTATGCTTTTTTCTCTATTATCTCTCTAGTTATTATTTTAGTTATTCCTTTTAGCACTGCAAGTCATACTTATCGTGTTTCTCTTTTTTTCTAACTCAGTTTCTTTCTATTTCTGTTTCCTTTCTCCACATCTCTCCTCTCCCGTTGTCTCTTTCAGCTAAGTTTTATTTCACCTATACATTTCACGTTTTTTTTTTTATAATTTTTATTTCGCGTTTTCCTTTTCTCGTTTTTTTTAACCTCTCTGTTCCCCATTTTCATACAGCCGTCTATTTTTTCCCTACTTCTCCATGAACACAAACTGTTATATTTTTTTTTACCTTCATCAATTCCTGGCTGCTGTATCACCTTCCCTCTCACACTCCTGTCCTACACTTGTCATACCTTCCACACGCACTCCTGTCAGAGAGAGAGGGAAAGAGAGAGAGAGAGAGAGAGAAAGAGAGGAGGAAGAAAAAAAAACTATTTCTTTTATCTATTTCTTTGGCACTCAATCTACATTTTCTTTCATAACTAGATTTCCCTCTCTTTATCGTTACAATGAGCTATTTCCTTTCATAAGTTTATTTTTTTCACCTTTCGTGTGTTCTCTTCCTGAGAAGAAGTCTTCAGGTTATCCTTGGCTCTATTCACTCCTCACGTCTCTCATCTTCAATTCCATTAAGATCTTTCCCTAGTGTGTGTGCACACTTCGTCTCCCTTTCTTACTTCCTTGCCGCCTATTGACTGTATTACTGTACTTGAGCTCCATTGCGTCAACACCCCATTACCTTGAGCTCCTTTGCGTCATCACCCCATGTACTTGAGCTGCGTTGCGTCAACGTCCCATTAACTTGAGCTCCTTTGCGTCATCACCCTATATACTTGAGCTCCGTTGCGTCAACACACCATGACCTTGAGATCCGTTGCGTCAACACCCCATTAACTACGTGGTCATTGATTTTTTCTCATTTTTATTGCTATGTCCTCGTGAATTCCCAACACAACGTGTCATTTATTACCTCAGATATTTATAAATCTAAGTTGCATCCTTGGCTACGTTTACGAAACTGTCACGCCATCTTAGTAACTTTACAAAAGTATCGTAAAACTACAGCAACATTTGCAGTACTTATGTTGAAAATGGTATAAAATACCGACAAGTTGAATAAGACACATGTGCAACAGCTGGGTATCTTTATTGCTGAAACGCATAACCTACTCAGTAGGCTTCTTCAGTTGAATACAACTGCTGCCTCTGTTTTTAACTGAAGAAGCCTACTGAATAGCCGAAACGTTTCAACAATAGATATCCAATTGCTGAACATCTGTCTTACTCATCATTTATAATCCTTGCCTGCAATCTTAGCAAATTTGCAAGCCCATCAAGAATCTTCGCCAACATTTACAAAACATTTTATGTATTCTCAGGAAAACGTTTGCAAACCTGTCCCATAACGTTACCAACATTTACAAATCAGTTCAACAACCTTACCTTAGGAACAATATTTAGACAATAGGTTAATAGACACCATCCCCCCAGAGACTCGCTAATCCTCCTCCTATATAAGAGAGAACTGATAGCAGCATGTTAAATGTTTAGCTCTCTGACAGGATATCTGAGCATTTCTTTCAGACTAATAATCATGCATGTAAGACAGCTAATAAATCTTACGAAATTCTGTTTACATTCAGTGTAAACACGACTTTCTTGGGTATTTTTTAGTAGTCCTTATTCTAATAATATTCCATTTCCATTTTAGGTCTTCTTTATAGCCTGGCTGCTGGGTCGATTATCCAGTAAACCGTTAACAATTAATATATGATGCATTTCTTTCCAGTTAAGATCCTCGCACCTACAGGTAGTCTTTCTCATTCGACTGAGCTAGCAAGGGTTCCCAAAGTGGTCAGTATCGACCCCCCTAAGACCGATGGGACTATCAATGACTGGGGTCATCCTTCCCTTTAATGATATCAACTGTTTAGGTAAATAAGGGCATGTTAAATCTTCTATTTTTTTATAGTTTAAATATGACCTATTTCTTATGAAGTCATTATTATTATTATTATTATTATTATTATTATTATTATATTATTATTATTATTATTATTATTATTATTATTATTATTATTATTATTATTATTATTATTATTATTATTCGTAGTACATTAGTTAAAATACTATACCGGGGGTCGATGAACAATCTGAAACGTCATGAAGGCGTCGATGAGATGAAGAGTCTGGGGACCTCTGACCACCGTAAAGGACTGTGTAAGAAAAGAGAACCCTCGTCTGAAATCTACGATGCTGATATCTCAGTTCGATGCCAGTTTGCTTAACATGACAGCATCCCAACATCACCAAGAAATTTTCGTTAATTCTTGTCTCTCGACGAAGAAAATACAGTACCTCTTATTCAAACAGTCCAGTATTGTATTACTAACACTGCATCTGTCTATATGTGGTGCAAGACTAAACTCTTAAATATGGAGGGATCTTTTCTTGGACACAAAGCAGTGGACCAGTGACGTACAGTGACTGCCAATCATGGAATCTTGGTTCATAGGACATCTGCATGACCTTCTTCACGGCTACTACAACTAACCCATCCATTTGGGTAGGACCTACTTCCACTGGGGAATCCCACCTACCAGTGACTATGCCCTCGTCTGATACACGTCCCTGTCCACTGACGCCTATATAAGCGCCAGTCTCCTTGCCTTTATTCCAGAATATCTCCGACCACGGCGCTCTCCACTCCAAGGCTTAGGGACTGATTACCTCATCTTTTGTATATAGTTCTACTGTCTTCTATTTATATCCTAGAATCTGTATTGATAAAGCCACTGGATGGCGAAACGTCTACAATAAAGATAACCAGATGTTGCACATGTGTCTTAACTTTCATTAATAATAATAATAATAATAATAATAATAATAATAATAATAATAATAATAATAATAATAATAATAATAATAATAATAATAATAATAATTAATTTTTCAAAAAAGTATTCATATAATATAACTTTTGTGTCAAGCTCGTAGAGAGTCCAGCATTTCAGGCGTCGACTTGATGCTAATCCATTCATTCAGTGAGATGGCTAGATGGCTAACTCACTCAAGTAGGGAGATTGCTACAATCAGACACACTGAGAAGGCTTGAATTCAACGAGAGATACCGTCACTTTCCCCATCAGAATCCTATTTTAGAATATGTGCCTTTGTCCCTCCCACACACCCCAACCCCCAGCTTCTCCCCCCTTCACCCCTTTTCCCTGCACAGTTTCAACACTGGTAGAAATAGTTTCTCGTAATGAAATTTGGATTTATAGATACAATCTAGTCATGAGTTTTATTGAATTTCACGGAATCACATCCCAGTACCACCAATTTACAGGAAAAATCCGCAGTCCTGCGCGAGGTAGCTTTTCATCTCTCGATGCCAGAGCAAGACACGGATTGTGTTCAATTAATTTTATCCACTTGCTCTACGAAATCTTTTTTTTTTTAAGAGTAAATTTTATCATCCTCCGCTTAGTAAAATGACCTTCAGTGACCTTGGAAAATCGGGATTATTAAC
Organism: Cherax quadricarinatus; assembly: GCF_026875155.1. NCBI lineage: Eukaryota > Metazoa > Arthropoda > Malacostraca > Decapoda > Parastacidae > Cherax > Cherax quadricarinatus. The sequence goes on along the minus strand of NC_069412.1, from coordinate 25,218,307 downwards.
ATCGGTTATTACATTCACAGGTAAGCATTAGACCCATAAGGATCGAACAGCACTTTGGAAATGGGAGGTAATCGGATCTGATAGAAGGAAGAGGAAGGTCGAGCCAATTCACCGGATCAAGAGCCTTTCACCAAGACACCTCTCCCCAGAAGGGTATTATTGTCGCTACAGGTCTTGAGTAAAGATTTTAAGCACTAAAAAATGTGGAAACGCAGGCTACATGACTAAAAAAAATTCTTATTTAACTGTAAATAAAAATATATAAAATATTCTATTAATTGATGGATCTTAACAAAAGTCTACTGACAGGGCTACATTTGCTATTATTTCCACATTACTAGACAAGGGGTTGGGCAAATATTTTAGTTAGTGAGTTTGGGTTTGAGAGGAACCTGCCTAGTATGAGCCAGTAGGCCGAAAAAAGCTTTCATAGCACATTTGGCTTATATGGATTATATGGTTTTGAGAAGTGTGAGAAAAGAATCAGAATGAAAGCTTCTGGAGCTGTGGGAAGGTGAGGTCGGGGTCACACTTCGTGCAACTAATTCAGACAAGTCACAAAAGTGATGTCAGTGAAATCTTATTGTAAGCTTTGTGGCTCAATAGTATATATAGTGTTCGGCCCGTTGTATGTCAGGAGCACAGTGCGTGTCCCTGTCCATTCTTCTGTTTATTTGTTAACCGTCGTTCATTACGTGTGTGTGTGTGTGTGTGTGTGTACTCACCTAGTTGAGGTTGCGGGGTCGAGTCCGAGCTGTGTGTGTGTGTGTGTGTGTGTGTGTGGTGTGTGTGTGTGGAGTGTTGGTGCGTGCGTGTTAGTTGTGTGTGTATGTGAGTGCTGTGTGTGTTTGTGTGTGTTGTGTGTTTGTGTTGTGTGTGTGTGTGTGTGTGTGTGTGTGTGTGTGTGTGTGTGTGGTGTGTGTGCGTGTGAGTGGTGTTGGTGATTGTCAAGATTTGTGCACTGCAAAGTGTTATCTAGGTTTTAATTGCAATTTGCTATACTATTTGAATTATCTAGAGAGTTCTAGACTTGTTTTTGTGGCAATATTTTTAGATCTCAGCTATATTCTTTAGATCATATTTTTGGATTTTTTTTTTTTAGACCTCCACCCTCTCTTCCATCTCTCATTCCCCCTACTATTGCTCCTCCCCTTCCTCCCTTCTTCCCCTAACCCCTTCCCTCTTCCCACCACGTCGCCTCATTCTCATTATCCAAGTCTATTACCTGGCCGCCGGCCACCCCTTCCCCCACTCCAGTGGACCTCCTCATCCCTCTCACCCACTCTCCCCTCTCAGCGTCCGGCCGCCCTCATCTTCCTCCCACGCCGCCCCCTGCTCTCCATCCCCCTAATTCCACCTTTCTCTTTTCGTCCTCCTTCCTACCTACCACTCCACGGCCTCCTTCCCACCCACTCCACCTTAGCCTCCTTCCCACCCACTCCGCCCTTAGCCTCCTTCCCACCCACTCCGTCTTAGCCTCCTTCCCACCCACTCCTTTTTAACCTCTTTCCCCTCTACCCTTTCCTGGCCTCCTCACCCAATCCCCTTGGCCTCTTCATCACCCACTGTTTCTTGACCTTTGCCCAGCCACTCCTTAGCTTCCTTCCCACCCACTCCTCCTTAGCTTCCTTCCCACCCACTCCTCCTTAGCTTCCTTCTCATCCACTCCTCCTTAGCTTCCTTCCCACCCACTACTCCTTAGCTTCCTTCCCACCCACTCCTCCTTAGCTTCCTTCCCACCCACTCCTCCTTGGCCTCCTTCCCAACGAAGAAAATGGGTTGTTTGGATAACTAGAACTTTTGAAACAAGAGATGCCAGGCCAATGATTGATACGCTTCAGGTCATTTGTTCTGTGTACTGACGGTCCCCTTCCAGACAGAAGAAATTGCTGAGCTGAAAAATGTACAGAGAATCTTCACATCTCGTATGAACTCCATAGCTTAAATAGCTGGGAGCTCTTGAAGTGCCTAGAACAGTACTCCTTAGAATGTAAGCGAGAGAGATACGTCAGGATCTACACCTGGAAGATACTAGAGAGATTGGTCTCAACCCCACACAGCGAAATTACTACTTATAAACACATAGACACAAGAGGTTTAATAGACGGTGGAGTATACCTCCGGTGAACAGCAGGGGAGCGACGAATGTGCACAGAGAGAACTCAGTAAGTGTTCAGGGACCACGGCCTTTCAACACCCTCTAAATGTCTTCAAGAGGAAACTCGACAGATTTCTCAAAAGTTTCCTGATCAGCCAGGCTGTGATGCATACGTTGGATTGCGGGCGGCTGGCAAAAACAGCTTGATCGATCAGGCCTGCAACCAGAAGGCCTGGTCTAGGACCGGGCCGCGGGGGTGGTGACCTCCGGAAGCGATTCCTTCTTCTCGCCTTATTAATATTCTCTTCTTCGTTTCATTGCTGTGACCTCATCCTCTTTGCCCCTTCTTTTCCCATTTGCTATTTTTTTCTCTCTCACCCTCTGCCACTTCCCTCTTCGTCACTTCTAACTTCCCCTCCTCTCAGCTTCTCACCTGCCCTCCCCTCGCCTCCCCTAAACTTTCTTCTCTCCTTTACCCTCTACTTTCTCTCCCTCTCCTAACCATTATTCTACCTGTTCCCTTCCTCTTTCTTCTCCTTTCCCCTCACTTTTTATGCACTCTTTTTCACTCTTCCTCAGTTACCTCATTTTGTCTCCTCTTTTTTCACTGTCGTCTCTTCCTCTCTCATTTCTCATTCTTCCTCCTCCTCATTTTCCTTATCTCCTTCCTCTCCTTTCCTCCTTCCCCTTTTATCCTTCTTTTCTCTCGTCTCCCTTTCCTTTAAGTCTTTACTCCCTTCCTCTCTCCTTCTTCCCTTCCTATTCCCCTTCTCCCTTTTCCCCCTTCCCTCTCCATCTTTCTCTTTCCTCCCCACACCTTCCTTCTCTCCCTTCCCCTTTCTTTCCTCTCCGGACCTCTCTTGCCTCCCATCTTATTCTTTCGTCCCCGCCCTTCCGTTCTCTTCCGCCTCTACTTCTCTCCCTCCCTTTCCTCTTTCTTCCTCCCATTTCCTCCCAGCCACTACTTCCCTCCCTCCCTTTCCTCCTCTTCCCTTCCCTTTCCTCCCCGCCCCTCCCTTTCTTTCCCGCTCCTCCTTTTCGTCCACACCCTCCCTTTCCTCCCCGCCCCTTCCTTTTCTCCCCACCCCTCCCCTTCTCTCCCCTCTCCCTCCCCTACCCAATATTCACGCACACTACATTAGTGAAACTCTGCAGGAGGTGTAACTCTTGGAGGCAGGCAGGGGCGTGGCCCTCTCCCCTCTCTCCCCTCTCTCCCCTCACTCCCCTCTCCCCCCTCTCCTTCCTCTCTCCCTCCTCTCTTCCTCCTCTCTCCCTCCTCTCTCCCTCCTCTTTCCCTCCCTTCCTCCTTCTCGCAGGAAGGGAGGGGAGAGGAGGACGGAAAGGAAAAAGGAGGGGGAGAGATAATGTAAAGAGAGAGGAGAGAAGGTGGAGAGGGAGGGGAGAAGGTGGAGAGGGAGGGGAAAAGTGGACAGGAACAGGGAAAGTAGAAGGGAAGAGGTGGTGACAGGGGAAAATTCGAGAGGGAGAAGAAAAGTGGAGGGTAAAGAGGAAGGTTTAGAGAGGGGGAATAAAAAGGGAGAGAAAACGTTGAGAGGGAGACAGAGAGGGAAGGTAGAAGGGAAGGGAAAGAAGGAAAGTGGAGAAGTAGGTGCAAGGTGGAAGTGGAAGGGCAAGGTGGATAGGGAGGGGCAAGGTGGAATTCAGAGGGGAGGGCAGAGATGGTGAGGGGAGGGCAGAGATGGTGAGGGGAGGGCAGAGATGGTGAGGGGAGGGCAGAGGGCACCTCCCCGGCTCCCCGGTCCCAGATCAGGCCTTAAGGTTGCTGACCTGATCAATTAGGCTGTTGGTGCCCGCCGCCCACACTCCAACGCATACACCACAAGCCGGCTGGTCAGAAAGTAATTCGAGAAAGATGTCAACTTCCCTCTTATGCATGGAGGGTGTTGAAGAGTCGTTGTCCCTTAATGCTTAATTATTTTTCTCTCAGTGTTCTCATTGCTCCTCTGCTTTCCAGCGGATATACATTGCACCGCCTGCCAGGCCACGTGTTTTCATATGTATTGGTTTTGGTGTGCAGATTTGGGACTAATCTCTCCAGAATCCTCCTGATGTTGATTATTATGCATCTTTCTCGCCAACGTCCGAAGGAATACAGATAGAGAGACTTCAAGCGCTCCCAGTATTTGTGGTGCTTGACTGAATTTGTACGAATTTGAAGGTTCTCTGTGACTTCAGTGTCATAACTGGCTTAGCATATCTTGTTTTGAAAGTTCTAGTTACCCAACCTATCTTTTTCCTTGCACTTGCGATAGTGATATTGATGTGCTTCTTGAGCGCGAGTTCCTCTGATATTATCACTCCCAGGTCATTCACATTAGGCTTATGTTGTACTGAGGGAACTGAGTTCGCTTTGTGCCCTGATCCTGTTTTTACTTCCTCAATCCTACTGTAACCCACTGGAAGACTTGGATGATACCAGAGTGGAGGCTAGATGTTTCCTCTGTGGATACCATTCTCATGCAGATTGAAGAATCCTCTGCAAAGGCTGATACAGTGCTATAGCTTATGTCCCTCCCTTTGTCTGATATGAAAATAAGAAAGAGAAGTTGTGTGCCTTGGGGCACAGAACTTCACTGTAGCAGCTCCCGATTTCACTCTAATACTACTCTCTGGGTTTCATTAGTAAGGAAGTTAAATAACTAATATGTCCAAGTTTTCAGTTATTTCTTTTGTTTGCATTTTGTGCACAATTACTCAAAGGCTTTTGTAAATTTGATGCACACTACATCTGCATTTTGTAGTGTGCGTTCTAAGATCATGTCATAATGGTCCAGCAATAACGAGAGGCAGAACCGACCTGTTCCGAACCCGTGCTGACCTAGGTTTTGCAACTGCTGCGATTCCATGTGAACTGGAAGTTTTGCTTCTTAAAACCTTTTCAAAACTCTTGACAATGTTTGACGTCAGCACTACGCTGCCACCTTTGTGGAGCGAGGCTAGTTCGGTTGTATTTAATTACATTTTGATAACTCCAGTGCCCAGGCTTCTCCATAGAATATATAATTATTTAAAGCATCTGATAATGACTTCTTGCAATTCTTGATGAATATGGCCTTCGACCAGTCAACACCTGAGGTAGAGCGCATGGCCGTGCAATCACTGGCATCTTTGAAATCAAGTGTGAGTAGGGCTATATCAGGTTATGGAGATGTCTGTAGCGTTTTGTTCCATGTTCATGGAAAACTTAACTGGGTCCTCAATCTTTAGGTTGATTAACGGCTCACTGAACACGGACTCATATTGAAATTTAAGTACTTCGCTCGTTTCTATGTCGTCGTTAGTATATGTTCCATCTCCTTTAACCAAAGGCCCGTTACTAAGTGCTTCTGTAATGAATTTTGCATGCAAGAAATATTTTGAACTTCTCTCAATTTCATTTTTTTTTTTTTTTTGCTCTCCTGTCTTTGATGGACTCTGTATGATGCATTTAATTGGAGTTGGGAGTATTCCATTTATGTAGCTACTATTGCTGCCTTTGAGGAGTTATGTTATCCGTCGTCTTCGCTTACAGAGGACGCGCCTCTCCCTTTCCACCTTGCATCTTCTTCTCCTCCTACTCCTCCTTTGTAATGGTGTCTCGAGCATACTTCTAGTACTATTCAGCTCGTCCTCTCCATACACTGGTTAAGATCACCGTTTATCATACTGTCTTTCCAGAATATTTCAGTAAGTTCACGATTTATTAACTCCCAGCTGATGTTCTTGTTGTTAAAGTTAAATTTGTTGAACATACCCTTATGATTGTAATTGGCTGGTTAAGAAGAGTGAGTATGCATGTCTGAATTTCTGTCAGGCTGTAATCTGAGTTAAATATCTTGGACACAGTTATGATCCGTAACAGACCTTCATTGTTTGCGAATGTAAGGTCTAGAGGATTCACTAGTCCGCTCGGTTCCGTTGTCTGCTACATTCTTCCCTTTTAGGTGTCTTAAATTGGAGTCACCATGCAATAGGAAGGAAAGAGAAATAGAAAAAAAATGAGGAAGAGGAATACAGTTCGTGAGAGGAAAAGCTGATTACATGGAAATGTTTGGAAGCAAATGGAAGTATATGCGAGTACATTGAGGAACACGGAAAAAGGCCAGAGACATGAAATACTATTTGCTATCTCGATGGAGGACTACCTTCTATTATCAAGTGGCTGGGCACATATCGTAAAGAAGGATCTTTCCCCAACCTCCACTCCCTCCGGGCACTGGCAGCATGAAACAGTTGATAAAACGCCAAGAGAGAGAGAGAGAGATTCAGAAAATGTAACGAGAGAAGTAAAAGAAGCGAGACATGAATAATAGAGGGAAAGAAAGGAACTTGCAGACAGGAGAATGTTTGAGACAAAGAACAAGAGAAAGGAGGGGAGAAAGAGAAAGACAAGACGAAGAGTTCATAGATGAATAATGAGAACAGTGGAAGGGGAATGTGAGTGTGTGTGTGTGTGTGTGTGTGTGTGTTGTGTGTGTGTGTACTCACCTAGTTGTACTCACCTAGTTGAGGTTGCGGGGGTCGAGTCCGAGCTCCTGGCCCCGCCTCTTCACTGATCGCTACTAGGTCACTCTCCCTGAGCCGTGAGCTTTATCATACCTCTGCTTAAAGCTATGTATGGATCCTGCCTCCACTACATCGCTTCCCAAACTATTCCACTTACTGACTACTCTGTGGCTGAAGAAATACTTCCTAACATCCCTGTGATTCATCTGTGTCTTCAGCTTCCAACTGTGTCCCCTTGTTACTGTGTCCAATCTCTGGAACATCCTGTCTTTGTCCACCTTGTCAATTCCTCTCAGTATTTTGTATGTCGTTATCATGTCCCCCCCATCTCTCCTGTCCTCCAGTGTCGTCAGGTTGATTTCCCTTAACCTCTCCTCGTAGGACATACCTCTTAGCTCTGGGACTAGTCTTGTTGCAAACCTTTGCACTTTCTCTAGTTTCTTCACGTGCTTGACTAGGTGTGGGTTCCAAACTGGTGCCGCATACTCCCAATATGGGCCTAACATACACGGTGTACAGGGTCCTGAATGATTCCTTATTAAGATGTCGGAATGCTGTTCTGAGGTTTGCTAGGCGCCCATATGCTGCAGCAGTTATTTGGTTGATGTGCGCTTCAGGAGATGTGCCTGGTGTTATACTCACCCCAAGATCTTTTTCCTTGAGTGAGGTTTGTAGTCTCTGACCCCCTAGACTGTACTCCGTCTGCGGCCTTCTTTGCCCTTCCCCAATCTTCATGACTTTGCACTTGGTGGGATTGAACTCCAGGAGCCAATTGCTGGACCAGGTCTGCAGCCTGTCCAGATCCCTTTGTAGTTCTGCCTGGTCTTCGATCGAGTGAATTCTTCTCATCAACTTCACGTCATCTGCAAACAGGGACACCTCAGAGTCTATTCCTTCCGTCATGTCGTTCACACATACCAGAAACAGCACTGGTCCTAGGACTGACCCCTGCGGGACCCCGCTGGTCACAGGTGCCCACTCTGACACCTCGCCACGTACCATGACTCGCTGCTGTCTTCCTGACAAGTATTCCCTGATCCATTGTAGTGCCTTCCCTGTTATCCCTGCTTGGTCCTCCAGTTTTTGCACCAATCTCTTGTGTGGAACTGTGTCAAACGCCTTCTTGCAGTCCAAGAAAATGCAATCCACCCACCCCTCTCTCTCTTGTCTTACTGCTGTCACCATGTCATAGAACTCCAGTAGGTTTGTGACACAGGATTTCCCGTCCCTGAAACCATGTTGGCTGCTGTTGATGAGATCATTCCTTTCTAGGTGTTCCACCACTCTTCTCCTGATAATCTTCTCCATGATTTTGCATACTATACATGTCAGTGACACTGGTCTGTAGTTTAATGCTTCATATCTGTCTCCTTTTTTAAAGATTGGGACTACATTTGCTGTCTTCCATGCCTCAGGCAATCTCCCTGTTTCGATAGATGTATTGAATATTGTTGTTAGGGGTACACATAGCGCCTCTGCTCCCTCTCTCAATACTCATGGGGAGATGTTATCTGGCCCCATTGCCTTTGAGGTATCTAGCTCACTCAGAAGCCTCTTCACTTCTTCCTCGGTTGTGTGCACTGTGTGTGTGTGTGTGTGTGTGTGTGTGTGTGTGTGTGTGTGTGTGTGTGTGTGTGTGTGTGTGTGTGTGTGTGTGTGTGTGTGTGTGTGTGTGTGTGTGTGTGTGTGTGTGTGTGTGTGTGTGTGTGTACTCACCTAATTGTACTCACCTAATTGTGGTTGCAGGGGTCGATATTCAGCTCCTGGCCCCGCCTCTTCACTGAGTGCTACTAGGTCCTCTCTCTCCCTATTCCATGAGCTTTATCATACCTCATCTTAAAGCTATATATGGTTCCTGCCTCCACTACCTCACTTGCCAGGCTATTCCACTTCCTGACTACTCTATGACTGAAGAAATACTTCCTAACATCCCTTTGACTCATCTGCGTCTTCAACTTCCAATTGAGATCCCTTGTTTCTGTGTCCTCTCTCTGGTGTGTGTGTGTGTGTGTGTGTGTGTGTGTGTGTGTGTGTGTGTGTGTGTGTGTGTGTGTGTGGGAGTGTGTGTGTGTGTGTGTGTGTGTGTGTGTGTGGTGTGTGTGTGTGTGTGTGTGTGTGTGTGTGTGTGTGTGTGTGTGTGTGTGTGCTGTGTGTGTGTGTGTTGTGTGTGTGTGTGTGTGTGGTGTGTGTGTGTGTGTGTGTGTGTGTGTGTGTGTGTGTGTGTGTGTGTTTGCGTGTAGGTAACAGCTCTTAGCTTATAAATGAAGTTAGAAACCTTAAAGCTTGTAAAACGATGTGTAAAAGAGAGAGAGTGAGAGAGAGAGGGAGAGAGAGAGAGAGAGAGAGAGAGAGAGAGAGAGAGAGAGAGAGAGAGAGAGAGAGAGAGAGAGAGAGAGAGAGAGAGAGAGAGAGAGAGAGAGAGAGAGACTTTGTGAACCATTAACTAAAAATTTTAATATATCTCTTCAAACAGGCGTGTTGTATGAGACAGGGAGATGGCTAATGTAATTCCTAATTTTAAAGCAGGAGATGAGTCGTTACGCCAGCATTGCTGTTCATCTTCCTCAACAGCTAAAAACTCTTCGAGATGCACGTTTACTCTCACTGAATATGCAGTACTATCTCTGGTGTCCTACTCACAGCTACTCACCTCGTGTCTCGACCTAGCCTAATTCAAACAAATATACCACCAATCTTGAACACCGGAAAAGCTATTCGTGGCCTGGTGGTTACAACTCCATATTTGCAGCGTTCTCCAGGTGGCTCTACTTGGTGAGCACTCAGACGGTAACTTTCACACTCTAAGACAGGTAGTTTTACTCTGCTTGCTTATATCAGAGATCATTCTCGTTTTTTCTACCTCTCAGTTGAACAAGCTTCCTAGTATGTGGACACTAGTGAAATTAAGTGAACAAACCAAATGAAAACTGAATTGCAGTTCCAAATACAGACAAATTCCTATTTTTTCTGAGACTAAATACTAGGTACAAACTTGGATATTTATTTTTATAGAGATATCGATGAAATCAAATAAAAATAATAATATTTCTTCCTTGTATTTCAGACAGGTAATGAGTAGGTCCTTCTTGTTATTGTTTTTTGGTGAACTGAGTTCTTCTATCCACAAAAAAATAATTTTTATTATATTTATTGGGAAGCTCGAAGGGGCAATACAACACATGGGAAATGGAAAGTAATCAAGTGTGATCCAAGGGACCTCTTGATTCAGCTCCCTAGATTGGTATCAAGGCACTGTTCTTGAATGAGGAAATCCTCACAAAATTGGCCTTTAGAGAGTCCAGTTTACCCATCCTTAAAGGAAACTTGGTGAAAACACAATGATTGGGTGAAATCCATCTTATTTATTCCTTATTCTATTCTTTTTATCTTTCCCTATCCTTAATTAAGCCTCTCCTCTCCATTGCTCTCTTCATCCTTTTCCTACACTTCCCCCCTCCCTCCCGGTCCTCGGGATGTTGTGGGCAGTGCCGACAGCATTTCCCTCTAGCACCATAATATAGGATTAGTCCAGAGAAGGCCTGGTCCGGGATGATATCACCAAGGACAAGAGGTGGGGAAAGACCCCACCCTTACCGAACCGACACTCCCTCCCCCACCTCCTCACGCATACTTTCTTATGTAAACATCGCCTGCATTGATCTTTGGGGTGTGGCTCTCTCTCTCTCTCTCTCTCTCTCTCTCTCTCTCTCTCTCTCTCTCTCTCTCTCTCTCTCTCTCTCTCTCTCTCTCTCCCACCTTCATTCATCATCGATAGCATCAGCTTCCTCTGTTTCCTCTTATTAATTTCCCTCTCCTTTTTCCCACCTTCGCGTGTAGCGTTTCAATATTCTTTTCCTTGTTCGGCCCTCAAATTGCTCCGTGTTAGTTTACCTTATTTATCGTCTCGTCAATTTGGGTCATATTCTTACCTGTTTTCCGCCGTCACTGACCAACAAAAGAGAAGGATCTCCGCTTCTCTCAGGAAAGTGAAAACTTTTTTTTTTTTTTTTGGTTACGCTTTATTTTTTTTTTTTTTTTTGGTCGTGGTAAATAACGACGCTATTATTCCTTTCATTTTTTATTAAGATAAGTTAAGGATGCTATTTTTTCTCTGTTTTAACGGGTTACGAGTTTAATCTGTTGGCCAGTTCTTTGCGGACTCTTATACGCTCTGGGTTGGTTGGTTAGTTAAGTAGGTTAAAGAGTTAGTATATAAATTATGAATATATAATCAGATGTACTTTGTTAATACTCTCATGACCTGCTTCTTGGCGTTTTGTGCATTCATGTGCTCTTGCGCTACCTTTTACAAGATGAATGTGGGGTACCCCATAAACTAGCCACTACCTTTAGCATGAATATGGGGTGCATAATAAACCAGCCACTCTTTCCACGACATGGTAATGGGGGTGCACTGTCGTGCTAATAATCTCATTGCTGTAACAGCTTAGGCAGCAACAAGAAAAAAAAAAAAGGTGCACTGTCACACCGATACCTGGCGTTCTCCACAAAGGTACCAGTTTGACTTAAAATTATTAATTACTGGAAGAAGGAACTTTGGTCGGACTTTAAACACTCAAACTGGTTCACTTCTCTTCAAACATGTTATACTTAATCACTCTTCCTTTAACATTCATATGTAAATACAGGAATTAACAGATAAATAAATGGGGATTAAGTTTTATAGATAAAGAAAACAGACTAAGAATTAATAGTTACTGAATATTGTAATAAGCATATTAGCTTACACTTCTAAGCTCTGCACACCTTTAATATATATTATACAATTTAAATACTTAATATGAAGACATGGGGTAATATTATTGGGGAATGTATACCAATGGATGGCAATGAATTTATATTCACTTATAGCCATGACTTCCAATCTCACAGACGAGGCACTCTTATGCCTGTCCTTTGCATTGTACCCATGCCCCACTCTTGGGGTGAGTCCTCTCTCCCTTCCTACCTCTCTCTCTCTCTCTCTCTCTCTCTCTCTCTCTCTCTCTAGTCTAACCTGTGGTTATAAGAGTACAATATCTACCTCCAATACAACTAAAATGGGACAGTGAACTCATGGGGCCCCATTAGAAATATTTTTCGTTTTCAGAGTTACCTCGAAACTCATTAACTCTTAAATGAGTCATTAATCATAAAAGGCTTCTCGCTCAGAGTGGAACCTTGGAAATATGGGCTTCTGACGGGATCCTTCACCAGTTCCTTGTGCCTTCCATGAATAGGCTCTTTTTTTTGTGGTGAAACGGGACCCTTATTTTTGTGCTTAGAGTTGATCGGAAAGAAACTATATGACCTCAGCTGATCCTATAAATCTCAGAACACTCGAATCCCTTAGAAGTATCACACGGCCTGAGAAATGAGTGGGGACACCTCATTAATCTACGACCAAGCCTGGTGTTCTTCACAATAGAAACTAGCTACATAATAAACTAGCTGCCACCATTCACAGGGTGGATATGGGGTGCACAATAACAGTCAAAATCTTAGACTAATGTAAAGTTTATCGACAACAAAAGGATTATGAAGGTTTCCTTTTACCTGTACTCCATCAGTCATGAATAAATGGAGGCATTTAAGGAAACGCTCAGTAAATATATTTATATATATATATATAATATATATATATATATATATATATATATATATATATATATATATAAAATATAGGGAGGTACCACCTCTAGAACTCTTATGGGGACCCTCATCCTCAGAGAAAGAATAAACTTGCTTCTGGGAAAACTCAAGATTCTCCCTGAAGCTGTTTGAGAATTTTCTCCTACCACCCCCTATATTATGTATATATATTTTATTTAAAGACAAAATACATTGACAAAACATTCACAAAAATATGATACAAAGTAAAACAACATAGGTAACTCAGAGCTACATCTCGAATACTCGTCCAGCTCCCCTGCGGTGGGCCGCGTGCCCAGAATGCTGCAGGCATTTCCTCTCTGGATCGCAACACTGAGTCTCTGAAAGAGGAAGCTGGTCGCCCTGTGTCCTTGGTTTCTATGATGAGCTTTTCACCCAGCTCTTTGAGGAACTTTAGAGCACACTTGCCCCATGCTCCAAGGGTCTCCGACCCTATTGGAATGAAGTTATAGCAAGGGGAAGGTCTTCATATTTTCGGATCTTCTGGGTCTCCCTGTGGCTGGCAGCTCCACCCCCTTCCACTACAGAGTATGGCAAGTAGGTGTCTGCCAATGTGGCAGCACAGGTGTAGTCCCAGGCAATCTGCTTTCCATCCTTCCAGGGTAGCATAGTGGCTCCATCAGGACGCTTTTGACTTCCATCAGACCTCTGTACTTGGGGTTCCCGTTGAGCTGGGCAACGGGCTGTGGCGAGGCTTCTCTTTATTATGTCATTGATCTCCTCATGTCTGGCATACTTCCCTTCTGCTGTGTGGCACACGAGACCATGGAGTCCGAATTGATCAGCTGTCGCCCTGCCGCAAATACACCTATGTTCGGTGAGGATGGGGGCGGCTAGGCGAAGAGCAACACCAATCCGAATGGCCTGTGGGTCGAGACGGTGCCCAGGGAGGAATTGGGAACAGCTAACAGGAAATCTCCTGAGTGTGGTGCCTTCACTGCCAGGAGACGAGCTTTGTTCTTTCCTGAAGCATTGGAGAGCAATTGTGTTGGCGATTTTTTCCATGATCGGTTTGTCCCAGTGGGACTGTTTGTGCTGTTTGGGAGGAGCTGGTCTACTGGAGGAGTCTGTAAGGGTGTCCCACCGAATTGCTGCTTCAGTAAACCTGGGGTCTTGAGCTCCTACCAAGTCTCTCAAGCGTTCGGGCACTATCTTCTTGACTAATGCACTGGAAGCAAACACGAAGACAGAAAAGCAGGTAAAGCAACATGCGTTGCTTTTCGCACCCCTATACCTCCCAGTCGCACTGGAGGGTTGCTGATCCCATTGCTCATCCTCTAGTGACAGGTTCAGTGCCTTCTTAAAAGTTGATCTCAGGTGTGCATCATATTCATCAAGTGTTGGGTTGTCAAAAGAGGGTGCACACCTCAAGAAGTAAGTGAGTCTTGGCATAGTAAGACACCTTGTGAGGAGATACAGAGCATCATGGGCATCAAGATCGCTTATTCTCTCCTCCATTCTCATAAGGTCATTCAATTTGTCCCTGAGGACAGTATCGATGGCTGGTGACCCAGCGGTGCCCCAAGAGGGTACTGTTGGACGGAGTTGTAGTTGAGATATATATAATATATATATATTATATATATATATATTATATATATATATATATATATATATAATATATAATATATATATTCTTCTTTCAACACACCGGCCGTATCCCACCGAGGCGGGGTGGCCCAAAAGGAAAACGAAAGTTTCTCCTTTTACATTTAGTAATATATACAGGAGAAGAGGTTACTACCCCCTTGCTCCCGGCATTTTAGTTGCCTCTTACAACACGCATGGCTTACGGAGGAAGAACTCTGTTCCACTTCCCCATGGAGATAAGAGGAATAAACAAGAATAAGAACTAGAAAGAAAATAGAAGAAAACCCAGAGGGGTGTGTATATATGTGCTTGTACATGTATGTGTAGTGTGACCTAAGTGTAAGTAGAAGTAGCAAGACGTACCTGAAATCTTGCATGTTCATGAGACAGAAAAAAGGACACCAGCAATCCTACCATCATGTAAAACAATTACAGGCTTTCGTTTTACACTCACTTGGCAGGACGGTAGTACCTCCCTGGGTGGTTGCTGTCTACCAACCTACTACCTATATATAATATATATATATATATATATATATATATATATATATATATATATATATATATATATATATATATATATATATATATACTTATATAAATTATGCACACCCAAGTGTTCTCTTCAACATTTTTAAAGTGTTCAATACGTTATTTAAACTTATTCAGTGTGCTTCGTTAGAAAATTTTCATCACATTACTTATGCAACTTCAGTGTGCTACTGATAAACTCCTTCAGTGCTATACTTCAGGAACATCAGCGTGTTACCTAAACGTGTTTAATGCCTTATTTTACGAACTTTTCTAGGCACCATACCTAAAGAACTTCAAAGTGTAACTTAGAGAAGCTTATCAAAGCGTGGCTTAAAAAGGGTCAAAACGAAAATACTTACTTTAACTAGTACTGATATTACACTTATAATTTATAATCTATTCAAGCTTATTTTTTTGTTTCTAGTTTGTTTCTAATTGCTCGTTTCTGCTAAATTTTAAATATTTTTTAATGGGGCTGTGTAAAAATCAAAACCATCTATTTGTGAATAAATATTTAGACCCGGGAGAGAGAGAGAGAGAGAGAGAGAGAGAGAGAGAGAGAGAGAGAGAGAGAGAGAGAAAGCGGGGTAGGGAGAGGGTTAAGAGAAGGATCACATCTGGCAACAAGTTCGCCCCGAGTGTAACTAAGCAAGAATGATTATGTTAAGATTTAACGCGTGCATTCTTCGCCCGGCTTCCCACATCAATCATCTCGCCTCTGAGATCAACACCCAGACACCTTTGACGGGTTCCTCCCTTCCTCGGTCGGAGCCTCCCCTACCTACTAAACCCTTGTTGTGATGCTTGACGATATATTTAGCGAGGTGCTTCGCAATACCATCAGTGGAATGCTTGAAGATGTACTTACTGGAATGGTATCACCCTTGGTAATAGATACCGACAAATTGGAAACATTTTCTGACCTTGATCACTTCTCAGTGATCAAGGACCGAGAATGTTTTCTAATAAATATGTCCTAGTTTTTGTTCACGTGTCTTTTTAAACTCACTGGAATGCTTGGCGATAGCCACATAAACGAGAAATTTCAACATTTCTCAGTTGTCTTTCCTCAGTTTTATTCTTATTCAAATTTCGTTAATACAGTAAGGGAAAAAAAAATGGAAATTTCTGTCTCTTTTACGAAACTGGAATTTGCATACATCCCGTGAGTTACCATGCACAGGCAGCTGAGAAATTGAAGAACAATTTTCCATATAGGGATCTACCCATACAAACCATCCTCTCAATAAGATGCACTATCGTTAAAGGTTTGGAATCTATCAGATGAGGCATTCACAAAAAATAGCATAAAAAAAAGTTATTTCAGTTTTCACTGCTTCAGTAAAATTGTTCTAATGGAACCTAAACAGGGTAAATTGATCTTATTAAAATATACCGAAATTTAAGGTTTGTAGCCGAATAGAAGAATTACTGCAATTATTGCATGGAAATCAATTTATTAAAATTGGCAATTAAAACCTACATAGACCAATATTAAGATAAGATTTCTTTTAAGCATTGTCAACCCTCTCTGCAGGTTTGAAGCCAGTCGGAAGAGGTGTTCGTCAAAGAGTCCACTTTATTAACTATAATATGTCAAGAAATTCACAAATTTGCATCTACAATGCTTAAACTTATTAGGAAGCATCAGCCATTAAAGACGGAAATTCTTGAGAACAGTCGTTCGTAAGTTATTTCATGGAAAATATTTCTACACCATGTTCTACCTACTTCTAAGTAGGGTACATCAATGTACCCTAAGAAATCAGAGGCTTTCTTAGGTTATCACAGGGATTTAACCAATTCCTGCAGTGGGTATTTTTGTCATAGATTCACTGAGAAGTGTTAAACATGTAGGGTCACACATCACCTAAGGAAAGGGAAGCAATCAAGTTGAGTCCGAGAAGTTGGGTAAAAGCTTCACCTCTCTGCTTCAAGAGCGCTTCACTAGGATCAAGGCGCCCCCCACTCCCTCTCCCTCTCCATCTCCCCCTTCCTCTACCTCTCCCCTACCCCATTTCCCTCCCTTCCCCCTCCTCCTTCCCCATCTCCCCCCCCATCCCCGGAAAGGTCTACACTACATAGGAAGCCAAATGCGCTTAACCTGTTACGAGCAGACCGAGGTGTATATGCTTAAGTGCACTGGCCGAGTCTTACGGCCCCAGACCCTATTTACAACAATGGTCTTTACCCTCCCACACCCCATCACTCCCCTTTCCTCTTCCTCTCCCACTACCCCTCCCTCCCTCTCCCCTCTTTCTCCTCTCTCTCCTTCTCCCCTCTCTCCTGCCTTCTAAGGAACCCTCTCTTATCCTCCCCTCCCTCACTATTCCTTATCCTATCCTGCTCAGCACCCCGCCCCTTCTTTCCTCTATCATGGCCTGTCTTCCCCTGCCCTTCTCTGCACTCCTCTACCCTCTTCTACCCTCTGCTGCCCTCCCCGTGGTCATCGTAGGTGCATCCCCGTGCGCCAACAGCATCCGACTGACCAGCGTCCGGTAGAGTGACAAAAACTGGTCTTCTGGTGCCAGAGAAAAGGTCGTACAGGTCCCATATTGATGCTCCCCTTCCATTCCCACACTCCCAGTTGATGCAAGTCTTCATGCCATACCTCTGATGGGGGAGACCAGGAGAGGAAATGATGGGGAGATGATGGGAAGACGAGGGGAGGAAATGATGGGGAGACGAGAAGAAATAATGGAAAGACGAGGAGGGTAAATGATGGGGAGATGATAGGAAGACGAGGAAATGATGGGGAGACGAGGAGAGGAAATAATGGGGAGACGAGGAAAGAAAATGATGGGGAGACGCGGAGAGGATACGTTGAGGAGACGAGAAGAAATGAGTGGAGAGACTAGTGATGGGTGTTGGTAATATGTTATAGGTGGTGGCAATATGTGATGGGGGTGATAGTGAGTGATGGGTGATGGTTATAAGTGATGGGTGGTGGCAATATGTTATGAATGATGAATGATGGGTGGTGGAAATGAGTGATGAATGGTGATAATGATTGATGGGTGGTGGTAATGGGTAACGGGAGTGGTAATAGGTAGTGTGGTGGTAATGAGTGATGGGTGGTGGTAATGAGTGATGATGGTGGTAATAAGTGATGAGATGAGATAATGAACGATGTGTGCTGATAATGAGTGATGGGTGATGATAATAAGTGGGGGGGTGATGATAACGAGTGATGGGTAGTGGTAATGAGAGATGGATGATGATAATGAGTGACGGGTGATGATAATGAGTGATGGATGATGATAACGAGTGACGGATAGTAATTTTATGTAATAACTGTTGTTGCTGTAAAAGTAATAGTAATAGTAGTAGTAGTACCAGTACTAGTACTGGTGATGATTGTGGCAGTGAATGAGTGGTTAAATGTTCTTAGAGATAGTGGTAGTATCTGGAGAAGTATTAATGACTGCAGTTGTGGTTGTTATTGTAGTTGTGGGAGAAATAATAAACATGGGCATGGCTGTTGTGGTGGACGTAGTGGTGGTCAAATTAGGTCAGTAGAAGCCAAAGTTATAGTGGACATAGAAAACAAATAATTTAAAATGATAATAATGAAATGATAAAAATATTAAAAACAGTAATTATATATATATATATATATTATATTATATATATATATATATATATATATATATATATATATATATATATATATATATATATATATATATATATATATTCGCCTGCTCTTGCGAATTCCTTGCATTGTTAATATCTCTAGTAAGGCTGATGCATGCAGGGGATGAGATGAAAAGCTGTAAGCCTTCTCCATGAAAGCTGGCTGCCTTGGATCAAAGTCTAGCGCAAGCTGGACTCCAAGGTATTGGTCCAGTGTGGGTAGATTGGTAAAGCACTGCGTACCTTGTTCCAAGCTTTGTAGGTTCGAGTCTCCTTCAGCCAGAGATCAGTGTTTGCGTATATGTCGCCTGCTCTGAGGTTGCAGGGGTCGAATCCAAGCTCCTGGCCCCGCCTCTTCACTGGTTGCTACTAGGTCACTGTCCCTGAACCGTGAGCTTTATCATACCTCTGCTTAAAGCTATTTATGGATCCTGCCTCCACTACATCGCTTCCCAACACTGATTACTCTGTGGCTGAAGAAGTACTTCCTAACATCCCTGTGATTCATCTGTGTCTTCAACTTCCAACTGTGTCCCCTTGTTACTGTGTCCCATCTCTGGAACATCCTGTCTTTGTCCACCTTGTCAATTCCCCTAAGTATTTTGTATGTCGTTATCATGTATATATATATATATATATATATATATATATATATATATATATATATATATATATATATATATATATATATATATATATATATATTAATATATATATGAGGAGAGTGAGGGATGGCAATGATAGAGAAGGAAGGGAATGTTGCAGTATGGACCTAAAAACTCCTCTTGGGCCAAGTGTGCATGTGTGTACTCACCTATTTTTACACACCTGTTTGTGGTTGCAGGGTTCGAGTCACAGTTCCTGGCGTGTATGTCTGTGTGATTGTGTATGTGTGTGTGTGCGTGTACTCTGTGTGTGTGTGCTTGTGTGCTAGTGTGTGTGTACTCACCTAATTGTGGTTGCAGGGGTCGAGACTCAGCTCCTGGCCCCGCCTCTACACTGATCGCTACTAGGTCCTCAATCTCCCTGCTCCATGAGCTTCATCATACCTCGTCTTAATGCTATGTATGGTTCCTGCCTCCAGTATATCACTTGCTAGAATATTCCACTTCCTGGCAACTCTATGACTGAAGAAATACTTCCTAACATCCCTTTGACTCACCTGAGTCTTCAGCTTCCAAGGGTGACCCTTTGTTTCTGTGTCCCATCTCTGGAACGTCCACCTTGTCTATTTCACGCAGTATTTTTTATGTCGTTATCATGTCTCCCCTTAACTCTCCTGGGTGTGTGTGAGTACTCACCTAGTTGTACTCACCTATTTGAGGTTGCAGGGGTCGAGTCCAAGCTCCTGGCCCGGCCTCTTCACTGGTTGCTACTAGGTCACTGTCCCTGAACCGTGAGCTTTATCATACCTCTGCTTAAAGCTATTTATGGGTCCTGCCTCCACTACATCGCTCCCCAACACTGACTACTCTGTGACTAAAGAAGTACTTCCTAACATCCCTGTGATTCATCTGTGTCTTCAACTTCCAACTGTGTCCCCTTGTTACTGTGTCCCATCTCTGGAACATCCTGTCTTTGTCCACCTTGTCAATTCCTCTCAGTATTTTGTATGTCGTTATCATGTCCTCCCTATCTCTCCTGTCCTCCAGTGTCGTCAGGTTGATTTCCCTTAACCTCTCCTCGTAGGACATACCTCTTACCTCTGCGACTAGTCTTGTTGCAAACCTTTGCGTGTGTGTGTGTGTGTGTGTGTGTGTGTGTGCATAAGACAGTACACAGAAATTTGTTTATATATAAGAGATAAGAGACAAGAGGTCGCCTCAGGCCTTCACTGTTGCCTACCCTCCCTCTCTCTCCCTTTCTCCCTCTATTTCTCTCTCCTTTTTCCCCCTCCCACTCTTTATCCTCCTTTTCCTCTCCATGCCACTCCCCCCTCCTTACAACCACCACCTCTCCCTCCAATCCCCCCCCTGCCTTCCCCTCCTTCCCTCCTCCCGCCCCATGTGCCCCATGCCATCCCTACCTCCCTTCCCCTTCTTTTCCCCCTCTCAGTTCCCTCCCCACCCCTCCTCCCGTCCCTCACAATCCCCCCTCTCCCTTGCGTCCCACCCACCTACCAGCCTCCCAATTGTTGTGGACGCTGCACCCTGATAGGAAAAAAATTATACTGATTGTTGCTCTCTCTCTCTACAGATGCTTAAGATAGGAAGATGCCCAAAAAATAGGTGTTGTAGGTCCATGTTGCATAGTGTTGAGTTGGTCCATATTGCTTAGTGTTGTGTATGTCCATGTTGCATAGTGTTGCTTGTCCATG
>NC_069412.1:25182953-25195453 GCF_026875155.1 Cherax quadricarinatus | reverse complement strand
AGTAGTAGCAGTAGTAGTAAGTATTGTTGCTGTAGGTGGTAGTAGTAGTAACAGTTGTAGTAGTAGTAGTAGTAGTAGTAATAATAATTGCAGTAGTAGTATTAATAGTAGTAGTAGTTGTAGAAGTAATAGTGGTTTTAGTTGTAGTAGTAATAGCAGTAGTAGTAATAGCAGTAGTAGTAGTAGTAGTAGTATTAGTAGTAGTAGTAGCAGTAGTAGTAGTAGTAGTAGTAGTAGTAGTAGTTGTTGTTGTAGTGATTATAGTAGGCTCTGTAACAGTAATTTTAAAGTTTAGTTTTAAGAGTGGTAGTGTCAGTAACATGGGATGTAGTATTGGCAGCAACAATGATGTTAATAATGACAGCTGTTATCGAAGTGGAAAGTGGGGAGGGGAGGGGGGAGGGGGAGGGGGGAGGGGGAGGAGGGAGGTGGGAAGGTAGGAGTGGGAGTGGGAAAGACAGTAAAGAAGGGGAGAGGGAGTGTGGGGAAGAGAGAATGTGTGGGTTAGGAAAGATTGTGGAGGTGTGGAGAGAGTGTGGGGTAATAGAGGCGGAGTGGAGGAGGAGTGAGGGAGAAGAGGGGATGGGCGAGAGGGAAAGTGGGGGAGGTGAGTAAACAGAGATAGAGAACTATGAATAAGAATAAATTTTAATAATTTTATAAATGAAAGGGCAAATAATAAAATAATAATAAAATAAAAAAACAATAAAATGATAATGATATGATATTGAAAATAAATATTAATTAATATATTATTATATATTATTAATTATATTATTATATTATTATTATTATTATTATTATTATTATTATTATTATTATTATTATTATTTTAGTAGTACTACTACTACTACTACTACTACTACTACTACTACTACTACTACTACTACTACTACTACTACTACTACTACTACTACTACTACTACTACTACTACTACTACTATTTAATAATAAAAAAGCGTAAAGAAGAAAATCACAATTAAGGGGAAGACGAAAATATGATGTCAAAAAATATGAAAAAAGAAGAAATGTAGTTACAAAAATGTAAGAGAAACAAGAAATGCAGGAGAGAACAAGAAACTAAGGAAAAAAGAAGAAACGTGAGGGAGAGCAATAAATATTGGGATGCGAAAGGAAATGTAGTTGAAAAGAAGAAATGCATGGGCGGGGGATGAAAAAAAAAAAGTTACGTGAGCGTCCCCGTGTGGTGTGTGTGTGTGTGTGTGTGTGTGTGTGTGTGTGTGTGTGTGTGTGTGTGTGTGTGTGTGTGTGTTGTGTTGTGAGTGTGTGCTAGCGCGTTCGTGTGTTTTTTGGTTGGATGGGTTGGGGAGGGTTGGGGGTTGGGGATGGTTTGGGGTTGGGGAGGGTTTGGGGTTGGGGAGGGTTGGGGCGTTGGGGAGGGTTGGGGGTTGGGGAGGGTTTGGGGTTGGGAGGGTTTGGGGTTGGGGAGGGTTGGGGGTTGGAGAGGTTTGTTGGGGGAATACGGATGAAGGTAAAAAAGGGGGTGGGGGAATTAATAGTGAAAGTCTAACAGGAAGAACAATGAATACAAAAGAGTGCAACAGACGTAGAAATTAGTAAAAGTAACAATGATGGTAGTAATTACTATTGTAGTAGTAATAGTAGTAGTTGTTGCAACTGTTGTAGTAGCAAATGTAACTGAAGTAATACAAAATTTTTATTAAGTTGAAATAGCAGTAATAGTAGTAGTAGTTTAATACAAGTAGCAGTAGTAGTAGCTGCAGTAGTAGTATCTGAAGTAGTAGTAGCAGTAGGAGTAGGTGTAGGAAGAAAAGTAGTAGTAGTAATAGTAATAGCAGCAGTAGTAGTAGCTGTAACAGTAGTAGAAGCAGCAGTAGCAGTAGCGGTGGTAGTAGTAGTGGTGGCGTTGTTAGTGGTAATATTGTCAGTAGCTTTAGCAGTACTTGTAGTAGTATTAATAGTAGCGGTAGTTGTAGCAGCAGTAGTAGTAGTAGTAGTAGTAGAAATAGCAGCAGCAACAGTAGTACCAGTAGCAGTAATAGCAGTAAAAGTAGAAGCAGTAATATTAGAAATAATTATAGCTGTATTAGTACTACTACTAGTAGTAATAGTAATAGTAGTAGTAGTAGTAGCAGTTGCAGCATCAGCGGTTCAGCAGTAGAAGTGTAATTGAAGGAGTATTGATGGAGTAATAGCAGTTGTAGTTACAGTATTAGTATTAGCTGCAATTGTAATTAAAGTAGCTGAAGAGGCAGTAGTAACTGAAGTAGCAGTAATAGTAATAGTAGTAGTAGTAGTAGCAGTAGTAGCAGTAATAGTAGTAAGTCTTAACCGAAAAAGGAATAGAAGTAAAAATCGCAGTGGAATATTTAATTGAAGTTGCTGTTTCCGTTATAATAGTAGGATTTGTAGGACTGATTGTATTATAAGTAGTCATAATGGTAGTAATAGTAGTAATAGTAATAGTTGTTACACTAAAAGTGATTATAGTAGGAACAGTATTTGTTTCCAGTAGCAGTAGTAGTAATGAGTTCGGCTGATCATTACTGTTAGGTTCTAGCAGTAGATTTTAGTGGTGATGGAGCAGCAATTTTAGTAAACACAGTAAAAAATATACTAGAATAGTGCAAGTAGCAGTAGTGGTAGAAGTGTATGTAGTAGTAGTAGAAATGTAAGTAGTAGTAGTAGCAATTGTATTATTATTATTATTATTATTATTATTATTATTATTATTATTATTATTATTATTATTATTATTTGTATTATCAGTAACAGTAGTAGGAGAGGGAGGAAGAGGAGAAGGAAGAGATGAAGGAGAAAGAGGAATAAGAAGAAAAGGAGGAGGAGGAGAAAGAGGAGCAAGAGAAGGAGGAGGAGGAGAATGAGGAGGAGGGGGGGAGGAGGAGGAGGAGGAGGAAAAGAAGAACAAGAACGCATAAGATAATGAGAATAAACAGCCAAATAGAAAAGGTAGAAGTAGTAAAAGTAAGAGGCCTACAGATGAAGAGGCTGAGCAGGAGAGGAGGAGGACGAGGAGGACGAGGAGGACGAGGACGAGGAGGAAGAAGAAGAAGAAGAGGCAGAGGTGTATGGGAGGAGGGTAAGGAGTGTGAGGATGCAACAGAGGCAGTGTGGGAACACCCTCCTCACACAGAATGCAGGGACGGGTCTGGTTGACCAGTGTCCAGTATGGCAGCTTCTGCACAATGCCCCGTACTGGACCCGGGCACCTGCATTTCCATAAGAATACGGAATAAGTAGGGCTTGTAATACCGGGGAGATGGGCAGGATACTGGTGCATATCTCCGAGGAAGAGAGGTGTTGGTGAAGGGCAGGGAGGGAAGACTCCTAGGTAGGAAAGAGAGGGAGGTAGGCTTTGGGGGGATGGGGTTGAGTTTTGGTGCCGGGGTAACCAGGATGGAGGCGGTGAAGGGGGGAGAGGCTGGAGGCTGGAGGCTGCAGAAGGACCCAAGTAGAGGTCTAAGAGAAAATTTCTCGTTGTTATGTTGGTACGGGTGTGCGGGGTGAGCAGCGATCTGAGGCTCGGAAGTGTGAAGGGGCTCGTGAAATCCACTAAAACTCGCTTAGGAGAGGAATTTTTCTTGAAGGTCGTGCTTGAAGGCGGAAAGCTGTCAGGGAGGTCTTGTCTCCCCTCAACACTTCGCTTGTGCTTGATCGCTGAGGTAAGTTTCTCATGTGCACTGCCAACCCCTCTCTTGCAAGCGCACTTTTTGTGCGTGCATATACCGGTACGCTGTGAATGTTCGTGTAAAACCGTTGCTTTCAGTGTTTTGCATATGAAAAGCGCATCATTACTCCGTCAGCTGTTCGCTGCTTGCAACAGAATGTAAACACGCCTCGCGTCGTATCGTGACAATACGCGAGGAAGAGACGCAACTCTCGCGAGCTACGGCATCCACGGGTACTTTCTTCTCAGCAGTGATCCAAATACTGACGAAGAAGTAAACAAAAAATAAAACATACATTGTTTATAATGCTTTAAATGAGGTGTTGCCGTGGGCGGTGCAATATATGGTTGCCTGACGACCTCTACCCTCCAATCCCCACCCACCCCCCACCCCCTCATCCCCTCCACCCCTTCCACACAACACCCCTCACCCACCACTCCACAACCCACCGCCCTCTTCCCATAATGTTTCGCCCAGGGAGAATGACCGCTCCGCTGAGCATCCCGTCGTCTTCCGTGCTTTGCATTCGCTCAGAATTCTTGTATTCCCTCGCAGTCTTTTGTGCATGTCCTGACCTTTAACTCCGCTCCTTTCTCCTTTTCTTGTTTTTGTGGGGGGAGAGATATTTCATTTATTTATATCTTCTCTCTTTACCCCTGGTAATAAGGTCTTAATATATGGGACAGGTATTTAATCCATACAGCAAACAGAAGCAAGGATTTTAACAAACTAATCGAGGTTCAAGTTACGATAGATTCCATAGTTCATTATTATGCTACGATACTATCAGTTGATCATATTTTATTAAAGTCACCTACAAAGCTCTTATTATAATAGATTATCTTTTAACACAACGATAGAAATAATGTTATACGCTGTTTTAACAGACTACTTTCGTTATATTATAATAGCAATATTTAACTTATTTAAATACACTTATATATGCACATATGTGTATCCATGTGTATAGAAAACTAAAACTAGACAGAATTCAATGTAAATACGAAAATGAATGTATATACGTAAATCTAGTGTTTTACCTGCTTATTTTTGCTGGCTGCTGTGTACTCACATAGAGTGTGCGCTCTTTAACTCATTTGTACTCGCTGATTTGTGGTTCCAGGGATTGAGTCTCAGTTAACTAACCACTACCGGGCTCATCTACTCCTGGCCTAGTGAGTTGTCATACTTATTCTTAAAGCTTTACATGATTCCTGCATTTGCCACTTCGCTGTCTAGGTCGGTTCACTTTCCTAACCGCTCGAAGACTGAAGAAATTCTTCCTAACATCTCTGTGACTTTTCTATTTTTTAACTTCTAGCTCTGCCGTCTTGTACCTGTTTCTCGCTTCTCGAATATTCCGTCCTTGTCTACCCTATTGATTTCTTTCAGTATTTTGTACGTTATTGTTATTTCTTTCTTATTCATTCTGCACTCTAATGTCATCAAGTTTCACTCCTTTAGTCTCTCTCCTCATAGCTCATATTCCTTGTATTTTTCCGGGTTCTTCAAAATGGCCTCGACATATGTCGCATAAAGTGTCGAGAGTCTCGAAAGTTAGTCTTAGACTAGCAACTTGCGCATTTGTTGCAGAGGTTATCCGGTTGGTTTACACCTCAGGCAGTCTGCTAGCTATTGTGCTTATGCCGAGGTCACTCTCCTTGAGTGAGGTATGCAGTTTTTGTTCCCCGAGGCTAACTTCCCTTTCTTGTCTTCTATGCCCTTCCCTAATATTCATGACCTCGCATTTTCTGGGAATAAAATCCAATAGCCACTTGTCAGACCAATCCTGCAGCTTATCCAGGTCATTTAATATGCTTTCCTTGTCCTTTCGTGTTTGGATTTTGTTCATTAGTGTCCACATAACTTGAGATCACAGATACCTTTGACTATTTTTTCTGCCACGTCGCTCATGAACACAAGAAACAGTACTAGTTCCGGTACTGATCCTTGTACAATCTCACTTGTCACACGCACCAGTACTGACACCTCTAATCGGGCAATCACTCTTTGTTTCCTTTCCTTTTAGATATTCGTTGTTCCGTTGTAATGCTTTCCCTGTTATCCCTACCTGCTTCTCTAGCTTTTGTCCCAGTATCTGTGTGTGTGTTTGTGCGTGTGCTTGTGTGTGAGTATGTATACGTGTGTACTTACCTAGTTGTACGCACCTAGTTGTGGTTGCAGGGGTCGACTCACAGCTCCTGGCCCCGCCTCTTCACTGGTCGCTACTAGGTCACTCTACCTGCTTCATCAGTTTATCATACCTCTTCTTAAAACTATGTATGGATCCTGCCTCCACTACATCACTTTCCAGACTATTCCACTTCCTGGCAACTCTGCAGTGTCGTCAGGTCGTCCACGTAGGACATGCCCCTTAGCTCCGAGACTAGTCTTACTGCAAATCTTTGCACTTTCTTTAGTTTTCTTACGTGCTTGGCTAGGTGTGGGTTCCAAACTGGTGCTGCATACTCCAATATAGGCCTAATGTACATAGTGTACAGGGTCCTGAACGATTCCTTATTAAGACGTCGTAATGCTGTTCTTAGGTTTGCTAGGCGCCCGTTACTTGGTTGATGTGCGCCTCAGGAGATGTGCCTGGTGTTATACTCACCCCAAGATGTGTGTGTGTGCGTGTGTGTGTGTGTGTGTGTGTGTGTGTGTGTGTGTGTGTGTGTGTGTGTGTGTGTGTGTGTGTGTGTGTGTGTGTGTGTGTGTGTGTGTGTGTGTGTGTGTGAGAGTGTGATGTGTGTGGTGTATATGTGTGTGCCTGTGTATGTCTGTTTGTGTGTCTGTGTGTGTCTGTATATGTGACGTGTCTGTATGCATGTTGATCCCTTGTCATTATTTACAAGAACAAGTCAGTTTATAATTAATCTGTTTGCTCTCAATAAATTTAATATCAAAATCACTCATCGATTTTATAATACTTTCTCTGGACCAGTATACAATATTCTACATAATTAATTTGAACGATGCGTCTTTTCGTGAGACTGTATTGATTGCTTAATGAATATTTCAAAGCAAATTAATATGTGAATAATAGTCTATCTGATGGTCAAGAATCCGGATTGACATATTTATTTAAGAAAACCCAATATATAACTGAAGAACCATTCTCCATATCTCCCATCTTCTTTCTCTTCCATGCATTCTCTTAGCCCATGTCCAATTGAGCGAATCCCATAGAAATTAACCCATACTTTGGTCACCGCCATAGACCCCTCAGTATTGATCTTGCAATTGCACATGGTAACCCCGTTAGCGAGATTCTCGTTAGTAAGCTCAGAGCTTAACTATGTGCTATATACTATGTATATACTAGGGGGTCAATAACGTCGGTTGTCCCGTTGTTTGGTATATGCTCTGAGGGAGAGCTTAACATGGCTTCCATACGCACTGCGAGAGTATGTCGGTATACTGAGGGAAGTATATCAGTGGTACTCATCTATGCAGTATGCCATGTTAAAGATTCCTGGCACAAGCGTATTGTGCATCACAACCTACCACTGATATTGGCCTAATCCCTCTAATTTATATATATTTATATATATATATATATATATATTATATATATATATATATATATATATACATATATATATATATATATATATATATATATATATATATATATATATATATATATATATATATATATATATATATATATATATATATGTCTTGCCGAATAGGCAGAACTTGCGATCTTGGCTTAAATAGCAACGCTCATCTTGCCATATAGGACAAGTGAAAATTTGTGTATGCAATAATTTCGCAAAAATCATTCTGAACCTAACGAAAAAATATATTTCATTGTGTTTGTTTAGTATTAAATTATTGTAAACACATCTAAAATATATTTAGTTGGGTTAGGCTAAAATAAATTGCGTTTGTTATAATAAGGTTAGGTAAGTTTTCTAAGATTCTTTTGGTGCAAAATTAATATTTTTTACATTAACATTAATGAAAAAATATATCTTTAAACGTATAAGAGATAATTTCAGAGAGGACTTAATTTTAAATGAGTTCTTGCTAATTGACCAGTTTTACATATTCGGCACGACATATTATATATATATATATATATATATATATATATATATATATATATATATAATATATATATATATTATATATTATATATATTATATATATATATGTCGTGCCGAATAGGCAGAACTTGCGATCTTGGCTTAAATAGCAACGCTCATCTTGCCATATAGGACAAGCGAAAATTTGTGAATGCAATAATTTGGCCAAAATCATTCTGAACCTAACGAAAAAATATATTTCACTGTTTGTTTAGTATTAAATTACTGTAAACAAATCTAAAATATGTATAGTTGGGTTAGGCTAAAACAAATTGTTCTTGTTATAATAAGGTTAGGTAAGTTTTCTAAGATTCTTTTGGTGCAAAATGAAAAAATTTTTACATAAACATTAATGAAAAAATATGTCTTTAAACGTACAAGAGAAAATTGACAAGTTTTACTTATTCGGCACGACATTTTATATAATATATATATATATATATATATATATTATATTATATATATATATATATATATATATATATATTTAAGAAAAATGATGACACAAAAAGTCTGAAATACGACAGTAATAACCACTAACAATGTAACCTCTTTTCTGATTTTCTGACGTACTCGCCCAGTTGTAACTTGATAATAGTCAGGCGTCGTCAGTAGCTTCCTAGCCAAAATGTGAGTTCTTTATGAAGTGTTCCAGCCACGGTATTTTGTATTTTAATTTTGACAACAGAAATAAATAAAAAATATGCTTGAGCAATATTTGTAAACAAACTAGAGAAACAGACCACAACATCGTGCCATTATATATAGGAATAAATAAGAAAAAGTTCGTAACAATGGACTAGTAGTGAAAGAGACTAACTCAATACATGAAGAAAAAAATAGCAAAAAACTGTAACAGGAGATAAATTTATGGAAAGTAAAGAGGAGCAATACCAAGAAAAGGGGAAACAATTGGTACGAACAATAAGAGAGCAATACCAAATGAATGAGGGGGGAGGGGGTGATAAAAATGGAAAAGAATAAAGCAATGGCAAAAAGAATCAGCTGTTATTATTTTCTTGACCTGTGTGTAGTGTTGTGGTTGTGGTGGTTGGAAGAGAAGGTGAATGGGAGGATTGTGATGGGGTCGAGGGGGCTGCAGAGGTGGTAGTTGATTGGTTGGTTTATTATGTTTAACGACCACTAACTACACGAAGGTCATTACGACTGCTGCTGTCCTTGAAATAATACACACACACACACACACACACACACATGTATGTGTGTGTGTGTGTGTATTATTTCAAGGACAGCAGCAGTCGTAATGACCTTCGTGTAGTTATCGGTCGTTAAACATAATAAACCAACCAATATATATGAACAAACACTGATCTCTGGCTGAAGGAGACTCGAACCTACGAACCTTAGAACAAGGTACACAGTGCTATACCAATCTACCCACACTGGACAATACCTCAATGTGTAGCTTGCGCTACAGGTTGATCTAAGGCAGCCAGCTTTCAGGGAGAATTATTATTATTATAATCAAAAAGAAGCGCTAAGCCACAAGGACTATACAGCTTTCAGGGAGAAGGCTTACAGCTTTTCATCTCATCCCCTGCATGCATCAGCCTTACTAGAGATTTTAACAATGCAAGGAATTCGCAAGAGCAGGCGAAATATAAACAAAACTGATATTTATATTTAATATATATTATTTATTTATATATATGATATATATATATATATATATATATATATATATATAATATATATATATATATATATATATATATATAATATATATATATTATATATATATAATATATATATTTCCCTGAAGAGGGTCCTCTTCTGGGACCCTTTTCTGAGGATCGAAATATACAAACCAATTACTCTTCTGTGTTTCTGTCTCCACGTGGGTTATTACTGAGCAATGGCAAGTGTTCATTACACTTTAGTTATCCATATTGTAAACTCGTCCTTACGTATCTCACAAGCTGCATATAACAGCAGTAGTTTTATTTATCGGAGACTTGTTGATTACATTTTAAACATATTTCTGTTATACTATTTCATCTGGCGGGTTTCTGCTTTTTAAATGTAATAAAAGCTAAAACTGATTATATTCACTAGCCTTAAAATATTAGTGAAGTAGATATACAGTTGCATTTTATTGAATATTCAATATATTTCCAAAATGTTTGAATTAAAATAACTAAAGCCGTTGCTTCATTTGGACTTTCTCCTGGTCAACATCGTTAACTCTAAGGCAATTCTGATAACGTACTCTGATAACGTAGAATTATCCATGTCGTAATTTCAACTCTGTCAACTCCAGAGTGCAGGTGCCATATAGCCGATAATGCTTCCATATACGGTCCTCTCTTAGTTCCACCCTAACAAGGATATACATGCAAAGAGGTTCCTCTATCAGTGTATATGCACGGAGGGTTTATTTTAGTCCCTGTTTTAAACTATGAAATATTCCTGGTATAAGTGTCTAGGTGCATTAAGTTAGAGGTAATAATTCTCGTACAGTCGACAGCCTTTAAAACTAACTCCCTCACCACAACTACTAACAGCCACCGACTCCACATTATCCTTATTGCGACTATCACCACCACCACTACCATCACCACTACCACCAATGCCAACAACACAACCACCCCATCAGCATCACTAACACCATCTCCATCAGCATTACAAGCAACAATAACCATCAATAACAACATCAACACCACTACCATTTACACCACTAAAACCACCACCACTACCATTTACACAACTAACACACCCCCACCAACCCCATAATACCATCACCACCACCACTATTGTGCATACCACTACCACCAACCCCTGGGATTTTTCTCCCTTTCGCCATCATCACTAAAAATAAACATTTAAAAAGACAAAATTAACAAGACGACAACAGCAGCAACAACAACATGTTTCCCATCTACTCAACAAATACTACCCACACCCCCCACCACACAACCCACACACCCACAACACACCCACACCCCACACACCCACACACACACCCACACACCCACACACACACCCACCCAAAACACACACCCACACACACCATGGTCTGGTATGTGCCACGATGACACCCACACAATAAACACTCACAGACCCACACTACAAACACTCAACACCACCCACACCACCCACAAACCACACACCCACACACCCAACACACACCCACTCAGACAAAACAACACCACACCCACCACACAACCAAAACACCACTACCACACAACCCACAAACACACACACACACTCACACACATACCACCAACACAAATACACACCACACACCACCACACAAAACACACACACATACAACACCCACACACACACCACACACATAAACACACAACACAACAAATACACACCACACAAACACAATCACACATGACACACCTACAACACATCACAACAACACAAACAAGGGGACACAGTTGGAAGCTAAAGACACAGATGAATCACAGGGATGTTAGGAAGTATTTCTTCAGCCACAGAGTAGTCAGTAAGTGGAATAGATTGGGAAGCGATGTAGTGGAGGCAGGATCCATACATAGCTTTAAGCAGAGGTACGATAAAGCTCACGGCTCAGGGAGAGTGACCTAGTAGCGATCAGTGAAGAGGCGGGGCCAGGAGCTCGGACTCGACCCCGCAACCTCAACTAGGTGAGTACAACTAGGTGAGTACACACATACACCACACACACACCACTACACACACCACACCACACACACACACCCCACACACACACACATAGACACCCCACACAACACACACACCACAGGAGCTACACTCGACCCCTGCAACCTCAACAATAGGTGATCATAACTAGACGAGTACACATACAGAGCTGAGTCTCGACCCCTGCCACCACAATTAGGTGAGTACACACATACACACACACATACACACACACACACACACACACACACACACACACACACACACACACACACACACACACACACACACAGGTGAATAGAAATAGGTGAGTACACACTCTTCACTGTTCTAATCGCCTCTTTCACATTTTATTCGTCAACCCATTTCCCAATTACTACCTATTTTACTCCTTCCTCTTCGAATCATTTATATTCATCATAAATTCCTGTACTTTGTTGAGTGATAGTGATATTTTCCAAGGTAATAACTGTGGATGATGATGAATATAAGGAGGATATGGATGGAGATAATGATGACAATGATGACGGCGAACATGTTGATGAGGATGATTGTGATAAAAACGATAATGGTGGTGCGGAAGAGGATTTAAATAGTGACGAAAGTTATGAAAGTAATCATGATTATGATGATGATGATGATGATGATGAATATTAGCCATAAAGGGGACAATGAGGGTTTTTTTTTTCTGCCAGTTTGTTCTCAGGTCAATTCAGCATTATGATGTCACTCTGCGGACCTTCACTATCATTCTCCTCCCTCCCTGTTTGTCTGTCTGTCTGTCTATTTGTCTCTCTCTTTCTCTACCTTTCTCTCTCTCTCTCTCTCTCTCTCTCTCTCTCTCTCTCTCTCTCTCTCTCCCTGCCATGCGCGTTAAACCTATGCTGCCTATCCTTTGCTGGGAGATAAACAATGCAGGTAGGATGGCCAGACACGTATATAATGACCACTTCGCTATAATGACTGCCCATAATGACCAGTTGGGGGACAACAGGAGGGGGGAC
The DNA here is from genome assembly GCF_026875155.1 of Cherax quadricarinatus. Lineage (NCBI taxonomy): Eukaryota > Metazoa > Arthropoda > Malacostraca > Decapoda > Parastacidae > Cherax > Cherax quadricarinatus. The sequence continues at coordinate 25,183,033 of NC_069412.1, read as the reverse complement.
AAACTACGATTTATGCACTTCATCACGACTAAATTGCTGGACAGAAGCGCTCGCAGAGCCTACGGCCACCAGACAGTTGT
>NC_069412.1:25152953-25180453 GCF_026875155.1 Cherax quadricarinatus | reverse complement strand
GTATATATAAATATAATACATTATATATTACATTTATATATATATATATATATATTAATTATATTTATATATAATATATATATTATATATATTTATCATATTTTTATATATATATATATATATATATATTATATATATATATAGTACATTGCACGCGTTCGACCGACATTTGTCAGTCAGTGAGTCGATTTGCTCTAAAAATATTTAATACATTGTTTTAAATTTCTTCTGCATGGGCATATGCTGTAAAAGCTAATTAATTAAACATGTAATACTTATTGAATGTCACTAAACTAACTTAGCAACCTAACCAAATTTTTTTTAAATTATCCTCCTGTAATTTATCATAATTAATCCAATTTATGTTAGGGTAAATATCGTTAGTTTACTAAATATCAGTTAAATATATTTTGTAATGTTCAAGTTGATTTTCGCGGAGATATTGTAGCAATAAATTTACACTGTCCTTGTTTTTGCAAGACGATCGATGCTTTATAAGCCAAGTTCACCAGTTCTGCCTAAAAAGCAAATGTTTCATATACTTTCATGTGATTTCTAATTAATACGTTCGAAACTGTCTTTTTTTTTTAATATATGTAATGGTATAAACCTTGGTAATAAATACCGACAAGTTGGTTTAGAAAGACACGTAAGCAAACACTATAACATATTTATTAGAAAACGTTTCGGTCCTGGGACCTTGATCACTTCTAACATACAGAGGTAGAAAGACATTATATATAGGCGGAGAGTGAGATGTGACGCACGTGACCTGAGGAATGTCATAAGAACATAAGAATGGAGGAACACTGTAGAAGGCCTACTGGCCCATGCGAGGCAGTCCTTTCAAAACAACCTTTGCTCTATGATGAGGCCAGTAGACGCTATGAAATCAAGTGACTCCTGGTGTTGTTGGGTTGGTGCTTGCTGCTTAAGTTTAATGTATGCCAAGGTTTTTGAAATTTTGTTAGTTCCTGTGTTGCGTTCTTTAGTGTCGGTGGACGGTGATATTCGTGAGGCTTCTAGGGCACCGTCGGCGTCTGAGGTCTGGTTCGGTGAGTGAGAACGAGTTGTGCCTCGTGCAGATCATCAAATGCCCCGCCCCCCCCCCCCCCCCCCCCCCCCCCCCCCCCCTTGGAGTCTCTGTGGAGGACACAGGCGTAACTTACATCGTCTCTGTTGAGGGGGAGGGGGACATTTCGTTGCTCACTTCAGGCCGGACTGCAAAGATCTCTGCTTGTCTCGCCTACATATTTCTTGGGGACAGAACCCTCAGTTGGTTAGTGTAGACGCCTGCTGTAGAAGTTAGAGGTGTGGGGATGCGTTTAGTAGTGAGGTCTGTGATAGAGGATGGTGTTTTGGTGGAAACGTTGTGTTACTCATAGCAAGTGCCCGGCGAGTATTCGTGGCAACATCGCCACATGGAGTACTATGTACTGTTAGGGGGGCTGTTCCATGGGCGGTTGTTGGGATAGCTTGTGCCGGAGTCTGCAATCTCGGTGAAGGAAAGAAGGGAATGAAGACGTGTAAAGGCTTGTGTTATGTAAGTGCATTCTTCTTCTAGAAAACAAGGGGCTGAGATGCGAAGAGCTCTCAAGAAGAAGCAATGTGGACTTCTCTCTTAGTGCGGGTGTCTTGGTGTGAATAAAAGTGTATAAGATCGTCACTTGATGGTAGGTTTTCTATGCACTTTTGAAGAGAAGTTTGTCACTGTCGGGAGATCTTGCCACAGTTAGAACGTCGCGAACGGGAAGTTTGCCATCATTTTCGAGTTCCAAGTGTAAACTTTATTGATGTGTTCAACTGCAATTGATCTTGTTGAGAAGGGCTGGATAGTGAGACGTCTTGGATAGAAAAACCAATATTATCATCAACGTACTTAGCCAGGTAAACGGTGTTGGGAATGAGGGATGCTGAATTTCTCTGTCTCCAAGTTTTTCATTGAAGAGGTGCATGCACAGCACTGAGGGGCTGCCCATTTGCCATCCCAAAGCATTGTTTTGTAACAGTTGTCCTAGCATATTAAGATGTTGAAATTAACACACAGTTCCACTAGATCGTTGAAATCTAGTAGAGGTAAAGGGACGTCGGGTCGTTGGGTTACCACTGCAAGTTACACTGCCAAACATCCAACAGAAATGAAGCTATACGAAAACTACAAGACGCTGTGTTTCCCACAGCAAATGGAGCGAAATGGGACACGACCAGAAATATAAATAACTTATTTCCTATACATAACGTCACGAGACAGAAGCCCTCAGCCTAGGGCCTCACGTTTACACTGGCATCAACAAGAAATTAATCCTGGGGGTTTGGATATGGTATAACAAGAACAACTTTTGGAGGACTCGAGTTTCAAAAGGGCTTTGTCCATGGAATCATTCAATGCTGCAGCTACTGACCTTCAAGACCGGTCATTCCAGAAGATACATCCAAGCACTCAGGAAACTTGGCAACAACGGATGATATCGTCATTACAACCACTGACAAAGGAGGTTGGGGGACACGGGGCGGGTGTGGTGTTACTCAACAACTGTCGACTACAACAATAAAGTCTTAAATCTTTCAACGATGCCAACAACATACCAGCCTGGTATCAGAATAAGTGCTATTCAAAGTACCCAGACTTTCCTTCAAAGGCTCGTGCATCTTCGAAAATCAGAACAAGGCAAAAAAACTACTTTAAATTTTATCCAGGTCAACCGAAACCAGCACGCCTGTATGTGCCTTCCTAAAGACGCACAAACCTGGCATCCCCACTACGGCCATCACTTCGGGCATAGGGAGTGCACCACCCAGACTAGCCGGCCACCTTGCCAAATACCTTTCAGCGCTTCTTGGGCACTATCAGTTCAAGCCACCTCAAAATTCAGGGTGACCTTTCTCCCGAATTTCAACCGAATGTCCAAACTTCAATAAAGCATGGCTTCTTCGATGGTCCACAGCCTCTTTACCAACGTTCCTACTGACGCTTTGCACTCAACCATTCTGAGACAGAGGCTCACTGATAACCACGACCTCCCTTTACCTCTTCTAGATTTCGCATCGATCTAGTGGAACTGTGTGTTAATTTCAACTTCTTCAGTATCAGGACAACTGTTTACAAAACAATGCTTTGGGATGGGCAATGGGCAGCCGCTCAGTGCTGTGCTTGCCAACATCTTCATGGAAAACTGGAGACAGAGAAATTCAGCACCCTCATTCCAAACACCGTTACCTGGCTAGATACGTTGTGATTATATTGTTTTCTATCCAAGACGTTCTCAATATCAGAGCCCTTCTCAACAAGATCATGCCAGTTTGTTTTTAAAACCATCAATAAAGTTTTCACTTGAACTCGAAAATGATGGCAATTCCTTTCCTCGGTTCTACTGTGCAGATCTCCCGGTCAGTAACAAATTCTCTACAAAGTGTATTGAAAACCTACCAAACAGGACGATCTTTACATTTAATTTATTCACACCAAGACACCCGCACTAAGAGAGGTGTCCTCATTTGGCTTCTTTCTTGAGAGCTCTTCGCATCTCCAGCCCTGTTTTCTAGAAGAAGAATGACTTACATTAACACAAGCCTTTACACGTTTCTTCAGTTTTCCATCTCTCTTCATCCGAGATTGAGACTCAAGGCACAGCTATCCTCAACAAACCGCCTCATGAACAGACCCCTATACAGTTCATAGTATCCCTGTGGCGATGTTGCCCCACGGACATACTCGGCCGGGGCACTTCGCTATGAGTAACAATCATCGTTGCCACCATAAAACATCCTTATCAAAGACCTCACTACTAAACGCAGCCTCCACACCTCTAATTCTACAAGCAGGCAGTCTTCACTATCCCCTGTGGGTTCTGTCCCAAAAAATATGTAGCGAGACCGGCAGAGATCTTGCAGGGTCCGCCTGAATGATGAGCATCGAATTGCCTCTACGAGACGATGTAAGGGTACGCTGTGTCTCCACAGAGACTCCACGGGGCATTTGATGAACTGGAACGAGGCACAACTCGTTCTCACGATCCAGGACCTCAGACGCCGACGGTGCTAGAAGCCTCACTAATCACCGTACCGACACTATAGAAACGCAACACTGGGAATACAAAATTCAAAACATGGCATACATGATTCTAAGCAAGCACCAACCCACAACACAGGATGTCACTGATTTCATCGTCTACTGGTCCTCTTCATAGGCAGGGTTGTTTTGATAAAAGGATCCTGCCTCGCAGGGCCAGTAGGCCTTCTTCAGTGTTCCTCCATTCTTATGTTCTTATGACTTCTCAGGTCACGTGCGTCACATCTCACTCTCCGCCTATATATAATGTCTTTCTACCTCTGTATGTTAGAAGTGATCAAGGTCCCAGGACCGAAACGTTTTCTAATAAATATGTTATAGTGTTTGCTTACGTGTCTTTCTAAACCAATATATGTAGTAGAGTAATTCACTGATATTCCTTTTATAATGACTGTCGTCAAAAATATAGTTTAATTATTGCCATAACATTTCCAACTCTGATCAGTTTGCCATGAACATTGAAGTGGTTTTCCTTCAAGGTCCTGCAGAAAATGTAAAACGCATACGAACTAAATTCTGAGACTTTAAGCAACCATGAAATAATTCGTTTCCTGCAGTCTACCACGACAATCACGGTATCTTAGCCCATCCATCATCCAGCATACCCATCATCTCGCGGGACTGCACTTCGAGCATAGAAAGTAGGAAGGGTCGACTGGCAAAGGTGTTGCCATTGAAGGAAGGGAGGATCTGTCTCCCATTGGTCTTATGAAGTCTGTGCAAGTTGGTTGCCATTGGCTGCTCTTCCCCAAATGGACTGTGATTGGTGATGGGGTTGCTTGCAGCTGCTGCAACTCTCCATGTAACTGGCTGTTCCGTTGGGTATGACTTTTTTGTAGAACCTCTGCATAATAGGATAAAGAAGGCAGACAAAAAGAAAACGCATCGTATATCCATGACAGAAAACGAAATGAATGTTTCTTAATCAGAGAAAACGAAATGCATATTACCCTTAACAGAGAAAACGTAAATTCAAGTATCGAAATAGAGAAAACTGTATTTATACCGTACATCTTTATGCATCTCAGACTAAATTAGCAGACGAGAATAGACAAATACATAAGTATTGTAAATAAGTTTATTTAGGTGCAGTAGATTATTTAGGATAACTCAAAAAGGTCAGATAGTGACTTAATTCCATTGGCATCATTAAAATTATATGGTAACGAATGGTGGGTCAAAGTACAGAATAACTAACCACTTACATTACTTACGAGGAAACCGATTTCATATTGATGTAAAAAGCAAAACTTTCGAACATTTCTCGGAGCTTTGAAAGACTTTTAGTTACTTACTTTTGTTTCGATAATGCTACAAAGTGGAGAAAAATAACATTTTCGCTTTAATTCCATTTTGTTTTAAATGTGTGAAATGCGAGTAAAATGGAAGAGCTCTTTTGGCTTTCATTATATAAAGAAAAAATATGTAATATAATTGGAGTTTAAATTTTCTTCTGTGGAAAATTCTAATGGATTCAGCTTGATTGTAGCTAAAGTGATATTCATAAGACTAGCAGCTATGTTATGTGAGTTATGAGAATATATGATGTATACGCGAAATAACTGCTACCTAGTCAGAGTTATCGTAAAATCGACAGGGGATAAATGTTATATATATATATATATAGATATATATATATATATTATTTATATTTATATTATATATATTATATATATAATATATATATATATTATATATATATATATATTCTAAACCCAATTAGTCCCTGTCCCCGAGCACTATATTATCCCTCGAGTTTATCCCTTTTCTCACGAATAACCGGAATATAATTTATGACCTAAACTTTAATTCAGTTTTCTGTGCAATATATTCACAAAATACCTGTGAAACTCATCTCGCATGACCAATATAGAGGCCTTCAAGTGTGCCTCTCCTGTTTGAAAAAAGTGAGGTAAGATAAAACAAATATTTTGAAGAGCTAAAAGTTCACGAGAAAATAAAGAGGAAAAGTCAGGAAGAAGACGAAGAGAACATTCAAAGAGACAGAACAAGGGAGAAGGGCAACGAACTCCTCAGGGAAATACATTAAAACTTCATAATGTTATATAAGAACAAACTTAGGTAATAATGTATGCTGTCTCCATTTTAGTATGACGAGATGGAATTTGAGAAAAAAATATAGCAAAAAACAGGTTATAATAATAATAATATAATTAATAATATAATAATAATATAATAATAATAATAATAAATAATAATAATAATAATAATACATAATAATAATCATAATATCAGAAGCAACACCAATAAGAGTAATAAAAAGACTATAAATAAAATGCAACGACAGCAATAATATCAGCAACAAACAATGTTCCACGGAAATAATAAAAATAATACCAGTAACGCATTTAATAAAATTACTACCAAGTTTTAAATAACATTTATTACCAATTGAATACTGTAAACAGAATAAGTTGCATAAAAAGATAAAGGTTTACCCGTGTGTAAACACATGTGAATTGCAAGTAAAATAAATGGTTTTAGTAAATTGTTGAAATATCTTGCAGTGATTCTGGGTTATTCAGCGCAAGACTGGTGGAGGTTCGATACTCCGTGCGGTAATTGAGGCCCCGGTCTCTCGAACGGCCGCGTTGCTGATTGTCGCAAAGAGATGCAAGACAAGGAAACTTAATCCAATTCATTTTCAGTGGCCGAGTTTTAACCAAATTACTGTACGATTCTGTTGTTAGGTTTCCTCAGCCTGTAAGGGCTTTAATGCGTGTCCACACACACACACACACACACACACACACACACACACACACACACACACACACACACACACACACACACACACACACACACACACACACACACACATGGGAGCTGTGAATCGACCCTTGCAACCACACATAAGTGAGTACACACCTATTTCCACGAGCCGTAGGGTAATGAAAACAGACGAGCAAAACCCATGTAAATTTCACAACAGGTTTTAAGGTCAACACTTCTGGCTTACAGTTGATTAATATTTTTCCCTTGTGACTTTGTGATTTCTGATCACCAATGCGACTTTGTGATTCCTAGTCCCCAATGTGACAGTGATTCGTAGTTCACTGTTTGACTTTGTAATTCGTAGCCACCTGGTGTGGCCTTGTGAGTCCTTGTCCGTTTGTTATTTATATTATTATTATTATTATTATTATTATTATTATTATTATTATTATTATTATTATTATTATTATTATTATTATATTATTATTATTATTATATGAAAGTACTAAATATGTTGGGGGGTCATATATGGAGAATGGAAGGTAATAAAACTTGATCCAAGGAAGTAGAGGGGCTGCAATAATTCTACAAGGCAAGATCCCTTCACGAATATCAAGGCCTCTCTCTTCCATTGAAGTGTGTGTGTGTTTGTGTGCATGTGAGTGTGTGTGTGTGTGTGTGTGTTCGTATGTGTGTGTGTGTGCATGCGTGGTGTGTGTGTGTTGTGTGTGTGTTGTGTGTGGGTTGTGTGTGTGTTTGTTTTTTTGTTTGTGTGTTGTGTGTTTGGTGCATGGATGTGTGTGTGTGTGTGGTGTATGTGTGGTTGCTGCGTGCGGGGTTGTGTTTTGGGGTTTTGGTGTGTGTTGTGTGTGTGTGTGTGGTTGGTGTGTGTGTTGGTTTGTGGTTTTGGTTTGTGTGTGCTGCTTGTATATTTGCGTTTTTTGTTCTATTCCTTTTTCATTATCCTACCCATCCAAAAATCAGTGCTCATACTCTCTTCTCTCTCTCTCTCTCTCTCTTCTCTCTCTCTCTCTCTTCTCTTTTCTCTCTCTCTCTCTCCCCTTTCTCTCTCTCTCCTCTCTCTTCTCTCTCTCTCTCTTTTCTCCCCATTCCTCCCCTTTTCACCTCCCCTCTCCTCCCCCCCTTGCTCTTTCCCTAACGGGGAAAACTTTTTTTTTAGACATACAGAGCGGGAGAGCGTCGCTAACCAATAAAACAAGCCATTTGCAATAGAAGAAGATGTTGGGCGTGGACTGAACGCGTGACAAAATGTGATTTAAATTTGAAGGAAAGAGAGCTCTGTGGGGACTAAAACGCGGGAACCCAGCAAAGCGTGAAAGTTTGAACCAAGCCCAGAAAAAAAACCAAAAGGTTTTAGACAGACCTTTTTAACTCAGTACAAAAAAAGTTTTTATATTAAAGGGCAAAAGACGTACGGTGTTGGCTGTATTTTAATATAATATCGGTAAAAACAATTTTACACAACCACATAACCGCGCACACACACCACACCCCACACACAACACACACACACACACAACACCACACACACACACACACACACACACACACACATCGCACCACACACACACTACACACAACAATACACACAAAAATGCACACACAATACACACACACATACCACACTACACACACATACACAACACTGCAACACACATACAAACACATACACAACCCCCCCACACATACACACAAATATCACACACATACACCACACACACATCACACACACTACCACACCACACATACACACACACATACACCCCACATACCACACCATACACATACACACACACCAACAACACACAACCCAACACACACACACACACACACACACCCCAACAAAACCACACACACCACACACACACCACACACCACAACCCCCACAACACACACACACACAAAACACACACACACACACACAACCACACACACACACAGGGTTCAGTCCTAGGCCAGGCTGTTTCTGGTTTTTGTGAACGACATGACCAAAGGAATAGGACTCTGAGGTGTCCCTGTTTGCAGAGCGTGAATTTTGATGAGAAGAATTCACTCGATCGAAGCCCAGGAAAACTCAAAGGGTTTCTGGACAGGCTGCAGCCCTGGCCCCAAAATTGGCTCCGGGAGTTCAATCCCACCAAGTGCAAAGTCAGAAGTTTGGGGAAAGGGAAAAGAAGCCGCAGACGGAGTACAGTCAGGGGTAGAGACTAAAACCTACTCAAGGAAAAAGATTTGGGGTGAGTATAAACCAGGCAATTCCTGAAGCGCAAATAACCAAATAACTGCTGCAGCTATGGGCGCCTAGCAACCTCAAAACGCATTCCGACATCTTAATAAGGAATCATTCGGACCCTGTTTAACCGTTACGTTAGGCCCAATTGGAGTATGCGGCACCCTTTTGGAACCCACACCTGCCAAGCACGTAAAGAAATAGAGAAAGTGCAAAGGTTTGCAAAAAGACTAGTCCCCGACTAAAGGGATGTCCCCCGAGGAGAGGTTTTAAAGGGGAAAAATCAACCCGACGACACTGGAGGACAGAGAGATAGGGGGGGGCATGATAACGACATACAAAATAGAAGGAAATTGACAAGGGGGGACAAAGACATGATGTTAGAGATTGGCACGTAACAAGGGGAAACAGTTGGAAGTGAAGACACAGATAATCACAGGGATGTTGGAGTATTTCTTCACCACAGAGGTCGTAAGTGGGTAGTTTGGGAAACGAGATGGAGGCAGGATCCAACATAGCTTTAAGCAGGGTCGATAAAAGCTCACGGGTGGGAGAGTGACCTAGTACGATCGTGAAGAGGCGGGCCGGAGCTCGGACTGACCCCCCCCAACCCCAAAAGGTGAGTACAACTAGGTGAGTACACACACATACCCAAAACAGAAGAGGTTTTGAGTGAGCTGTACCTCAAAGGTAATGGGGCCGGGTAACACTCTCCATGGGGCCGAAGAGGGACAAGGCGCTATGTGTACCCTAACAACAATATTCAAAACATCTATCGAAAAGGGATTTCCCGTGGATGGAAGAAGCAATGTGTCTCAATCTTTAAAAAAAGGGGACAATTTAAACACTAAAAATACAGACCATTCACTGCATTATTAGCAAAGTAAAAGGAAGATTACAGAAGAGTGGTGGAAAAACTAGAAAGGAATGATCTCATCAACAGAGCCAACATGGTTTCAGGGTGGGGAAATCCCGTGTCAAAACCACTGGAATTCTACGTTTGGTGACAGCATAAGACAAGAGAAGGGAGTGGTGCATTGCATTTTCTTTGGGCTGCAAGAAGGGGTTTTTTCACAGTTCCCACAAGAGATTTGTGCAAAAAAATGGAGGCCAAGCAGGGATAACAGGGAAGGCACTACAATGGGTCAGGAAAATTGGGAGGAAGACACACGAGTCTTTTTAGTGGCAGGTGTAAGGGGCACCCGTGACCACGGGGGCCCACAGGGGTCAGTCCTAAGACATGCTGTTTCGGTATTTGGGAACGACTGACGGAAGGGAAAAGAAATCCGAGTGTCACGTTTGCAGTGACGTGAAGTTGATGAGAAAATTTTTTTCGATCGAAAACCCGGCAAAACTACAAAGGGATTGGACAGGGTGCAGACCTGGGCCACCAACTGGCTCTGGAGTTTAAAACCCCCCCAAGTGAAAGTCTGAAGATTGGGGAAGGGCAAAAGAAGACCCCAGACGAAATACAGTCTAGGGGGGCCCGGACTACAAAACCTCACTCAAAGGGAAAAAAATCTTGGGGTGAGTATAACACAAGGCACATCTCCTGAAGTGCACATCAACCAAATAACTGCTGCATCATATGGGCGCCAAGCAAACCTTAGAACAGCATTCGGACATCTTAATAAGGAATCGTTCAGGACCATGTACACCGTGTACGTTAGGCCCATATTGGAGTATGCGGCACCTGTCTGGAACCCTCACCTAGCCAAGCACGTAAAGAAACTAGAGAAAGTGCAAAGGTTTGCAACAAGACTAGTCCCAGAGCTAAGAGGTATGTCCTACGTGGAGAGGTTAAGAGAAATCAACCTGACGACACTGGAGGACAGGAGAGATAGGGGGGGGGGGACATGATAACGACATACAAAATACTGAGAGGAATTGACAAGGTGGACAAAGACAGGATGTTCCAGAGATGGGACACAGCAACAATGGGACACAGTTGGAAGTTGAAGACACAGATGATTCACAGGGATGTTAGGAAGTATTTCTTCAGCCACAGAGTAGTCAGGAAGTGGAATAGTTTGGGAAGCGATGTAGTGGAGGCAGGATCCATACATAGCTTTAAGCAGAGTGACCTAGTAGCGACCAGTAAAGAGGCGGGGCCGGGAGCTTGGACTCGACCCTTGCAGCCCCAACTAGGTGAGTACAACTAGGCGAGTACACACATACACACACACACACACACACGCACACACACAGAGCAATCCATTAGTACCGTGTACAACGGAGGAGCCAGGCGAAATCTGTCCCTTGCTAAATCCGTGTATTCTTGTGCATTTCTCGCCACCTAATATTTGGTATAAAAGTAGGACACCAATACCACTTTCACAAGCTTAACAATGACAATAATAATAATAATAATAATAATAATAATAATAATAATAATAATAATAATAATAATAATAATAATAATAATAAAAATAATTATAATAATAATAATAATAGTAATTGTAATAATAATAATCGTCATTATCATTTTTATCATCATGATCATCATCATCTCACACACACGCAATCTTCTCCCTCCACCCCCAGAACCCATCGTTCATCGGCATTATTTTACCTGGTTTATTGGGCCTGCAGTAGATGGTTTATTAATATTATTAGGTGCTAGGTGGGGCTGCATGAGTAGGGGACAAATTAGTGGCACCTGGCAGCCCCCGTTTGAATACAAGTGCTTGCAGAAACTAATTGTCTCTCCCCTAGCACATTACTCCCTTCATTATCATTATTTTCCTACATTATTCGCCAATTTTTACGTCATTTGCTCAATTACTCGCTTGTTTTTTTTTTTCCCCCTCCGTGATGCAGCTTCTCTCTCTCTCTCGGTTTTTTTGGGGGTTGAATATTTTTCGGTGTATGATAATTTGGTGCCTCCTGCTTTCACCCCCACGTATGTTTAGGTCGCCCGGTTGCTACTGCTCGTTACTGCTGCTTGTAATTATTTCTCTTTGGTGTATTTAAAGACAGCTTCTTTTTATCAAAAAATAATTTTCTCACGTAGTAAGCATTTTATAATTTTGTTGTTACCTGTGTTTTTACTATATATATATTTTTTATATTAATATGTTTTTGTTTCATTATTTTTTTATCATCAATTATCTTTTTATTACTTCCATTATTTTCGTTTTTGCTTATACATTTTACCCCAATTTTTTTGTCATCATATTTTGCTATCTCATATTTTGTCCCATATACTCTAAAATATTTTTTGTATATTTTGCAGATACGTCATTTGTGATTACCAAAAAACAGAGTTTATAGAATCTGGCAACAATTCTTGAATGAGCATTGATGCAAATTTTGATATAGACTTTGTTATTTTAATTTCCTTTATTTTACTCATTCTGTAAATAACAATTCTACGTGCTTTCAAGTTCTTGCATATTTGTATGCGTGTGCTGATGCCTTTCCTCACCTAATTATACCTACTAGGATTAAGCTTCTGCTCTGGGCTCCACTGTTTGACGATTTTCAGAGTGTTGCTTTTAATCCATACTTATTCAGTCTTTGTAATACCTAATGATATATCTAAGTGAGGAGTCGTCCACGACTACTTCCTCTGTAAATTCGTTCCAGCTACTAACCTCAAGCTGAGAGAACTGTGTTTTATGTCCCTTTGGCACGTGTGTAATTTTAGTTTCCACTTTTGCTGTCTCGTTATTTCCCGACCAAGGTTAAAACTGCTGTCACTGTCTGATTTGTATCTAAGTATCATATATGCCGTGATCTTATCATCCTCCAGCAATGTGAACTTTAGTTTTCATGGCCTATCTTCTTATCCTAACTTTCTTGATATCCCAGCTTGTCTTGTGACAAGCCTTTGGATTTTCTCAATTTTTCTTTGTACATGCTTGGTGAGGTGAGGATCCCATGCAGTCGCTACTTATTCTGGTAATGATCTTATGCAAGTAATGTCTGAATGTCACCCTATTCAAATTCCTGATGGATATTCGCATATTTACTGTCTTTGTACTGTATATGCCTTTGAGGTCATTCCTTCTGTGTTCCTCAGGAAAAAGGCTCTGTATGTTCTGTACACATAAGTCAGTTTCTGCTCCTGATTCTATCTCAGGTTGAACACTTCCTCTAGCTCTCAGTTTCACATTTTCAATTTCATCTCACCAGTAATCACTTACAGTTCTACAGTCCTCGACTGTGAATTTTGCTCCCCATCATCAGAAAATAACAACTGTGTCATTTTCATTTGCGGGTCGTTTGCAGAGACGCAAAGAATTGTCCCTAAGAGGCCCTTTATTTATTTTTTCTTCTCTCTCTGGCGGCACCCTCATCTTCCCGATTCTCTGCCGTTTTGCTGTGTATTACTTTACCCAGGTCACTTCAGTATGATTCTCCACTGGTTCCCTCTAGGGACCTTTCCAAAGACATTCTGACAGTCTATGAAGAAGAAATTCACTTAGTCTTCTTCCGACTTGTTCTCGTCACTTCAGAATAAAATTCAATAAATCTGAGTAAGACTTTTCACGACAATCGCAGGTATCTGCAACAGTCATTTCTCTCCAGGGTTTTTTTCGGTTAAAGTTTTTTTTTATTAACGAGAAGCCAGGTATACACATCAACGATACTGATCTGTAATCTATGGTATCCTATTTGCTTTATCTTTCATTGAAAACCAATGGTAAATGTGCAGTTTTCTATTTGACTGAGAGCTAGTTCAGTGACTACTGCTTCTTTGTACCTATAGTAGGATTTTACGTATCCATTGCCTTGTATATATCTATTATTATTATTATTATTATTATTATTATTATTATTATTATTATTATTATTATTATTATTATTATTATTATTATTATTATTATTATTATTAACAGTATTATTGGTATTGTTATTAAATTATATCCACACGGAAGCCTTGAACCCGAAGTGGTCATATACTGTCTGAAGAATAGGAGATAAGAAGGCTTTATTCAACAGAGAGGAAGCTAAAATCCAATTTCTTGGATCAAGTGCCTCTTACCTTCATCAAGGGTTTGATGCATGCTCAATGTACAGTGTTTGATGCTCGTGTATCGTATGTAGGGTTTGATTTAACCAGGTTTTCCTGGGTTAAATAAATTTTTGTTCTTTTGGTCTCATTTAGTGTACCTCTTATCTTTTTTATTGATCACGTGTCGTAGATGACCATTAACTAATAGTTGACTTCTAACACGATTGTGTTATATGTCAAAATGTTCCATTGTCTTCATATATTCACGGTGTGTCCCATTTTATTGTCAGAGTGGGTTTGTGTCAATGAGTGTGTGTGTGTGTGTGTATGTGTAGAGGAGAGAGAGAGTAGAGAGAGAGATGTGAGGAGAGAGAGAGAGAGAGAGAGAACTCACTGTTGTACAGGAACAGAATGTGGCTAAGTAAGCACAGCATTTCTCTTCATCCAATAGGCTACTCAGAACAGAGGCATCGGTGTACAAGACACATCATACTTCTCTCCTCACCATAATATGAACTCTGGTGATTCAATCCAAAGAGAAAATAAAGCAGTTCATGAAGTTTTGCTTTATCCATAACAGAGAGAGAGCCTCTTTCATCATTATTTGGCTCATATTAAAGGTACATACACCATGTTTGCAGTCATGGGGAAGAGAAAAATAGCTACAATTCCATGGATCAAGAGCCCTTTACAGGCATCAAAGCACCCTTTTCTCCCTCGTGAAGCTCTCTTCCACATGATCTATCCCAAACGTAATACAGCATCACATCTCCCATATGATTTCCCACAGACGTAACACAGCATCACATCTCCTATATGATCTCTCCCAGAAGTAACACAGCATCACATCTCCCATACGATTTCTCCCAGACTTAACACAGCATCACATCTCTTATATGATCTCTCCCAGACGTAACACAGCATCACATCACCCATATAACGGTGAAGGAATAAATTACGAGACATTGAGGTCTGGGAGGGCGAGTGTGTAATGTCCTCTGGGAGGGCGGTGTCTCTGTGTAAGGTTAAACCAAGAACATCATTAAGAGCAAGGAATACATCAGGAGAGAATGGCTGGGACAACATTATCCGCTACCCCTCCTCCAACCCTTCCTCCTCCTCCTCTTCCTCTTCCTCCTCCTCCTCCTTCCTCTCTTCTTCTATTTCTTATTCTTCTTATTACTCCTCCTCTTACTCTTCTTGCTCATCTAAATCTCAGTAAGGGTGGATGTGAGGGCGTGTACAGTGAGTATTGCTTGAAGTCAATGGTTCAGGACTCACTAAAGCGGAATATAACAATAATAAATATGATAAGGATTTTCACGGTCATAACGATGATAATGATAATAAAAATGATGATATTGACTAATGACAACAAGAATAAAACAAGAACAATATTCCTAAACAGGCAATAGAAAACCTTGAAAGTATTTACCTCCACATAATCTCTAATTTATCTGCGGCGAAAAGAAATGAATATATAAAGACACTTGGTAAAGAATCGGTATTGAAAAGATGGCGAGTGAGCATATGTTATACCAAAAATACATACATACATAATATATTATATATATATATATATATATATATAATATATATATATAATAATATATATATATATAATGGGAGCAAGGGGCTAGTAACCCCTTCTCCTGTATATATTACTAAATTTAAAAAGAGAAACTTTAGGTTTTTCTTTTGGCCACCCTGCCTCGGTGGGATACGGCTGTAGTTGAAAGAAAGATATATATATATATATATATATAATATAATATATATATATATATATATATATAAATATATATATATATATATATTTTTTTTTTTTTTTTTTTTTTTTATATCACACGCCCGATTCCCACCAAGGCAGGGTGGCCCGAAAAAGAAAAACTTTCACCATCATTCACTCCATCACTGCTTGCCAGAAGGGTCTTTACACTACAGTTTTTAAAACTGCAACATTAAACACCCTCCTTCAGAGTGCAGGCACTGTACTTCCCATCTCCAGGACTCAAGTCCGGCCTGCCGGTTTCCCTGAATCCCTTCATAAATGTTTACTTTGCTCAACAACCCAACAGCACGTCAAGTATTAAAAAACCATTTGTCTCCATTCACATCCTATCAAACACGCTCACGCATGCCTGCTTGGAAGTCCAGTCCCCTCGCACACAAAACCTCCTTTACCCCCTCCCTCCAACCCTTCCTAGGCCGACCCCTACCCCGCCTTCCTTCCACTACAGACTGATACACTCTTGAAGTCATTCTGTTTCGCTCCATTCTCTCTACATTGCCGAACCACCCAACACCTTCCTCAGCCCTCTGGACAACAGTTTTGGTAATCCCGCACCTCCTCCTAACTTCCAAAAACTACGAATTCTCTGCATTATATTCACACCACACATTGCCCTCAGACATGACATCTCCACTGCCTCCAGCCTTCTCCTCGCTGCAACATTCATCACCCACGCTTCACACCCTATATAAGAGCGTGGTAAAACTATACTCTCATACATTCCCCCTCTTTGCCTCCAAGGACAAAGTTCTTTGTCTCCACAGACTCCTAAGTGCACCACTCACTCCTTTTTCCCTCATCAATTCTATGATTCACCTCATCTTTCATAGACCCATTCCGCTGACACTCCACTCCCAAATATCTGAATACGTTCACCTCCTCCATACTCCTCCCTCCAATCTGATATTCAATCTTTCATCACCTAATCTTTTTGTTATCCTCATAACCTTCTCTTTCCTGTATTCACCTTTAATTTTTCTTCTTTTGCACACCCTACCAAATCATCCACCAATCTCTGCAACTTCTCTTCAGAATCCCCAAGAGCACAGTGTCATCAGCAAAGAGCAGCTGTGACAACTCCCACTTTTGTGTGTGATTCTTTATCTTTTAAATTCACCACGCCCTTGCCAAGACCCTCGCATTTACATTCTCTTAACAACCCCATCTATAAATATATTAAACAACCACGGTGACATCACACACCTTGTCTAAGGCCTACTTTTACTGGGAAAAAATTTCCCTCTTTCCTACATACTCTAACTTGAGCCTCACTATCCTCGTAAAAACTCTTCACTGCTTTCAGTAACCTACCTCCTACACCATACACTTGCAACATCTGCCACATTGCCCCCCTATCCACCCTGTCATACGCCTTTTCCAAATCCATAAATGCCACAAAGACCTCTTTAGCCTTATCTAAATACTGTTCACTTATATGTTTCACCTGTAAACACCTGGTCCACACACCCCCTACCTTTCCTAAAGCCTCCTTGTTCATCTGCTATCCTATTCTCCGTCTTACTCTTAATTCTTTCAATTATAACTCTACCATACACTTTACCAGGTACACTCAACAGACTTATCCCCCTATAATTTTTGCACTCTCTTTTATCCCCTTTGCCTTTATACAAAGGAACTATGCATGCTCTCTGCCAATCCCTAGGTACCTTACCCTCTTCCATACATTTATTAAATAATTGCACCAACCTATTCACCTACATGTGGTCGCAGGAGTCGATCGACACGCGCGCGCGTGTGTGCGCGTGTGCGTGTGCGTGTGTGTGTATGTGTTTGTGTGTGTTTATTGTGTGTAGAGAGAGAGAGAGAGTAAGAGAAGATAAGAGAAGAGAAAAGCAAAGAGAAGAGACGAGAAAATAGAAGAGAAAAGAAGAGAGAAGAGAAGAGAAGAGAAGAGGGCAGGAGTAAAGAGATGAGTAAATGGGGAGAGAGAAGTAAGAGGCCAGCGGTGTTGTCCAGTGAGAAGAAGGGTTGTTGGTGCGGGGGGGGGGGAGTAGTGAGAGACGTCTAGGGAAGTCCACTCTAATCTGCAACCCCTTCCCCACACGCCGCACCTCTTCCCCCCCTCTCCTTCCCTAACCTCTTCCACCCCCTCTTCTTCCCTTCCCCCTTCCCACCCTCCCACAGGCCGGGGAGGACTGGACATTAGGCAGCGGCGCCAATTTGGTCCTCGTCATTAGATTTGGGGAAATTGCAGGACCCGATTGGCCTGCACAGGACGGCGTGTTCCCAGCCACACTCCCGAGGAAGGTGTGTGTGTGTGTGTGTGTGTGTGTGTGTGACAGAGAGAGAAACAGACAGAGAGACAGACAGGTAGACAGATAGATAAGTAGATAGATAGACAGCATTCAGTTATAGCACAGGATGACCTAATTATTCGGGTAATTCAAACGGTTCAATCCTGTACAAAATTTTACTGTTAGAGGCTCAAGACACTGCTTATTTAAATGTTATTAGGGACTCCTGTGCCAGTCCGCCCTTGCGCGCACACACACGCACACACACACACACACACACACACACACACACACACACACACACACACACACACACACACACACACACACACACACACACACACACACAGGCTTCCACGCACGCAGAGCACGGAGCTAAAACTCGACCCCTACAGCCATATGTAGGTGACTGCATATAAAAAACTGTAGACTACCTGGAGTCTACCTGGAGTCTAACTGGAGTCTACCTCTAGCTGCTTCCGGAGGTTACTGTCTCCGTGGTCCCGTGGCCTTGTCCCAGACCAAACCTCCTGGTTGCTGGTCTGATCGGTCAAGCTGTTAGTGCACGCCACCCACAGTCCAACATATGTACCTCAATTCGACTGATCAGGAAATGTTTAGAGGAATCTGCCGAGTTCCCTCTTGAAGACAGCTGAAGTTTATTGGTAATCCCCCTCATGCATGAAGGGCAGGTGATGAAGAGTCGTGATTCCTTAACATTTCTTGAGTTTACTCTCAGTATTCTCTTCGCTTCCCTGCTTGTCATTGGAGGCATCCGACACCTTCTATTAAGCATCTGGAGTTCATAGGTAGCAATTCCAGTGTGTAGGTTTGGCTTGGGACCAGTCTCTCCATTATCTTCCAAGTGTAGGTTACAATGTATCTTCATCACCTACGCTCGTAGGAGTACAGCTCTAGGGACTTCAAGCGCTAGCTGTGAAGGTTCTCTGTACATTTTCCATCTCTACAATTTTGATTACCTTGGGGAAGGCGTTAGTGAACTGCAATATTCCAGCCTCATTTGAGAGACTGAATAATCTGAAAATTATCACCATTGGCTTGGCATTTCTTGTTTTGAAGGTCCTGGTTATCCAACCCAATACTTTTCTATCAGTTGCATTAACAACATTCTTGTGCTCCTTGAACGTTAGATCTTCTGATATTTTAACTTCCAAGTCTTGTCTCAAGCTCTATTGAGTAGTTTGAGTTTGTCTTGTACTCCGAACTTTTATTTTTCCTCTATTCTTTCGTGACGTACTAACTGAAGTTTGTCCTTACTGTGCATTACATTGTAGTCGGTAGCCCACCGGAAGACTTGTTTTATATCAGCTTGGAGGCTCGCAGTGCCTTCTATAGTTACTACTTTCTTACAAATTCCAGTATTGTCTGCAGTGGATGATACAGTGTTATGATTAATGTCCCTGTTTATGTCAGATATGAGACTGGACAAGTAGGGCGAGTACTGTGCCGAGGGACAGAACTTTTCACTCGGTTAACTATTCATCTTGCACGTATTTTGTGAGCAATTACCCCAGGGTCTCATATGTCAAAGACTTTTGCAAAGTCAATGTATATTAATACAACTGTATTTTTGCTAGTCTTCAAGTGCATCCAAAACCATGCCGTTATAGTCCAGGAATTGCTGAAGGCCAGAGGGACATTTTCAGAACCCATGTTGACTTGGGCTGTGCAACTGTTGCGATTCCATGTGTTTGGTAATCTTGCTTCTTAAATTCCTTTCAAAAAAATTTGATAATGTGGGATGTTACAGCTATTGGCGTATAATTTTTCGCCATTGTTTTGCTGTCACCTTTGTGGAGCGAGGCTATATCAGTGGATTTTTAATCAGTGTCTAGGCTTCTCCATAGAATATTTAATGTACGGGATAAAGGGGTCATGTCATTCTTGATGAATATCGAGTTCCACGAGTCTGGGCCTGAGGCAGAGTGCATAGACATGCAATAAATGACTTCTTTGAAGTCAAGTGCGTTTACAGTTATAATTATATCAGAGATTGGAGAGATGTCAGCATCATTTTGTGTCTCATTCCTGCAGAACTCATTTGGGTCGTCAATTTTTAGGCTTATTAGTGTCTCACTGAACAGTGAATGGTACTTGGACTTCAGTATTTTACTCATCTCTTCATTGTCGTCAGTGTATGTCCCATCATCTTTAATCAATGGCCCCATACTATAGCAAATGCTTGTTAGGCGAGTCTGAGAATAGCTCTCACGAATCTCAAGAGTCATATATTAGGCTCAGCTTCGAGTATATAGCAGCAACATGGAACCCACAATTGATGCAGCACATCAATAAACTGGTAGACAACGAGACTTGCAGCAGAGCTAAGGAAAATAAACTATGAAGAGAAACTAAACGATCTTAGCCTCGTGATATCAGAGGATAGAAGAATCAGACAAGATATGATAACTACGTATAAAATACTCAAAAGACGTGATAGGGTGAATAGGGATTGACTCCCTGAGAGGCGAGACAGATGAGTCACAGGCATATTAGGCAGTATTTCTTCAGCTTTATGGTTAGCAGGAAGTGAAGCGACCTGAACAAAGTAGTAGCGGAGGTAGACTCCATACATAGGTTTAAGAATAATTATGACAGGGCCCACGAGAATAGTAGTAAATCGGGCAAGTTAAGAAGCTGAGATAGGAGCTGAAATTCAACCATTGCAACCACGCTTAGGCGAATACACACACAGGAGCACAGAATCGACTCCTGCAAACACAAATCGGCGAATACACAGTCAAGATATTCAGAGAGACTCTGCTCTGGCATTGGCACTCCTCCCAGAACCCAGACTAAGTCGGCGGCACTGTGAATCCGATACTGATGGCACTCATGAGACTAATGGAGGGGCATCATTGTTGTTGGTGTTTATTTAGCTGGTTAATTAGGGAGATGGTTTCTGCTCTCCTCTGCCTCCCTGCCTTCCTTCCTGCCTGCCTTCCTGCCTTCCTTCCTGCCTGCCTTCCTGCCTTCCTTCATGGGTGTCTGCCTGCTCAAAGACCTGCCTGAGCTGGGGATGGCCAGTCTGTCACGCTTGTGAATGCTAAGACAATTGGACCTGTTAGTCCCAGTGGCCTGGAATATCTAACGTCAGCTGTAGGACCATTGTGTTAAGATATCCTTGCTCGAGTTCGCGTGATACAGTTGTGGCAGAATTTCCTCCTCTTATTGTTGTTGGTATTGGTGGAGGTCGCAGTGAAGGAGGTGGAGGTCGTGGTGAAGGTGGTGAAGGTTGGGGGTGAAGGTGGGGGATGAAGATGGTGAAGGTAGGGGTGAAGGTGAGGTGGTGGTTTTTGTGATAGCCATGCAAGTGATGATGATAAGAAATAGTGAGGGTTGAGAGGATTTCAAAAGCAAAAATATGCTTGTTTCCACTGCTCTTTCTCTCTCTCTCTCTCTCTCTCTCTCTCTCTCTCTCTCTCTCTCTCTCTCTCTCTCTCTCTCTCTCTCTCTCTCTCTCTCTCTCTCTCTCTCTCTCTCTCTCTCTCTCTCTTCTCTTCTCTTCTCGTTCTCTCTCTCTCTCTTTTACATAGGGTTTTAGAAGGATTGGTTATGGGTTCCTAACTTTATTTACAAGCTATGAGCTGTTACATACATCAGCTCATTTTAAAGCCTTTCGTTGTTAGGATATAAACAAACAGGGAGAGGGATGTAGTTGAAGCCATCTCTCTCTCTCTCTCTCTCTCCTCTCTCTCTCTCTCTCATCTCTCTCTTCTCTCTCTCTCTCTCTCTCTCTCTCTCTCTCTCTCTCTCTCTCTCCTCCTCTCTCTCTCTCTCTTCTCTCTCTCTCTCTCTCTCTCAGATTCACCCCTATCCAGCAAGTATTTAATATTTTTTTTCTCTTTACAGATGTGCTCACGGAAGAATGCCAGTATTTCTGTGGCTATTAGTCAAGGTGTTACCAGGTAATACTTCATATAAAGTTACCAGCCTTCCAGGGAAGGAGTGTATACCTAGATGCTGAAGGGTTCTTTATTCCAAGAAACTGGAGCTACCCTCCCTTTGCAATAACGAAACCTGACTGCCTTCCACCCCACAAACTATATAAACCCTCACAAATAATAAACCACCTCCCAGCTAATGCTTCATCTCTCCTCCACCCTCTCACACCCCTCCCTCGAAACACTCCAGCTACTCCTCACCCCACTCCTACCCTCCAATCACCCCCCCTATCACCCATCCCCCACTCCATCCCTCCCCCCCAAAAATCCTTCATCTCCTTTCTCACTCTCTACCATCTCCCGTTCTCTGTAACCTATTCCCTGTCCCCCTACTGTTGTGTCCTCCTCCTTGTATGTATTAATGGAACACATTTACAACACACGGATTTTTTTATGCAGGCGACCCAGAGCCCTTTTTTTTTTTTATTCAGTTTTATATCACTACAATTATAGGTTGGCTGAAATTGTGTAGCATCTGTCTGCGGGACGTTTGTCATGGGTGTGTTTAATGTGAGTATATGTGTGTGTATTTGTGTGTGTGTGTGTGTGCGTGTGTGTGTGCAAGTTTAGTCTCAGCTCCTGGCTCAGCCTCTCTGTTGGCCGCTACTGGGTTGGCTCTCTCCTGGGTGCGTCAGCCTAGTCATGCCTGTTCTTAAAACTATGTATAGTACTCTAAGGTTAAGTTAGTATTTCCTAACATCCCTGTGACGCATCTATGTTTTTCACGTCTAGTCTTACCTTCGTGTACCTGAGACCCGCCTCTCCAACACACTTCCTGTCCATCCTGTCAATTACTCTCATTATTTTGTATGTCGTAAACATGTCTCCTCTGGACCTTCCGTGTGTGCAGGGGGAGGAAGACAGAGAGAGAGAGAGAGAGAGAGAGAGACTATTGACACTCCCAAACATACTCATATACACATCCAGCCTCACACACATACTACACATGTACATACTACACACACACACACACACACACACACACTCACACACACACACATACACACACACACACCCACTGTTTGCAGATGACGTGAAGTTGATGAGAAGAATTCACTCGATCGAAGACCAGGCAGAACTACAAAGGGATCTGGACAGGCTGCAGACCTGGTCCAGCAATTGGCTACTGGAGTTCAATCCCACCAAGTGCAAAGTCATGAAGATTAGGGAAGGGCAAAGAAGACCACAGACGGAGTACAGTCTAGGGAGCCAGAGACTACAAACCTCACTCAAGGAAAAAATCTTAGGGTGAGTGTAACACCAAGCACATCTCCTGAAGCGCACATTAACCAAATAACGGCTGCAGCATATGGGCACCTAGCAAACCTCAGAACAGCATTCCGACATCTTAATAAGGAATCGTTCAGGACCCTCTACACCGTGTACGTAATGCCCATATTGGAGTATGCGGCACCAGTTTGGATCCCACACCTAGCCAAGCACGTAAAGAAACTAGAGAAAGTGCAAAGGTTTGCAACAAGACTAGTCCCAGAGCTAAGAGGTATGTCCTACGAGGAGAGGTTAAGGGAAATCAACCTGACGACACTGGAGGACGGGAGAGATAGGGGGGACATGATAACGACATACAAAATACTGAGAGGAATTGACAAGGTGGACAAAGACAGGATGTTCCAGAGATTGGACACAGTAACAAGGGGACACAGTTGGAAGTTGAAGACATAGATGAATCACAGGGATGTTAGGAAGTATTTCTTCAGCCACAGAGTAGTCAGGAAGTGGAATAGTTTTTAGAAGCGATGTAGTGGAGGCAGGATCCATACATAGCTTTAAGCAGAGGTATGATAAAGCTCACGATTCAGGAGAGTGACCTAGTAGCGACCAGTGAAGAGGCGGGGCCAGGAGCTTGGACTCGACCTCTGCAACCTCAACTAGGTGAGTACAACTAGGTGAGTACACACACACCACAAACATACACACATACACACAACACACACACACACACACACAAAACACACACACACACACACACACACACACA
The DNA here is from genome assembly GCF_026875155.1 of Cherax quadricarinatus. NCBI lineage: Eukaryota > Metazoa > Arthropoda > Malacostraca > Decapoda > Parastacidae > Cherax > Cherax quadricarinatus. The sequence goes on along the minus strand of NC_069412.1, from coordinate 25,156,426 downwards.
CACACACACACACACACACACACACACACTCACCCCACCCACACACACAACACACACACACACACACACACACACACACACACACACACACACGCAGCACCAGTTTGGAACGCACACCTGGTCAAGCACGTCAAGAAATTAGAGAAAGTACTAAGGTTTGCAACAAAGCTAGTCCAAGAGCTAAAGGGAATGTCCTACGGAGAAAGGTTAAAGGAAATCGGCCTGACCACACTGGAGGACAGGAAGGTTAGGGGAGACATGATAACGACATACAGAATACTGCGAGGAATAGATAAGGTGCACAGAAACAGGATGTACCAGAAATGGGACACAGAAACAAGGGGTCACAATTGGAAGCTGAAGACTCAGATGAGTCAAAGGGATGTTAGGAAGTATTTCTTCAGTTATAGAGTTGTTAGGAAGTGGAGTAGTCTGGCAAGTGATGTAGTGGAGGCAGGAACCATACATAATTTTAAGACGAGGTATGATAAAGCTCATTGAGCAGGGAGAGAGGACCTAGTAGCGATCAGTGAAGAGGCGGGGCCAGGAGCCATGAATCGACCCCTGCAACAACAAATAGGTGAGTACAAATACACACACACACACACACACACAACACACACACACACACACACACACACACACACACACACACACACAGAAAAGTTACTGAGGGTGGGGATGAGTACAGCGATGGTAGGGGGGGGGAGATCATAACGCATTCTTCACCAAAAACTATTGTTCAGAATGTCAGGTAAATGCGGTCGAGTCCTCTCCCTGGGTCGCTAGATTAGAGCGAAAGATTTTGACGGTGAAGCTGAGCATTGTGGGAGTTCACCTCGTATTATGTAGCGGCCATACAGCAGCGAGCTTCATATTGTCTGCTGCCAAGTTTTTTCATACACGTGAAAATGTTTGTAGTTCAAGCGTTGGAGATCGCTGGAACACACTTTGGAACTCTGGTCAGTGATCGGAGCTCCTTCAGTGACCCCATCACAACTTTTTTTTTATAATTTAGTACAAAATTAGATACATCAGCAGTATGTTGCTGGTGTATACAATTTTGGGTTAAGTAAAACTGGATACATCAGGAGTGTGTTGCTAACTAATTTTAAGTAAGAGTGAGGGGGAATTATTCAGTTTGAGTGTTTTGTTAGTGAAGGGTTCTGGATAGAAGGAATTCGGAGCTAGTCTTTCCCTTACTCAGACAAAACTTGATTGCCTCCCATTCCCCATAACATAATGGATAATTCTTTTAAATATTAGTACGGATTATGTTGCTCGTAAGATAAACAAATTCTTCCAGTTTATCGCTTAACACCTTGTTTCTTCTTCAGCAGTTAAATTGAAACTCGTGGATAGGACAAGATTCGACTCCAGGGCAAGACAGTCATAAAAATAGCAGGCCAGTTCTCTTATCACTACACCTTACGAGTCTGATAAGATTCATCTAACTAGGTATATTTTTCACGAAATCATAATGACACGATTGCAAACAAACCATACCACGGGTGGGGATAGTACCCGCTATCAGAGTCTCAAAACTCCAGACCGTCGCGTTAGCCACTGGACCAGCTAGCCACAATAAGATTCGTCCAACTAGGTATATTTCTACACCATAGAAAGGTTAGCATAGGCACCACTGTGACCACAAATGCAAGATGGACGAATCTTATTTTGGCTAGCTGGTCCTGTGGCTAAAGCGACGGTCTGGAGTTTTGAGACTCTCTGATCACGGGTTCTATCCCCGCCCGTAGTATGGTTAGGTATATTTCCATTCACTAGGGTGGTGAGCGTGACTTCCCGCTGGGAGTACTAGCCTTCTTAGTTTTAAGACTGGTTTGCCATGAGTTGAAATTATGTCCATTATGTTATGATTTCACGAGTCAGCTGAAAAGACTTTTCAACTGGTGATAGTAATCGTAGTTATAGCGTTATAAATCTAACTCTTCTTCTAATTTTCCTATTTACCTGATGTCATTTACATCATCTTTCAAACCAGTTAAGATCCTGAAAGAAGTGGAGAGTAAGAAGAGAGCCTTTTGTTACGTAATCTTAAATTCAACTACCTAGAAAGTAGTGTTACTCAGTCTATAATCACGAGAGATTGTAGACCATAGAGTTATTCGCTGTCTGCTCTTACTAGTTATTCTCAACTAACCTAAACCACCACCTGATAGCTTTTGAAATGCTCTCCTCATCTTCTACCTCAGGTAGGTCCCACCTCCGTACCAGTGACAACCCGCTAAGCAGTCACACGTCAGCCTCTTCCTACTCACTTGCCCACCAGTGGCAGCATTCTCTAGGCTATCGTCTGACAGCCTATTCTTACGCGCTGTCAGTTTTGTATGTACTCCATTCCATTGACAGCGCCTTCCTCCTCTTCCTCCTCCTCCTCCTCCTCCTCCTCCTCCTCCTCCTCCTCCTCCTCTTCCTCTTCCTCTTCCTCTTCCTCTTCCTCTTCCTCTTCCTCCTCCTCCCCCTTCCTCTTCCTCTTCTTCCTCCTCCTCAACTCTGATATATCCTTTCCCCTATCCAACCATCGTAATCTACCTCCCCTCCGCAGGCAGCCTCTGTCTTACTCCCCTCCCACCACCACACCAACAAGGCTAGACATCCCTCCCCTACTTGCACATAATGTTGGAGGCTCACCCCCTCCTCCCCGACCCCACACCCCCGCCTCGCTGCGTACAAGGTACGGGCCAAGGTAAAAGTGTGAGCTGGAATGCAATATCGGAGAGTGGCGCATTTTTATTTCAATCAATTTTGCATGGGCAAGCTCTTTGAATATTTCAGGTGGTGGATGCGATAGGCAAACTTGCAAGGCCTGGGAATGCACAATCCTCTCTCCTCTCTCTCTCTCTCTCTCTCTCTCTCTCCCTCTAGTTTGAGGTTCTTTGTTTACTATTGTGTAATGGGCTTTCGTATCACGGAGTCATGACGTATTAAGCGCTGCGGTTGTAACTATTGTTACGAGACGAAAGTTTGCTGTTTCCCTTGCAAAGGTGGAAGACCTCACGTCGTGTGTGTTGTGTGTGTGTGTGTGTGTTGTGTGTGTGTTGTGGTGTGTGGGGTGTGTGTGGTGTGTGTGTGTGTGGTGTGTGTGTGTGTGTGTGTGTGTGGTGTGTGTGTGCGTGTGTGTGTGCGCGCATGAGTGATGCATTACGTACGAGAAGGGGGCACATTGTCTTCCCTTTTTATTATTACTGTATGCCAGGAAGTATTATTACACGTATTATTATACTTGCATTTGCCTGCGCTGGGCGATTGTTCTTGGCTTCTGGGACTTTCAGGATTTGCGTTTAACCTTTTGGGGTCTTTGTGTATCGTGTGGTAATTGTGGGATGGCCTTTTGGATGTTGAAGTTAGAAGGAAATATTGGTGTGTTGTGCTTAGAGGGATCTATTAAGATGTTGTATTTAGAGGGATCTGTTATGGTGTTATGTTGGATTTAGAGGGATCTATTAAGGTGT
>NC_069412.1:25127953-25147953 GCF_026875155.1 Cherax quadricarinatus | reverse complement strand
AAACGCTCTTTTCCGCTGCACACGTCGTCTATATTACTAGTATCAATAAAGATACATTTCCCATGTTCAGTCGGGTTTCCCGTTTTCTTTAGAGTAATTTGCAGGCCAAAGCAATATAGAAAATTGTACTTCGCAGTCATATATTAATATATCTTTATTTTCACTCCCGTAAATCCTATTATGCAAGCATAAAACGGAACAAACTGCAGTCTAACATCTATGAAAGTTCTCAAATTATAACGACAAGATGAATTGCTGTCAGAATTAATAATAAAGAGAGCTCGCGGAAGCAGAGAATCCCTGAACGCTAGATATGTGAATTTTTTAAAGACAAAGATTAATGAAAACGAACTAAGGCCTGGGGGAAACTGGCCTCGGCCCAGCCAGCCGCTCGCTGCCCTCCTCTCCGAAATTGACCTGAAATATTTCATGCCTGCCACATGAAGTATTAGCTTCAGCTATTGTTAACTAGGAATGAAAAATAAAATCTCCATCGTTCATTGTTAGTTGGGTATTGTTTCCCCTAGAATTTTGCCCCATTTGGCCTACCGAAAACCTGCTTAGAATTGTAAGAGAAAATTTGTAAAATTGAAAAAACATTTGTCTGTCCATTTTTTTCCTCCCTATTTAAAACAGTTATCAAATAATGGACAGTGGTCAGTGATTATGTATCATAACGGGTCTCAAAATATGTCAAAAAAAATAGAAATTAAAGCTTTGAGGTATAAAATAGAAGTCCATTTTAACTCTGTTTCCTTAGTACACAATAATAATAATAATAATAATAATAATAATAATAATAATAATAATAATAATAATAATAATAAACAATAATAATGTTAAAATAATAATTATTGGGAAGCGTTAAACCCGTAGGGAATTTACAGATACCAAGGAATGAGAGGTAATCAGATCTGATCTACAAAAAAGGTGGGTGGAACGCTCTATTTCCCTGAATCAAGAACCTTTCGCCAAAGAAATCGTGGTTTTTTTTTTGTGTGTGTGTGTTTGTAGTTCTGCTTCTCCCTCTGCTCAGAGTCTACTGAGGTCAATTTGTTTGTTTGGTATCACATCATTGGTATTGTGATTGGTCGTGAGAGCGCTCGCGCGGGTGTGTGTGTGTGTGTGTGTGTGTGTGGTGGTTGGTGGTGTGTGTGTGGTGTGCTGTGTGTGTATGTCTGTACACCTAGATGTACTTACCAAGTTGTGGTTGCATGGGTCGGTTCACAGCTCCTGGCCCCGCCTTTTCACTGTGTGTGTGTGGAGCCCTCCATTGTCTTGTGTGTGTGTGTGTTTAAATGGAAAAAATGCATAATACCACCAACGTTACTCTGGAAGCAATAACATACATGTGTACAAATGTATTGATGTACACCAGTACGAGCACGCACACTTTCACACGAACGCTCACATGCACACGCATTACAACACTCACGATCATACATACAAACATTCATACTCTCATGTCTATACTCAGCTTGCACGCACACACACACACACACACACACACACACACACACACACACACACACACACACACACACACACACACACACACACACACACACACACACATGTAAACACATACTACACACATATAGATGCAGCTTGAGAAGAGTCTGGACCAGGAGCTGAACCTCGACATCCTGCAACCACACACACATACCACCCGCGGAAAGGACGGGCACTTCTAACTCCTTGGAACAAGAGCTCTTCACCGGCATGAAGGCGCTGCACATCTTCAGTAGGGCACTTACCCTCCTTAACAGAACAAGAGAAACACATAAATAAGGGAGGCAATAAAGACTTAAACAATAATTAACCAAAATTAAAGCTTAACATTACCTCATGTTAATAATAATAATAATTATTATTATTATTATTATTATTATTATTATTATCATCATAATAACATGTATTTCAGTCAATTTACAACTCCATTTTATATCCTGTAGGAGAACAGAAATAAACAGCGTTACTTCATTTTCTGAACGTAATTTGACTGCAGTAGACCAGTTGGCAGAGTTACGGGTCAATCACTGGCTTTCTCTAGGCAGAGAGCCTTGTTAGTACAGCTGTAAGCACCGATTACCCTCCTGTAACGAATTCATTGCTGCTGCATGCCGTGGAGCCGTCCATTGTCTTGTTGGGTTACAGAAATGGGGTTGTAACTCCAGTATCCTGCCTGTAGATTCCTACAGCTAGTGTGCTGTGGGCTGCTGCTGCTGCTATTATTTAATAACAGCAGCAGCTACCTGTAGATTGTAGTAGATGCTACTAGTACAATCACTAAGGCTGCTACTAATAGCAATATTACTAATGCCACTACTAGTTCTGCAATTTCTGCTATTTGTACCATTCCTACTAGCTCTCCCAAAAGCATTACTTTTAATGCTGTTACTATTGCTATTTCTACTACTACTAAATCTACAAATAATAACACTACTACTAATACTGCTGTTTTTACTATTACTACTAACATTTCTAAAAATAATACTGCTAATCCTGCTACTGTTTCCGCTACAAAATCTACTGATATTGTCACTAATAATACAGCAACTACTACTATTTCCCCTGCTGCTGTAGTTATCAATACTACTACTACTACTACTACTACTACTACTGTTACAAGAATTATCTACATAGCATTTCAACTACTATTACTACTGCAGTACTATCAGCTGCTGATGCTATTACTATTACTACTACTACTACTACTACTACTGTTACAAGAATTATCTACATAGCATTTCAACTACTATTACTACTGCAATACTATCAGATGCTGATGCTATTACTACTACTACTACTACTGTTACAAGAATTATCTACATAGCATTTCAACTACTATTACTACTGCAATACTATCAGCTGCTGATGCTATTACTACTACTATTACTACTACTACTACTACTGTTGCAAGAATTATCTACATAGCATTTCAACTACTATTACTACTGCAATACTATCAGCTGCTGATGCTATTACTACTACTACTACTGTTGTTACTCCAACTGTAGCGGTTTTCACTGTTCCCGGTCATACTATTACTATCACTGTTACTGATTATATAATTAGTATAACTTATACTCAGTAATGGAAAACACGGAAGAGTGTGGGAAGTGGAAGGGGGGAGTGGAAGAGGAAGTGGAAGTAGAGGGAGGTAAGAGGGAAATGGAGGGAGGAGTGTGGGAAGAGAATGGAAGGTTGGGGAAGTGGAGAGACTAGTGATGTGGAGTGAAAAGGGCGATAAGTAAAGCGAGAAGGATGGGAAGTGGATTGAGGAAAGCGGAAGGTGGGAGGAAGGGAGGGAAGAAGGAAGAGGAGGAAGTAAGGGAGGAAGGAAATAGAAGGAGTAAGGAGGGAAGTGGAGAGAGTAAGGAAGGAGGGTATTAGAGGGAGTAAGGAAGGAGGGAAGTGGAAGGAGTAAGAAAGGAGGGAAGTGGAGGGAGTAAGGAAGGAGGGAAGTGGAGGAAGTAAGGAAGGAGGGAAGTGGAGGAAGTAAGGTAGGAGGGAAGTAGAGGGAGTAAGGAAGGAGGGAAGTGGAGGGAGTAAGGTAGGAGGGAATAAGGTAGGAGGGAAGTGGAGGGAGTAACCACTAGCATTTTATTCCCGTTTTCTGTGGTTGTTCCCTGCAAGAACAGAACATAAAACAACAACAACAACAGCGCCACTAGACTTATGTACCTTTCATCTCCCACAACAAATGCAAATTTTCCTTGCTGCCCTCTCCCTCCTTCCCTTGCTGCCCTCTCCCTCCTTCCCTTGCTGCCCTCTCCCTCCTTCCCTTGCTGCCCTCTCCCTCCTTCCCTTGCTGCCCTCTCCCTCCTTCCCTTGCTGCCCTCTCCATCCTTCCCTTGCTGCCCTCTCCCATCCTTCCCTTGCTGCCTTCTCCCTCCTTCCCTTGCTGCCCTCTCCATCCTTCCCTTGCTGCCCTCTCCCTCCTTCCCTTGCTGCCCTCTCCCTCCTTCCCTTGCTGCCCACTCCCTCCTTCACTTGCTGCCCTCTCCCTCCTTCCCTTGCTGCCCTCTCCCCCCTTTCCTTGCTCCCTTCTCCCTCCTTCCCTTGCTGCCCTCTCCCTCCTTCCCTTGCTGCCCTCTCCCTCCTTTCCTTGCTCCCCTCTCCCTCCTTCCCTTGCTGCCCTTTCCCTCCTTCCCTTACTGCCCTCTCCCTCCTTCCCTTGCTGCCCTCTCCCTCCTTCCCTTGCTGCCCTCTCCCACCTTTCCTTGCTCCCCTCTCCCTCCTTCCCTTGCTGCCCTTTCCCTCCTTCCCTTACTGCCCTCTCCCTCCTTCCCTTGCTGCCTTCTCCCTCCTTCCCTTGCTGCCCTCTCCTCCTTTCCTTGCTCCCCTCTCCCTCCTTCCCTTGCTGCCCTTTCCCTCCTTCCCTTACTGCCCTCTCCCTCCTTCCCTTGCTGCCTTCTCCCTCCTTCCCTTGCTGCAGTCTCCATCCTTCCCTTGCTGCCCACTCCCTCCTTCCCTTGCGCCCCTCTAACTCCTTCCCTTACTGCCCTCTCCATCCTTCCCTTGCTGCCCACTCCCTCCTTCCCTTGCGCCCCTCTAACTCCTTCCCTTACTGCCCTCTCCCTCCTTCCCTTGCTGCCCTCTCCCCTCCCTTGCGCCCTCTCCATCCTTCCCTTGCTGCCCACTCCCTCCTTCCCTTGCGCCCCTCTCCCTACTTCCCTTACTGCTCTCTCCCTCCTTCCCTGCTGCCCTCTCCCTCCTTCCCTTGCGCCCTCTCCCTCCTTTCTTTGCTGCCCTCTCGCTCCTTCCCTTGCTGCCCTCTCCTCCTTCCTTGCTGCCCTCTCCCTCCTTCCTTTGGTGCCCTCTCCCTCCTTCCCTTGCTGCCCTCTCCCTCCTTCCCTTGCTGCCCTCTCCCTCCTTCCCTTGCTGCCCTTTCCCTCCTTCCCTTGCTGCCCTCTCCCTCCTTCCCTTGCTGCCCTCTCCCTCCTTTCCTTGCTCCCCTCTCCCTCCTTCCCTTGCTGCCCTTTCACTCCTTCCCTTACTGCCCTCTCCCTCCTTCCCTTGCTGCCTTCTCCCTCCTTCCCTTGCTGCCCTCTCCCTCCTTTCCTTGCTCCCCTCTCCCTCCTTCCCTTGCTGCCCTTTCCCTCCTTCCCTTACTGCCCTCTCCCTCCTTCCCTTGCTGCCTTCTCCCTCCTTCCCTTGCTGCCCTCTCCATCCTTCCCTTGCTGCCCACTCCCTCCTTCCCTTGCGCCCCTCTCCCTACTTCCCTTACTGCTCTCTCCCTCCTTCCCTTGCTCCCCTCTCCCTCCTTCCCTTGCTGCCCTCTCCCTCCTTTCTTTGCTGCCCTCTCGCTCCTTCCCTTGCTGCCCTCTCCCTCCTTCCCTTGCTGCCCTCTCCCTCCTTCCCTTGCTGCCCTCTCCCTCCTTCCCTTGCTGCCCTCTCCATTCTTCCCTTGCTGCCCACTCCCTCCTTCCCTTGCGCCCCTCTCCTTCCTTCCCTTACTGCCCTCTCCTTCCTTCCCTTGCTGCCCTCTCCCTCCTTTCTTTGCTGCCCTCTCGCTCCTTCCCTTGCTGCCCTCTCCCTCCTTCCCTTGCTGCCCTCTCCCTCCTTCCCTTGCTGCCCTCTCCCTCCTTCCCTTGCTGCCCTCTCCCTCCTTCCCTGCTGCCCTCTCCCTCCTTCCCTTGCTGCCCTTTCCCTCCTTCCCTTGCTGCCCTCTCCCTCCTTCCCTTGCATGCCCTCTCCCTCCTTTCCTTGCTCCCCTCTCCCTCCTTCCCTTGCTGCCCTTTCACATCCTTCCCTTACTGCCCTCTCCCTCCTTCCCTTGCTGCCTTCTCCCTCCTTCCCTTGCTGCCCTCTCCCTCCTTTCCTTGCTCCCCTCTCCCTCCTTCCCTTGCTGCCCTTTCCCTTCTTCCCTTACTGCCCTCTCCCTCCTTCCCTTGCTGCCTTCTCCCTCCTTCCCTTGCTGCCCTCTCCATCCTTCCCTTGCTGCCCACTCCCTCCTTCCCTTGCGCCCCTCTCCCTACTTCCCTTACTGCCTCTCCCTCCTTCCCTTGCTCCCCTCCTCCCTCCTTCCCTTGCTGCCCTCTCCCTCCTTTCTTTGCTGCCCTCTCGCTCCTTCCCTTGCTGCCTCCTCCCTCCTTCCCTTGCTGCCCTCTCCCTCCTTCCCTTGCTGCCCTCTCCCTCCTTCCCTTGCTGCCCTCTCCATTCTTCCCTTGCTGCCCACTCCCTCCTTCCCTTGCGCCCCTCTCCTTCCTTCCCTTACTGCCCTCTCCTTCCTTCCCTTGCTGCCCTCTCCCTCCTTTCTTTGCTGCCCTCTCCCTCCTTCCCTTGCTGCCCTCTCCCTCCTTCTCTTGCTGCCCTCTCCCTTCTTCCCTTGCTGCCCTCTCCCTCCTTCCCTTGCTGCCCTCTCCCTCCTCCCTTGCTGCCCTCTCCCTTATTTCTTTGCTGCCCTTTCCCTTCTTCCCTTGCTGCCCTCTCCCTCCTTCCCTTGCTGCCCTCTCCCTCCTTCCTTGCTGCCCTCTTCCTCCTTCACTTACTGCCCTCTCCCTCCTTTCCTTGCTGCCCTCTCCTTCCTTCACTTACTGCCCTCTACCTCCTTTCCTTGCTTCCCTCTCCCTCCTTCCCTTGCTTCCCTCTCCCTCCTTCCCTTGCTTTCCCTCTCCCTCCTTCCCTTGCTGCACTCTCCCTCCTTCCCTTGCTGCCCTCTCCCTCCTTCCCTTGCTGCCCTCTCCCTCCTTCCCTTGCTTCCCTCTCCCTCCTTCCCTTGCTGCCCTCTCCATCCTTCCCTTGCTGCCCTCTCCCTCCTTCCCTTGCTGCCCTCTCCCTCCTTCCCTTGCTGCCCTCTCCCTCCTTCCCTTGCTGCCTTCTTCCTCCTTCCCTTGCTGCCCTCTCCCTCCTTCCCTTGCTGCCCTCTCCCTCCTTCCCTTGCTTCCCTCTCCCTCCTTCCCTTGCTTCCCTCTCCCTCCTTCCCTTACTGCCATCTCTCTCCTTTCCTTGCTCCCCTCTCCCTCCTTCCTTACTGCCCCTCCCTCCTTTCCTTGCTCCCCTCTCCCTCCTTCCCTTGCTGCCCTCTCCCTCCTTCCCTTTGCTGCCCTCACCCTCCTTCCCTTGCTGCCCTCTCCCTCCTTCCCTTGCTGCCCTCTCCCCTTCCCTTGCTGCCCTCTCCCTCCTTCCCTTACTGCCCTCTCCCTCCTTCCCTTGCTTCCCTCTCTCTCTTTCCCTTGCTTCCCTCTCCCTCCTTCCCTTACTGCCATCTCTCTCCTTCCTTGCTCCCCTCTCCCTCCTTCCCTTACTGCCCCTCCCTCCTTTCCTTGCTCCCCTCTCCCTCCTTCCCTTGCTGCCCTCTCCCTCCTTCCCTTGCTGCCCTCTCCCTCCTTCCCTTGCTGCCATCTCCTCCTTCCCTTGCTGCCCTCTCCCTCCTTCCCTTGCTGCCCTCATCCCTCCTTCCCTTGCTGCCCTCTCCCTCCTTCCCTTGCTTCCCTCTCTCTCTTTCCCTTGCTCCCTCTCCCTCCTTCCCTTACTGCCATCTCTCTCCTTTCCTTGCTCCCCTCTCCCTCCTTCCCTTACTGCCCTCTCCCTCCTTTCCTTGCTCCCCTCTCCTCCTTCCCTTGCTGCCCTCTCCCTCCTTCCCTTGCCTGCCCTCTCCCTCCTTCCCTTGCTGCCCTCTCCCTCCTTCCCTGCTGCCCTCTCCCTCCTTCCCTTGCTGCCCCCTCCCTCCTTCCCTTGCTGCCCTCTCCCTCCTTCCCTTGCTGCCCTCTCCCTTATTTCTTTGCTGCCCTCTCCCTCCTTCCCTTGCTGCCCTCTCCCTCCTTCCCTTACTGCCCTCTCCCTCCTTTCCTTGCTCTCCTCTCCCACCTTCCCCTGCTGCCCTCTCCCTCCTTTCCTTGCTGCCCTCTCCCTCCTTCCCTTACTGCACTCTCCCTCCTTCCCTTGCTGCCCTCTCCCTCCTTACCTTACTGCACTCTCCCTCCTTCCCTTGCTGCCTTCTCCCTCCTTCCCTTGCTGCCCTCTCCCTCCTTCCCTTACTGCCCTCTCCCTCCTTTCCTTGCTTCCCTCTCCTTCCTTCCCTTGCTGCCCTCTCCCTCCTTCCTTTGCTGCCCTCTCCCTCCTTCTTTTGCTGCCCTCTCCCTCATTCCCTTGCTTCCCTCTCCCTCCTTCCCTTGCTGCCCTCTCCCTCCTTCCCTTGCTGCCCTCTCGCTACTTTCCTTGCTGCCCTCTCCCTCCTTCCCTTGCTGCCCTCTCCCTCCTTCCCTTGCTGCCCTCTCCCTTATTTCTTTGCTGCCCTCTCCCTCCTTCCCTTGCTGCCCTCTCCCTTATTTCTTTGCTGCCCTCTCCCTCCTTCCCTTACTGACCTCTCCCTCCTTCCCTTGCTTCCCTCTCCCTCCTTCCCTTGCTGCCCTCTCCCTCCTTCCCTTGCTTCCCTCTCCCTCCTTCCCTTGCTGCCCTCTCCCTCCTTCCCTTGCTGCCCTCTCGCTCCTTCCCTTGCTGCCCTCTCCCTCCTTCATTTGCTGCCCTCTCCCTCCTTCCCTTGCTGCCCTCTCCCTCCTTCCCTTGCTGCCCTCTCTCTCCTTCCCTTGCTGCTCTCTCCCTTATTTCTTTGCTGCCCTCTCCCTCCTTCCCTTGCTGCCCTCTCTCTCCTTCCCTTGCTGCCCTCTCCCTCCTTCCCTTACTGCCCTCTCCCTCCTTTCCTTGCTTCCCTCTCCCTCCTTCCCTTGCTGCCCTCTCCCTCCTTTCTTTGCTGCCCTCTCCCTCCTTCTTTTGCTGCCCTCTCCCTCCTTCCCTTGCTTCCCTCTCCCTCCTTCCCTTACTGCCCTCTCCCTCCTTCCCTTGCTGCCCTCTCGCTCCTTTCCTTGCTGCCCTCTCCCTCCTTCCCTTGCTGCCCTCTCCCTCCTTCCCTTGCTGCCCTCTCTCCTCCTTCCCTTGCTGCCCTCTCCCTCCTTCCCTTGCTCCCTCTCCCTCCTTCCCTTGCTGCCCTCTCCCTCCTTCCCTTGCTGCCCTCCCCTCCTTCCCTTACTGCCCTCTCCCTCCTTTCCTTGCTACCCTCTCCCTACCTTCCCTTGCTGCCCTCTCCCTCCTTCCCTTGCTGCCCTCTCCCTCTTTCCCTTGCTGCCCTCTCCCTCCTTCCCTTGCTGCCCTCTCCCTCCTTCCCTTACTGCCCTCTCCCTCCTTCCCTTACTGCCCTCTCGCTCTTTCCTTGGTCCCCTCTCCCTCCTCCCTTGCTGCCCTCTCCCTCCTTCCCTTGCTGCCCTCTCCCTCCTTCCCTTGCTGCCCTCTCACTCCTTCCCTTACTGCCGTCTCCCTCCTTCCCTTGCTGCCTCTCCCTCCTTCTCTTGCTGCCCTCTCCCTCCTTCCCTTACTGCTGCCTCTCCTCCTTTCCTTGCTGCCCTCTCCCTCCATTCCCTTACTGCCCTCTCCCTCCTTCCCTTGCTGCCCTCTCCCTCCTTCCCTTGCTGCCGTCTCCCCCCTTCCCTTACTGCCCTCTTCCCCCTTTCCTTGCTGCCCTCTCCCTCCTTCCCTTACTGCCCTCTCCCTCCTTTCTTTGCTCCCCTCTCCCTCCTTCCCTTGCTTCCCTCTCCCTCCTTCCCTTGCTGCCCTCTCCCTCCTTCCCTTGCTGCCCTCTCCCTCCTTCCCTTGCTGCCCTCTTCCTCCTTCCTTGCTACCCTCTCCCTCCTTCCCTTACTGCCCTCTCCCTCCTTTCCTTGCTCCCCTCTCCCCAACGTACTACTTGCCACTATTCACCCCGACCACTCTCCCTCCGTAACACAGTCCCCCCCCCCAAACCTTCCCCCTAACACTCTCCCTCCCCACCACTCTCCCACCGTAACCCCCCCCCCACCACTCCCCCCCTAACATCCCCCCCCCGTATCCTCCCCCCCCCCAACACACTCCCCCCGTAACACCCCTCCTCCTCCTTCCACCAAATTCCTCCCCTAAACTTCCCCCCCCCCCACCATACCCCCCATAACACTTCCCCCTAAACCCCCCCATCCCTCCCCCTAAGACTTCCCTACCCCACCATACTCCCCCCAAAAACTTCCTCCCCCTCCTCCCCCCTATCCTGCCTCTAACATTTTTTTCACCCCCATACTTTTCCCCCTCACAACTCCTCCTCACATTCTCCATTTCCAACCATTCCTTTTACACCCTTCTCCCTCCCACCCACGTCCGCTCCCATACTCCATCCCCCCTGTTTCCTTTTCATTTTGTCCCCCCTACACAAATTCCCCCCCCCCACATAACCCCCCACGTTTTTTCCCGTAAAACCCCACTCCCACACCACACTCTCCCCACCCCAACCTCCCAACCTCCCCACACAACTCTCCACATCCACTCCCACCCACTCCCCCACACCACACCCCAACCCACTCCCACACCGCCTCTCCCCACCACACTCTCCCACCACACTCTCCACACCACATCTCATACCACACTCTCTACACCACACTCTCCCCCCCCACACTCTCCACACCACACTCTCCGCACCACAATCTCCACACCACACTCTCCACACCACAATCTCCACACCACACTCTCCACACCACACTCTCCGCACCACACCTCTCCACACCACAATCTCCACACCACACTCTCCACACCACACTCTCTACACCACACTCTCCACACCACACTCTCCACACCACACTCTCCACACCACACTCTCCATACCACACTCTCCACACCACACTCCCCACACCACACTCTCCACACCACACTCTCCACACCACACTCTCCACACCAGACTCTCCACACCACAATCTCCACACCACACTCTCCACAGCACACTTTCCACACCACACTCTCCACACACCACTCTCCACACCACACTCTCCACACCACACTCTCCACACCACTCTCCACACCACACTCTCCACACCCACACTCTCCACACCACACTCTCCACACCACACCTCCACACCACACTCTCCACACCACTTTCCACACCACACTCTCCACACCACACTCTCCACACCACACTCACCACACCACACTCTCCATACCACACTCTCCACACCACCACTCTCCACACCACACTCTCCACACCACACTCTCCACACAACACTCTCCACACCACACTCTCACACACCCTCTCCACACACCACACTCTCCACACCACACTCTCCACACCACACTCTCCACACCACACTCTCCACACCACACTCTCCACACACCACACTCTCCACACCACACTCTCCACACACCACACTCTCCACACCACACTCTCCACACCACACTCTCCACACCACACTCTCCACACCACACTCATTTCCACCGCTTCTTCGTGCATTCTCTGACTTCCTTCAAGAAACCTCTTTCTGCCTTCGATTTCTTTCTGGATTCCTCTTGCATTCAGAGTATTTTACAAGTCTATTGATAAACTTTATATTTAACTCGAAATGCTGGATGTGTGCGTATGTGTGTGTGGCTCTCAATGTCTATGCCTTTATTTTTACACAGTTTGTACCAGGCTGAGTTGCGTTGTCTTACCTCAGCTCATTAACCGGTTCTAATCCAACCTGAGCTCATTAACCGCCTAAGTTCTCTTATTTTTACCTAAGCTCATATCAGTTACGTGACTCTGCCTGGCAAAGGACCTTGCATTTAAATAGTACTACCACATGTATATACTTCACAAGTATTGCACCATTGGCATAGGAGCTATTATCCTACGTGTGTGTGTGTGTTGTGTGTGTGTGTGTGTGTACTCACCTATATGTACTTATCTGTTTGTGGTTACAGGGGTCGATTCATAGTTACTGGCCCCGCTTCTTTGCTGACAGCTACTAGGTCTACTTTTTCCTTGCTCCAAGAGCTTTATAGTACCTCTTCTTAAAGCTGTGTATTAATCCTGCCTCCACTTCATCACTGTCCAGTTTGTTCCACTTCCTGACAACTCTATGACTTAAAAAATACTTCCTAACATCCCTGTGATTCATCTGAATTTTCAGCTTCCAATTGTGACCCCTTGTTGTGTCACATCTCTGAAACTTTCTGTCCCTATCCTCCTTGTCAGTTCCTCTCAGTCGTTTTTATATTGTTATCATGTCCCCCCTGTCTCTCTCCTAGACATGCTCTTTAGCTCCGGGACTAGTCTTATTACAAACTTTTGCACTTTCTTTAATTTCTTAACCCTCTTGACCAGCAGGTCAAGCAGGCCTAATATGGGCCTGACGTACACGATGTACAGAGTCATGAACGTTTCCTTACTGAGATGTCGGAATGCTATTTTTAGGTTTGCTAGACGCCCATATGCTGCAGCAGTTATTTGGTTGATGTGCACTTCAGATGTGCTCGGTATTATACTCACCTCAAGATCCTTTTCCTGAGTGAGGTTTGCGGCCTTTGGCCACCTGACATGTACTTCGCCTGCGGTCTTCTTTGACCTTCCCCAGTCTTCATGACTTAGTGTGGGTGTGTGTGTGTGTGTGTATGTGTGTGTGTGTGTGTGTGTGTGTGTGTGTGTGTGTGTGTGTGTGTGTGTGTGTGTGTGCATGTGTGTGTGTGTGTGTGTGTGTGTGTGTGTGTGTGTGTGTTGGTTTAGAAAGACACGTAAGCAAACACTATAACATACATATAGAAAACGTTTCGGTCCTGGGACCTTGATCACTTCTAACCCGGTTAGAAGTGATCAAGGTCCCAGGGCCGAAACGTTTTCTAATAAATATGTTATAGTGTTTGCTTACGTGTCTTTCTAAACCAACTTGTCGGTATTTATTACCAAGGTTTATACCATGTGTGTGTGTGTGTGTGTGTGTGTTTCCAGAAGACACCACCAAACACCTAAACATTACTCCAATAATTACCCGAGTGTGAGATGAAGGTGGAGTAAGAGGGAAGGATTGAGGAGGGAGCATCGTTCTGGTGCATAGAAAGCAGGAATGGAGGGTGGTAGGGAGGGAAGGAGGGAGCTTCAGGGAGGAGAGCTGGGAGGGAGACTATAGGGTGTATGTGTGTGTTCTTCCTCCCCGGCGCACTGTCCCAACTGTACTGACATCGATTCATTGCATTTTGAAAAATGAAAAAAAGGGAGAGTTGTCTGTGCTTTTGGCAGCGTGGATGACAGCAGTACCTAAGTCGTACATCAAGGGATCAGCACCTTGTCTCAAGCGGCTCCTTGCTTCCCTTGCGTACTGACGGAGCTGCTGACAATCACATTCGTGCTCGCTGAGATAGACTCTCAGTTAACGCAGTTCCTTAATGAGCGTATGGTGTACAAATGTTAGTCCATCTAAAAAAAAAAATGAGCTGTATTATCGTATCTCAGCCACCCCTCGTTGATGCAATGCACCGCTTGCCTACTGTGGCGTGCATTGCCCACTGCTCGATAATTACATCTTCTCTAATGGGACGTTAAGTAGTTCGAAGTTCTTGAGGAAAACTGGCATGTGTATTTGGGGACGAGCCTTTGGGTACTGAAGGAGGGGGTTAAAATCTTTATTCATAACGGGAAAGCTTGAGATATGAGAAGGTTTGGGCACGTGTGTGTGTGCCTGCAGGCTCGTGGAGGCTGGTCTTTCTCCCCTCTATAGGCGAGTAAAAAAGTTGCAAGTAGTGCCTGCTGCCGCGCCGAGCTGCCTGCCTGCCTGCCTGCCTGCCTCTATGCCGCCAGTGCTGCCCACCGCCGCCTGTGATAATATTGCCGCGCCGCCGCCAGCTCCGCCTCCTGCCGCTGCTGCTGCCTGACCGGGAGGACCTCCACCGTCGACCAGGACGGTGGAGCATCTGAAGCTGGTCTAGCTGACCACCCGGCCGCCGCCCTCCCCGCCACACCAACCCGCCCGCTTCTGCCATGCGCTGACTGATGTAAAACTCTGCCGTCCGCGGCCTCAGCCTTCTCACCGCAGTCGGAATGTTTGTGTGAGTCGCCCAACCACACTGCCCTACTGCCGCAAAATTCTCTTGGACTGATACTCTTCCCCGCGGCTCTCTGCTCCGAAAAATCTGCCGGCAGGGAAAATTACATTGGAGCTGGCGAGGCCAAGTAAGTGGCGACACCGTAGCCCTCAAGTCGACCTCCCCGCGCGACACCACGTGTACCACCACCCAAGTTTCTCGCCAGATATCTCGGCTCGTGATTGGCATTTCTCTGGTGACGTCACACTTCTTCGTAGCTGCTCAGCCAATCAGGCGCCGAGTGGGTTCGCCCGAAAGTCGAACGCAGCTGGAGAGACGAAGACGAACCGAGCGTGTGTGTTTACCCCTTTATGGAGTTAGATGATCATGAATTACATCCCCCGTGTTTATGATGAATTATTATAGATAAGGATGAGGTGATACATTATGATAATACGTCTCCTAGCTCGACGTATTTTGGAATCACACAGTCTCGAAGGAATAATACGCAGGCTTTTCACTGATTCTCTTTTTTTTTTTTTTTACTCTTTGAAAACTTTATCGGCCACTTTTGGAAGTTGTGGCAAGGCTCTGTGTCCGGGAGGGGGGGAGGTGTTTTTTTTTTTTTGACCAGACTCTGAGGAATGTCCCACCAGAAGAGCCCCACTGATGCTTTTGCACTCATGCACTTGGCATCCCCTGAGCTGATGATTAAAGTAAGCCCACGGATCCTCTCTCTCTCTCCCCCTCTCTCTCTCTCTCTCTCTCTCTCTCTCTCTCTCTCTCTCTCTCTCTCTCTCTCTCTCTCTCTCTCTCTCTCTCTCTCTCTCTCTCTCTCTCTCTTACTACTACTATCTCCCTCTCTTCTTTCTCCCTCCACTCCCTATCTACCTGTCTCTATCTCTCGGCGACGTTGTTATAACCTGAGAGAGGTGGTGGTGACGCTGGTTGCAAGGCTTCCACCGCTCACCTGCACATCTCATTACTCCTTTATGACAATTATTATATTATTAACACTTCTTATTAGTCGTTTTTGTGATTATTATTATTATTATTATTATTATTATTATTATTATTATTATTATTATTATTATTATTATTAGCAACAGTAGTATTAGTATCATTATTTATTATTATTATTATTATTATTATTATTATTATTATTATTATTATTATTATTATTATTATCATTATTATTTACATTTATTATTATTATCATTTAGATTTATTATTATTATTATTATTATTATTATTATTATTATTAAATTATTATTATTATTATTATTATTATTATATTATATTATTATTATTATTATTATTATTATTATTATTATTATTATTATTATTTATTATTTATTAATTATTTATTCATTTACATTTTATTTTTATTATTATTATTATTATTATTATTATTATTATTATTATAATTATTATTATTATTATGAACATTTGATCTTTATGCTCATTTCGAGTCACTGAATTTGTTCTTGGCTTAAACTGCGTGATTGATACACAACTACAGGGGAATTAAATCGTACAATGATATGGGTGATTTTCTTATGAGAACACAGAGTGATTTAGCCCTTCTTACTCTTGTGGGATGATAATGACGGTAACATACATCATTTGAAAGCAATTTTATATGCGGTTCTTTGAAAATATCTCGCTTTCAGAGAACCGCATTATCTGAGGCCTTTTTTTTCAATAATTTTTCTTATCTCTAATTCATTTATTAGACCCACGTACGTCTAATTATTATTTGCTCTTTAAAGTTTAATTTTTCAGGTGTAGAAACTATGAAAGTCTAGTTTTTGTTTTTTTCGGGTTTTAAGAACATAAAATTTCCACTTTGTACAAATGAAATCACTCAAACATTTTAATGTAAAATTGATTTAATTTGAGACGGCTGTTGCTTACATAGTACATTTGTTTAAAGAATAATGTTTTATATTTTATATTTTCAAGACTGTTGTGTTTAAGTATATAGTACAGTGTCAGTGAGTAATTAATGACAAACTGAGTTAGTTGCAATTCTCTAAATTTCAATCATGTGAAAACCTTGATAAGTTAAATTCATATAGATTAAAGTAAATCCACTCAATAGGAAACATCATAGATCAATAGAAAGTACCAAAGATTATCTACCAGTCACCTAGTTCAATAAAGAAATAAATTAATTAATAAAAAGCCAAATTAGTCAATAGAGACTCACACAGATAATTAAAAAACTATTCATTCCAATAGAAATCCACATATTATTATTTTTATAAATTGTTATTATCATTATTATTATCATTAATATTTATTACAATATGGGGAGTGCTAAAACCAAAGGGGTCACACAGTTCAAAGGGAATGGGAAGCAATCAAATTCGATCCAGGGAAAGGGAGTATATATCCAATTTCAAGGCCCCTTCAATGGCATCAAGGCACCCTCCCCCCCTACCCCTCCTCCAATAGTAGAACTAGTCAAGACAAGTCACAGAAAAAAAAGTATTTTCGTTTAAGATTGGATCTTTTATCAATAATTTCTGATAATAGCAGTGTTTAAAACTGTTTTCATATTCTTTTTTTTTCGAACAACTGTTCATTAAAATACTACAAAAATTGTATATTTTTTTTCTGATTGTTTGCAGCAACCTGCATTAAGCATAATTTCTTATATTTGTTTTCACTGTGTGCAACACAATAATTTTTGACTAGCGAGTGCAGTGGGTGAAAAAAATATATATATATCCGATAAAATACTCTGCTTTACTGTGACTCCTGGTAAGAAATTATTCTTAACACGTCGAAAGGGTCTCCATTCCTTGTGATTTTTCCGAATTCCTTTGTTTCCTTGCTTATCCAGCCCTGAGTCTCATCTGTGTCTCTTCTGAGTTTCACCTTCTGTGTCTCTGCTGAGTTTCACCTTCTGTGTCTCTGCTGAGTTTCACCTTCTGTGTCTCTGCTGAGTTTCACCTTCTGTGTCTCTGCTGAGTTTCACCTTCTGTGTCTCTGCTGAGTTTCACCTTCTGTGTCTCTGCTGAGTTTCACCTTCTGTGTCTCTGCTTTTCTCTCCGTGTCAGAATCTTTCTTTCTGTAGGTAAAAATAATCCTTCCAAATTTGTTTAACTATCTACTAACAGTTGCTTATTTTCTAACTTGGGTGAATAGCTAACAACATATCTAGCAGTAGCAACACTAATACTAAAATAGCAACGAAAAATACACTAAGATAGCATAAATAGCAGCAATACACATGAATAGCACAAATAACTCCGAAAAGGAATTATGCAGTAATAATCTAGCAATAAATATTGTTAATAAGAAGCAATTTGTAGTTTATGACATTTTATGAGAAGACTTTTAGTCCACCAGGGACTTTATCAGTTTTTATAATTTCGTAACAAAAACAGTTAAATAGCATTAAGCAACACTAAAACAACATTAAGCAGCAATAAAATAGCAATAAACACCAAGAAAAAGCAGCAATAAAAATTCTAAAGAATAACTATGCAAAACTAAAATAGCACTAATAGCAATAAGAGCATTAAACCACAGTAAATAGGAGTAAGCTACGTTAAAAAAAAACATTAACACACTAAGAAAACACAGCCATCTCCCCCCCCCCTCTGTCTAACCCCTCCCCAGCACTACCTACTAGTTGACTCTGATATTAAAAGCTATCAATATCTTACAATGATGCTTCAAAAACAGCCATTATTCCCAGAATTGTAACTATTACAAGCCTTATATTACTGGCAAGAGAATACTTGAGACTCTGCTATTCACCTGTTTATTAAGGTAGGTACTATTTACTCTGGTTACTGCAATTAATTCAATCGTTATTACTATAAATAGCTTTGCCTCTTCATTTCTACTGGCAAACAGCATGTGCCAGACATTACCACTGGCTTCTTAATACGTCAATAGTGACGTTTTTGTGGAATATTTCTCAGCTTTGTATATTCATTTGCTTCTATCTTCTTCAAGTGACTGTCGAATCATCTCATTAATTTCTTTTTGAGAAGATCATTTGGGTGATTGTTATTATTATTATTATTATTATTATTATTATTATTATTATTATTATTATTATTATTATTATTATTATTATTATTATTATTATTCACAAAAACAGAAGTTCATTCTCATCTAGCTTCCGCTACACCTTTGTGCTGTATAACCCACAAAGGTTTAGTGATTCTCTTAAAATAAAAAAAAATCGTAAGACTGAAAAATTAGTGAAATTGAACACTCGTTCGGCTATACAAGTGCTATAGGCCCTTAACTAAAACTCTTGACCTGTTATTGTAACTACCAGTAGGATGTTAATGTAGTTGACTGTAGCTTGTTAATGCAACTAAAAGTAGCCTATTATTGTAAATATCATTAGCTTGTTAGTGCAACTACAGTAGCTAGTTAGTACAACTACTAGCAGCTTGCTAGAGCCCCTCATGGCTGACAAAGGAGGTATCTCCAGTTAACGAGAATTTAGACATATAACTTGAGTGGGACATGTATCAGAGTGGATGCGCAAAGTGCTTCAAGGCAAGAGAGTGGATATCGTTAACAATCGTGGACTTCAGCTGAAAATGAATACCGATAAAAAGCAGACCTTCCATCCATGTTTATGAGTACCAGTATGTAGCAATTGTTCCTGCAATAAATGTGAAAATCCCTGTGCTTCAATTAAGAAGTTATTATGGATACTAGTATGGTGCTGCTGCTCTTCCAATAATAACAGTGGATACCAGTATATTGTAGCTGTTCCACCAGTGACTGTAAATTCATGTATGTGTTGGTGCCAGATATGGAGGTAGAAGTCGTCGATAATTGTGAATACCGGTTTATTATCTTGAATCCTAGCAGTTACTGTGCATTTTTTGCAATAATTTAGGATATCTGCATGTGTGTGCATAGTAGCACTTATCGTGCATTTCGCAGTTATTTTGGATATCTGTATATGAGTTAATGCAAGCAATTATTATGAATACCAACAATAATTTTGAAGGTGTGTGGATCCCAGAAACACTTGTTGATTTCATCTATAATTGTGTATAGGTGTATGATGTGCAATTCTAGTATTAAGCCTTAATTTTTTGAAGGGTGGGTTCCAGAATTAACTATAGGTTTCAGTAATAATTATATACAACAGAAATAATTACAGACAAGTATTATTTGAAGATTTATCCAATGTTTGTGGATATAGAAAATCGTTCTACATCAGCAATATTTTTTATACTAGCTGTTATTGTAAATACTAAAGAAATTATTATGTAAAAAATTGACGAGATTGCACTGATTTAAAGGTGGACACAAACAACAATTTTCTGTAGATCTGACTAATAATTACCTACAGATACCTACATAAATTTTCTGCATACAAAACTACGAATTTGATATAAATATTATTAGTAACTAGATATAGATAGCACTGTAGATATGACAACAGATACTAATAATTAATAATTATAATGAACTATAAATTCGACAGAATATTACCTGTAAATACAATGAATAATTATGAACATAAAAACACAATACAAACACTATTAGAAACATACAGTAAGATAATGACAAAATTCAAAAATGATGAATATGTACCTTTCTCAATTAGTAATACCAGAATAACAATGAACTCATCCTCTTCCTGAAAATGCAAAAAAAAAAAAAAAAAAAAAAGCTGTACTAATAAATACCAGAGATCTCGTCATTTATTTTTTTGGCATATATTTAGTTAGTTATAGTTTATACTTAAATATATGTCCGTGTCTTATGGCAGCTAGTCCATACCCAAGGCCACACCCATTTGCCACAATTAACCACAGTGAGAAGTACGTTTACAGTTGCTCAGTTACACCCTCTACACACACTACACTCCCGGTAGTGTACATTCACAATGTATTTTAAAACTTACAAAAACACAAAACAGACACAAAACACACACACACACACACACATACACACTCACACACACACACACATACACACCACACACACCACACACACACACACACACACACAACACACACACACACACATACCACACACACACATACACACACACACACACACACACACACCACACACACAAACACACACACACACACACATCACACACACACATTTACAATCCAATGTAGGTGAGTACGCATACACACACACACACAATACACACCACACATACACACACACACATACACACACACACACACCACACACCA
>NC_069412.1:25120453-25122953 GCF_026875155.1 Cherax quadricarinatus | reverse complement strand
CCAAGGGGTCTTTCATATGTGATGTCCTCGATATCTGCACTACTCAAGGTGAATACTAAGTCTAGCCTTGCTGGTTCATCCTCTCCTCTCTCTCTTGTAGTGTCCCTTACGTGTTGGTACATGAAGTTTTCCAGTACCACCTCCATCATCTTAGCCCTCCATGTATCTTGGCCCCCATGCGGGTCCAAGTTCTCCCAATCGATCTCCTTGTGGTTAAAGTCACCCATGATCAGGAGCTTTGCCCTGCATGCATGAGCTCTTCTGGCCACTCTAGCCAGTGTGTCAACCATCGCTCTATTGCTCTCGTCGTACTCTTGCCTAGGCCTCCTGCTGCTCTGTGGTGGGTTATACATCACTGCTATTACCACCTTGGGACCTCCAGAGTGAAGCGTTCCCGCTATGTAATCACTATCTTCTCCGCTGTCTCCTCTCTCCAGCTCATCAAAATTCCAGCGATTTTTGATCAGCAATGCCACTCCTCCACCCCCATCCTGTTCCCTCTGTCTTTCCTCAGGATTTGGTATCCCGTTGGAAAGAGGGCATCTGTTATCATACCTGTAAGCTTGGTTTCTGTGAGAGCTATGATGTCCGGTGATGCCTCTTTGACTCTTTCATACCACTCCTCCCACTTATTTGTTATACCATCAGCGTTTGTGTACCATACCTTCAGTTTCCTTTCCAACACTGTGGTTTGTGGGGCCTGTGAGGGTGTGTGTGTTTGTGTGTGTGTGTGTACATGTGTGTGTGTATGTGTATGTGTGTGTGTATGTATGTGTGTACTCACCTAGTTGTACTCACCTAGTTGAGGTTGCGGGGGTCGAGTCCGAGCTCCTGGCCCCGCCTCTTCACTGATCGCTACTAGGTCACTCTCCCTGAGCCGTGAGCTTTATCATACCTCTGCTTAAAGCTATGTATGGATCCTGCCTCCACTACATCGCTTCCCAAACTATTCCACTTACTGACTACTCTGTGGCTGAAGAAATACTTCCTGACATCCCTGTGATTCATCTGTGTCTTCAGCTTCCAACTGTGTCCCCTTGTTACTGTGTCCAATCTCTGGAACATCCTGTCTTTGTCCACCTTGTCAATTCCTCTCAGTATTTTGTATGTCGTTATCATGTCCCCCCTATCTCTCCTGTCCTCCAGTGTCGTCAGGTTGATTTCCCTTAACCTCTCCTCGTAGGACATACCTCTTAGCTCTGGGACTAGTCTTGTTGCAAACCTTTTCACTTTCTCTAGTTTCTTCACGTGCTTGGCTAGGTGTGGGTTCCAAACTGGTGCCGCATACTCCAATATGGGCCTAACATACACGGTGTACAGGGTCCTGAATGATTCCTTATTAAGATGTCGGAATGCTGTTCTGAGGTTTGCTAGACGCCCATATGCTGCAGCAGTTATTTGGTTGATGTGCGCTTCAGGAGATGTGCCTGGTGTTATACTCACCCCAAGATCTTTTTCCTTGAGTGAGGTTTGTAGTCTCTGACCCCCTAGACTGTACTCCGTCTGCGGCCTTCTTTGCCCTTCCCCAATCTTCATGACTTTGCACTTGGTGGGATTGAACTCCAGGAGCCAATTGCTGGACCAGGTCTGCAGCCTGTTCAGATCCCTTTGTAGTTCTGCCTGGTCTTCGATCGAGTGTATTCTTCTCATCAACTTCACGTCATCTGCAAACAGGGACACCTCAGAGTCTATTCCTTCCGTCATGTAGTTCACAAATACCAGAAACAGCACTGGTCCTAGGACTGACCCCTGCGGGACCCGCTGGTCACAGGTGCCCACTCTGACACCTCGCCACGTACCATGACTCGCTGCTGTCTTCCTGACAAGTATTCCCTGATCCATTGTAGTGCCTTCCCTGTTATCCCTGCTTGGTCCTCCAGTTTTTGCACCAATCTCTTGTGTGGAACTGTGTCAAACGCCTTCTTGCAGTCCAAGAAAATGCAATCCACCCACCCCTCTCTCTCTTGTCTTACTGCTGTCACCATGTCATAGAACTCCAGTAGGTTTGTGACACAGGATTTCCCGTCCCTGAAACCATGTTGGCTGCTGTTGATGAGATCATTCCTTTCTAGGTGTTCCACCACTCTTCTCCTGATAATCTTCTCCATGATTTTGCATACTATACATGTCAGTGACACTGGTCTGTAGTTTAATCCTTCATGTCTGTCTCCTTTTTTAAAGATTGGGACTACATTTGCTGTCTTCCATGCCTCAGGCAATCTCCCTGTTTCGATAGATGTATTGAATATTGTTGTTAGGGGTACACATAGCGCCTCTGCTCCCTCTCTCAATACCCATGGGGAGATGTTATCTGGCCCCATTGCCTTTGAGGTATCTAGCTCACTCAGAAGCCTCTTCACTTCTTCCTCGGTTGTGTGCACTGTGTCCAGCACTTGGTGGTGTGCCCCACCTCTCCGTCTTTCTGGAGTCCCTTCTGTCTCCTCTGTGAACACTTCTTTGAATCTCTTGTTGAGTTCTTCACATACTTCACGGTCATTTC
>NC_069412.1:25110453-25115453 GCF_026875155.1 Cherax quadricarinatus | reverse complement strand
GCAAGGCTTTTGTTCAAGCTCCATTACCAAGCTTACTAAGACTTAGTCAGCTTTCCTGTCAGCCTCTCACCACACCTGCAGCAGCAAAACTGCATCATTATTACTACAACAGCTGCTGCTCCTACTGCTGCTACTAATGAAGCTGCTGCCATTCTGCTGCCGTTGTTGCTACTGCTGTTGCTGCCACTGAAGGTGCTGCCATGCTGCAGCCGCTGTTGCTACTGTTGCTGTTGCTGCCACTAAAACTGCTGCGGCCGCTGCTGCTGCTGGCTTCCTCGCCCTTCGTCACCACCCTCTCTCCCTCCCTCCCCTTCTCCCCCATCTCCATCATCGATCAAGACACAGTGTTCTCTGTGCTAGAGCCTATCGTGAGGAGGCTGCAGCATCCCTTTTGATCAGTACATAACAACCTTGTGATACTGGAATACCCTAATACCCCTTCCTCCTCTCCCCACTACCTTCTCCTCTCCCCACTACCGTCTCCTCTCCCCACTACCGTCTCTTTAGATTAAACTGCAGGATGAGCTCTGACTATACACCGCCGAGGTAATGGCGATGAGAAGTGGAGGTGGAGGTTGGGGTGGAGGTGGGGGTGGAGGTGGTGGTGGGGTGAAGGTGGAGTGGAAATGGGGAGGGAGGTGGAAGTGGGGTGGAGGTGGTGGTGATGGCAAAGGCAGTTGTGGTGGTGGTGGTTATGGTGGTGAAGGTGGTGGTGGTTGTGGCATAGGGAGCTGGTGGTGATGGTGGTGGTGGTAGCAATGGGAGATGGTGGTGGTGGTGGTGGTGGTTATGGTAGTGATGGTGGTGGTGGTTTTGGAAATGGGTGGTGGTGATGGTGGAGGCAGTGGGACGTAGGTGGGGGGGTGGAGGTGGTAGCGGGAGGTGAGTGGTGGTGATGATGATGATGAGAGGTACTGATGCTGGTGGTAGTGGTGGTGGATGATTGTGATGGTGGAGATTATGGTGGTTTTGATGGCTGTATAGGTAGCGGTGATGGGATGGTGGTGGTGGTGCTGGTTGTAGTGGTGTTGCCATTGGTGATATTGATGGTGGTTTCAGTAGTGCTGATGGTGGTGGGGCTGGTGGTGATGATGGTGGTGATTATGGTTTTAATTGAATTGATGGTAGTAGTGATGGCTTTAGTAGATGGTAATAGAGGTAGTTATGGCAGTGGTGGTATTGATAGTTATACAGGTAATGGTAGTGATGGTTTCATTAGCAGTGGTGATGGTGAAGGCAGTGTTGATGGTTGTGGTGCTGGTAGTGACTGGGGGTCGTTATGGCAACGTGTGGTACAACTGAAGTGGTCGTAGCAGTAGTGATGGAGGTAGTGGTTGTGGTGGTTATAATGTTGTTGGTGGTGGTTGTAGTGGTGGCTGTAGCTGTGATGGTAGCAGTGATGGGTACCTTCCAAGCGTCTCAGAGTATGGGAGACCAGCCGCTTTCTTCTCCTCTTCTCTCCTCTTCTCTTTTTTCTCCGCGTTTCCTTTTGTGTATTCTCTCTTTCCCTTCACCTAAAACCCGGGGATACCAGCCTCTCTAGGTGCTACCATCTACACCTGGCTTGGTCACCTTCCTTCTCACCTGTTACCTTCACATATTCCCTCATGCTCGTTAAACTCCGTTCTGGTGAAGGGCTCTTGATTTAAGAAACTGGAACTACCCGTTTCTTGGATTAATACGTAATTATCTCGAATTCCTCCACGTTTTGTATTAAACGTTTGTGTTAAACGCTTCCTCATCAATTTATCAATAATAATCTTCTCCCTCATTAATTACCCGTTTTCCACTAATTCTTAATCGTCTTGTTATCATTCTACATCATGTGCTGCTTGATTATCTTCTTATCTTTCTCTTCTTGTTCCTCCTCCTCTTCCACTGGGAAGGTCAGGATTTCCTGGGTTTATACAAATTGGTTATTGTATCGGTTCTTCCTGCTCAAGGTTACACATACGGTTACTTTTGCATAGATTTGGTATCGATTACTGTATTTTAGCTGATTTGGATCTTCGTTAAAATTTCCGAAGAAGAAATATTCCTCGGGGAGAACCATTTTTTTTTTTTTGTTTGAGAGGAAAATATTTTGCAATCTCTTTCATCAGGAAGAAGAAACAATTCGAAGGAAACAAATACTTCTGGGTAATAAATTATATCAGGCAGAAAAAATAATGAAGAACGTTTTTCTGAAGTTGTAAACCGTTTATGACTGAGCAGAAATATTTAAAAGTAAAAAATATTATAACGAAAACTATAGACCTATTTTTCTAATTAAATTAATAGATTAATTGTATCGTGATGTCTCAGAAGTGTTTAGACAAGCATGTTAAAATCAAATAATGCCGAGTGTGTGTTTAGGCTTCTGATTCATAATGTTACTGTTTCTGGAATATATATATATATATATATATATATATATATATATATATATATATATATATATATATATATATATATATATATAAATATATATATATATATAATATATATATATATATTAACTACGTATAAACAAATGTCGCTTGTTGGCTCGTCAATTGGGTTTAATGCCTATTGGCTACATTTAGAGTCATTAAAGCCGTGTGTAACCCGCACACTAGCAGTCAGTGATACCAGTCACTCAAGTAGGAATTTAAGTAAATTCAGCACGTATATACCTGCAGACTTTAAATTCTGACACACATGATGCTTTTCAAGATTTTTACTAATATTAAAATTAATAAAAAAAATGTTCGAAGCGTGTATCAAAGCACATTACGGTCGCTTAAACCATCAGTAATTAAATTATTTTCCTCCCAAACTGAACCACGAGAATCTTATTCGGTAAACATTGAATACAACCTATAACAGCTGGCACTTAAGAGCACTTCATCTTTAAACGCACCAAAAACATTAAAAATAAATAAAAGTAGCTGCAATAAAAGTGATGCAATGCGAATGTATAAACCAGGTTTTCGTGTGCCTCTTATGGGCGTGCACAGTAGCGATAAAACCATCCGCGTCGTAAATACTTTTCAGAAGTCATGAAATACGTCAGTCCTCAAAACAATAACAAACCCTGATACCATGTGATCCACAATATCAAAAAGAGAGCGCAACTCTCGCCGTCTGTCGGAGGTTCGATAACCGCGGCGCACAAAACTGCAGCTATCGCTTCCTACACAGTTTCTTGTATGATTATTTCTCTTCTACAAGGATCATGTTTCGTTTTCCTGTTGCCTCGGGAGTTGGATAGGATATCCTATGTGGTTATGGTGTTAAATGCACCTCAGATCTTATAGAGAAAAGAATTCGCTTGGGGAAGGGTTTAGGAAAATTGGACCCACTTTAAATTCACGTTGTTCCAGTGAGAATGACCAGTCCTTTCGGTGGGATTTGACTGCCGTTTTTGGGTTTTTCTACCATTTTTTAAGATTTTCCATATATAAATTTTGGGTTGGAGGTTTATAAAGCAATTATCGCTTTAAACCGATAGAATTATTTCCCAAATAAACCACGATTGTACCGTGTAACTGCATGCTTTTTTGGGGGGTTTTGGGGGGTTTTTTGAAAATTATTTTAATTTGTATGTGTTATGTGTGCAATGCGGGTATACCGGATGTCGTGGAGAGGGACAGGAAAAACATGGTTTTGTGTTTCTCAGGCCTGAAAAACTTCGGCCCTCAAACCAATAAAAACTGTCCTTTTCCAAATCTAAAAAGGATTCTTGCTTGGAACCCGAAAAGGAACTACACCTCCTAAAAATTTTCCTTTAATACCTCTTTCTGGGATCGTTTCTTCCCGGTTGCATTTTTGGTAATATTACATGTTGAGATTTTAATCTCTTTAGAGAAATTTATTTGTCAAAAAAAAAAGGGTTTGGGGAGCAGAGGTGCCAACTTTAAAATTTATTTTTATTTAAAATAATACATTTTTGTTTATAAAAGTTTATTTTTTTTTTTTTTTTATTTTATATAGATAATATATATATATTTTTTAATTTAGTTAAAATTATATATATATTTTAAAATATTAAAGTGCGGGGAAATTTAAAAACGCAATTAGCGGAACTTGTAAATTTAGTTTTTTTTTTTTTTTTTTAAAGGGTTTTTTTTTTTTTATTTTTGGGGTTTTTTTTTGCTCCGGTTAAAAACTCCTAATTTTAAATGAACAAAAAAACCCACACGTTTAAAATTAGTTTTGTTTGTTTTAACCCCACCAAAATTTTTTCCTTTAACCCAGAATGTTTCCGTTATTCCATACACAATTTGCTTGTTATTTTTGGTTGAGAAATTGAATTAAAGGGAAAACCCAACCTGCCTATTGGACAAAATCCCTTTATTTTTAATACATAAATATAAAATCTTTAAATTTAAATAATATTTATATCATTTAATTTATTATTTAAGAAATATTTAATTTATAATTTTAATAATTTTTATTATAATTAAAATTATAATAATTATATATATATATATATATATAATAAAATTTTTATTAATTTCTAAATTATTAAATATTTTGTATATAATAATGTGTTGTGTTTTTGTTGTGCCGTGTTGTTGTTGTGTGTTGTTGTGTGTTTGTGGTGTGTGTGTGTGTGTTGTTTCCTTTGTTTGGGATGTGTTTTGTGTGTGTGTGTGTTGGTGTGTGTGTGTCTGTTATTGTGTGTGCAGGGTGGTCCTAGTCCTGCCCCTTTTTGGTGTTTGTTAGGGCCCTGTTTTATGTCCGTTTTGTGTTTGTGTTTGTGTTGTGTGTGGTGTGTGTGTGATTTCCATTCCCAAATGCCTTTAAATTAAAAATTTGGGTTTATGGGTTTGTGTGTGAGTGTGTGTGTGAGTTGAGTGTATGTGTGTGTGTTTGTGAGTTTTAAATTGTACTACATGTACACAACACATATACATTGTTTTGTTTTTTGGGGTGTTTTGTGTGTGTGGGGTTGGTGTGTTGTATGGTGTGCATGCGTGTGCTGCGGTGCGTGGGGTTGTGTGGATGTTGGGGTGTGTGTGTATGTGCGGTGTGTT
>NC_069412.1:25090453-25105453 GCF_026875155.1 Cherax quadricarinatus | reverse complement strand
TAAACAGACATTTCTGCTCATCATCCAGGACTCATTCCTTTCGAAAAAATCTCTCTACCATTGGAAATGAAGAATGATGCTTTTGTCACAAATACTACATTCTTAGGGGATAATTCGTAGTGTTATACACGAGAAAATGAATTGTGTTGAAGTATTCCTCCTCGATATGTATGAAAACGTAATCGTTTTCTCAACGTGCATTTTTTGTTTTTGTTTTTGAAGTCTCCTCTGATGGCCGACCGGACAGTGTGGCATTGTGGTGGCCGTCGTGGGAGCTGGCCCCTTCCCGACCACCTTCTGCCCATTGGAAAATGTTGAATCGATCGTGAGAGAAGATGGCGGCTGTGGTGATCATCTCCGGCAAGGAGGGAAAGGGAAAGGGGGGGGGGAGGAAATACACGACAACAACATCCAGCGTCCTTCCCTATCAGATTCTCTCCTCCCATTGCATCTGGAAGGAAGCTTGGCTATGCGAAGATGATACGCCGTCAATGTTGTAGAGATCTGAGGCTTGAAGTGTGTTGCGAGAAGAGGCCTAAGATGCTACTGGTTATCAGAAGGGAAGCGCATTCCTTGTGTCATGAACGGCACTTCAATGTGTGTGCTGATGGTGTGTCTGTTGCTTGTCTTCTTTCTAAATGTCCATAATACATACATGGGTTATGCAGCATACATATATTTTTGTAAAATTGTGATAATAAGAACTGTTAAACTGCCTCAGCTCATTCAGAGTTTGTCAGGCTTTGAAATTAAGCTTAGGTAAGAACAGTGCTTCTTCCTTCCCCCTCTCTCTCTCTCTCGATTATCCCTCCCTCGCTCTCTCGCTCCATCATCCCCCCCTCTCTCCTTCCCTCTCTCTCGCTCTCTCTTTCTGTCTCTGTCTCTCTCTCCATCCCTCCTTCCCTTCCCTCTCTCTCTCTATCTCTCTCTCCTTATCCCTCTCTTCCTTCCTCACTTCTTCCTGCCCTCTTTTTCTTTCTCCACTACACTTCGTCTCTTCACTTTTACTCACCCCCTCTTATATTAACTGTACAATGATCGACGCGTGAGTTTGTTAGAATTAATGTTTGGGTGGAAGGGATGGAGGTGGGAGAAAAAGGAAGAGGCATAGGAGGAATGGTATATAGGTAGTGAGGGGCTGAAAGAATAGACGGGTCTGGGTGTACAGACAGGAAGGTAGGAGAGGTAAGTCTGATGTCGACATCATCTTGCCTGTCAGGTGGTCTCTGGAGAAGTGAGAAAAGATGTGAGAACCAACTCTTGGAAAGGGCTGGGAACTGAATCCATATTCAAGAGATGCTATACCGAAATAAATTCGAGAAAATACTTGTTATTAGTAAAGGAAAGGGTGTACAGGAGACTGCAGGAAGCAAAATTTTGCAAAACAATGAGGCTGACAAGAAGGCCGAGCTTACAGGCGACGCTGTGAGTGTAACAGCTATGTTAAGGTATTGACATTATTATCAGAGGTTAGTAAAACAAAGCACATACACACACACAAAAAAAAAATGTAGTCCCAATCTTTAAAAAAGGAGACAGACATGAAGCACTAAACTACAGACCAGTGTCACTGACATGTATAGTACGCAAAATGATGGAGAAGATTATCAGAAGAGTGGTGGAACACCTAGAAAGGAATGATCTCATCAACAGCAGCCAACATGGTTTCAGGGACGGGAAATCCTGTGTCACAAACCTACTGGAGTTCTATGACATGGTGACAGCAGTAAGACAAGAGAGAGAGGGGTGGGTGGATTGCACATTCTTGGACTGCAAAAAGGCGTTTGACACAGTTCCACACAAGAGATTGGTGCAAAAACTGGAGGACCAAGCAGGGATGACAGGGAAGGCACTACAATGGATCAGGGAATACTTGTCAGGAAGACAGCAGCGAGTCATGGTACGTGGCGAGGTGTCAGAGTGGGCACCTGTGACCAGCGGGGTCCCGCAGGGGTTAGTCCTAGGACCAGTGCTGTTTCAGGTATTTGTGAACGACATGACGAAAGGAATAGTCTCTGAGGTGTCCCTGTTTGCAGATGACGTGAAGTTGATGAGAAGAATTCACTCGATCGAAGACCAGGCAGAACTACAAAGGGATCTGGACAGGCTGCAGACCTGGTCCAGCAATTGACTCCTGGAGTTCAATCCCACCAAGTGCAAAGTCATGAAGATTGGGGAAGGGCAAAGAAGACCGCAGACGGAGTACAGTCTAGGGGGCCAGAAACTACAAACCTCACTCAAGGAAAAAGATCTTGGGGTGAGTATAACACCAGGCACATCTTCTGAAGAGCACATCAACCAAATAACGGCTGCAGCATATGGGCGCCTAGCAAACCTCAGAACAGCATTCCGACATCTTAATAAGGAATCGTTCAGGACCCTGTACACCGTCTACGTTATGCCCATATTGGAGTATGCGGCACCAGTTTGGATCCCACACCTAGCCAAGCACGTAAAGAAACTAGAGAAAGTGCAAAGGTTTGCAACAAGACTAGTCCCAGAGCTAAGAGGTATGTCCTACGAGAAGAGGTTAAGGGAAATCAACCTGACGACACTGGAGGACAGGAAAGATAGGGGGGGACATGATAACGACATACAAAATACTGAGAGGAATTGACAAGGTGGACAAAGACAGGATGTTCCAGAGATTGGACACAGTAACAAGGGGACACTGTTGGAAGTTGAAGACACAGATGAATCACAGGGATGTTAGGAAGTATTTCTTCAGCCACAGAGTAGTCAGTAAGTGGAATAGTTTGGGAAGCGATGTAGTGGAGGCAGGATCCATACATAGCTTTAAGCAGAGGTATGATAAAGCTCACGGTTCAGGGAGAGTGACCTAGTAGCGACCAGTGAAGAGGCGGGGCCAGGAGCTCGGACTCGACCCCTGCAACCTCAACTAGGTGAGTACATACACACACACACACACACACACAACACACACCCCACACCGCGCGCGCGCGCGCGCACGCACGCACACACACACACACACACACACACACACACACACACACACACACACAACACACACACACACAACGCACGCACGCACGCACACACACACACACACACACACACACACACACACACACACACACACACACACGCACGCACGCACGCACGCACACACACAGGAGCTGTGAATCCACCCTTGCAACCACATATAGGTGAGTACGTACTCACACTCATTTCTTCCTATAAATTTCATCCCGTCATATCTTATTTCCTGTCTTTGTCCCTTTTGGCTTTTTCTTCCATCACTGTTACTCTTCCTTTCATCACACTGCTTTTCACCCTTCTACCTTTCTGATACCTGGAGGTTACCTGGAGGTTATTCCGGGGATCAACGCCCCCGCGGCCCGGTCCATGACCAGGCCTCCCGATGAATCAGGGCCTGATCAACTAGACTCCTAGAGTAATGAAATAACATAAATAGTAAAATATAATAACAATAATAATAAAATTATAATAATAATAATAATAATAATAATAATAATAATAACCACATGCACTAAGAGTTTACTTTTCTCATAATTTCATAACTATTGTTAATTATTTTAACAATAATTTGTATGAGATGAAGCGCCAAACCCGTGCGAGTCATTCAGCGCTGGTAGTGGTGGAGGCTCGACTCTCCGTCCGCTAATCGCTCGCTCGGTCTCGGACCATCAGGTGATCATTCTTTCTAGCAGTATTTCAATTAGTAAAACAGTAAACTGAATAAATCAATATTTAAATACATTGTCTATAAAAAAAAAACTTTTATCTAGGAAATTAATTCTGGTACTCAGTTCTTTTTCCTCTTTTCGTCTTGTCTTTCACAAGTCTAGTAATTATTATAATTATTATTATATTATTATTATTATTTTTAAATTTATTTATTATTATTATTATTATTTTATTTTTATTATTTTATTATTATTATTAATTTTTATTATTATTTTTTTTTTTTTTAAAAGCCATCCCCAAAGCCCATTAGCATCATTCACTGCTTCGAAAAGGGAGGTAATCAATTTGATGGGAAAAAATGGGGGTAGCTTCAATTCCCTTTGGGATCAATCCCCCAATCGCATCAAAGAGTTTTCCCTTTAAAGGGAAAAAACTCAATCCACACTATACGTATGGAACAATTTCAGGGGAAAGGGCAAATCAGAACGAGACTTCAAAACAATGGGTGTTTGCCAGCTTTTAAAGGCAAAAAGTACACTGCCCACCCAGTTTCGCATTCCTGAGCGCCTAAGGCCATTGTGAAGCGAGTTAAATACAACTACGGAAGCTCACAAAAAAGGTGCACAACTAAAACGAAATGCATAAGGAAAGGGAGTTTAAAAAAGGGGCCTTTGCAATCGTTTTTATTAATTGTAAATTTTGTTAAAATTTTTATCCAAAATTTTTTAAAAAGGGGGAATGGGAGCCAGGGGAAGGCCTGGGTCAGATGAAAACCCCACTGCGGGTCATCATAGGCAAGACCCGCGTCAGAACACTTTCCTTTTTTCCTGAAAAAACAAACCCTAACCTTGGTATAACATTACGCTCCGGGAGCATTATAGTCATGACTTGCTGAAGTCTACGTTGCCCCAAGAGATCTTGTTCTGAAAATTATTTTTTCCTCTTCACCCTTGTCGAGAAACGCCTTTCATACAAAGCGGAATTACCAGGAGGAACAAAGACGATGCCCAAAACGCGTCAAAGACATAAAAAACCAAACGAGCATCAAGGTCTTTCAAAAGGGGAACAAGTGATGGGAGCCATTTTAAACAAAAACAGTTCAAGGTAACTCACATAACACCCCAAAAAAGAAACCCTCTTCGTTACCAACATCAACTGAAGATCTGATTCCTCAGTCTCCAACACCAGCAAAAGAAATTACTTTAGTAATTAGCATTAAAAAAGAAACAAGGTTCTCATTGTCAGCACTAGAAAATGAAACAAGCCTTTAGTTGACAGCACTGAAACATGTATAATCTTTTCGTTATCAACACCGGCGATATAAAAACTGCTTTACGATACCAATTCCAGTAAAGAAAATAATGTCTTCATTGCTAAAATTTATATGGTAGACTCCTCAGCAAAGAAAGTTCAGTACACATATACAGTTATCACCGACATGCAATTAGCAACACTGTTTGCAACAGTAGCATCGAATCAGGTAAATCAGCATCACCTCTACCACTACAACCAGCTGCATAAGCAACAGCATCCGCAAGATTAGAATCATCAGCACCACAATAACGGAAGCTTCAAGAGTAATAAAAAAAAAGAACCTCTTCACCCACTTTAAGGTTGGCAGTTATAGCAGCAACACCAACAGCACCAGTAACAGCAGCTCCAACTTGTTAGAGGAGCAGGAACAGCAGCGTCGTGGCCCTGCCTGGCGTCGGCTCAGAGACTCCCACTGCCAATTGGATTTAAGATCCAACTAAACGGATTCCAGAGTCCACATTCAGCATATTGGATCCCATGTTTTATGGTTTCGGGTGCTTTCTTCGTAATGATGTACTTTACCTTATCTACTTGGTGTCAACGAGTAATCACGAAGAGAGTTTTACCTAAAAGCAAAGACGATTATCCCTCTTTTAGCCACCTTTGCAGGGGAATCGTGACAAGGATGCAATTAAATAGGTGAACGCTGCCGTAATTGAGGCTGTGGTACGTGTTTCTTCCGCCTCGCTTACGATTCCCAGATTGTTTGTTGAGCAATATTGATGGAAAAAATTGGAATACCTGGCCTCTACCACTGCCAAAAATATTGAAAATTAGCATATAAATGTTTAAAACTACTAATAATATAAGTTATAATAATGATAAAATAGATACAGGTCCTGCATATATAAAATATATATATAATATATATATATATATATATATATATATATATATATATATATATATATAATATATATATTTTATAATATATACATATATGCAAAATGACCATTGTGAAAAACTAGTGGATTTCCCAGCGCTTTCGTTATTTCTCACATTATCGAGGAATTGTGAAAATAATAGAAAGTAGAAGACTTACAAGGCAAAGATATCACCTCACACACACACACACACACACACACACACACACACACACACACACACACACACACACACACACACACACACACACACACACACACACACACACACATCATATACACATACCAGAGTGCGCACTACTTGGGAGAATTAATAGTTGCGTTGCTCGTATCTTCCGAGCAGAATGCATATTAAGCATTAATAATTACTCATTAAAACTAGTTAATGTGTTATGATAAAAATCCCATTCTAATAAGATTATAATTAAGCATTATGTCCAAAGTGAATTTTTTACATCTGTCCATGAGCTCCCAATCTGTTCTCTTGTTAGTTTTAGGGAAGATTTAATTTTGGCAGAATTACCAGCTAGAACTAAGAAATTAATCTCTTACGTGGATTAATTTTATATTCACGGAGAAGCGCTAATCCCGCAGGGGTCATAGCGCCCGAGGAATGGGAAATAAGGAGGATGGAAACAAACCACGGTGAGGGCGGGATTAGAACTCAAGGCAAATGAGTCGTACAGTTCCGTTTTTTGTTTCCAGTCGTGTTGTTACGATTTCATGAATAATGAGGTTGGATTTAAGGATTTAACCCTTAGATCAAGAGCCCTTCACCCTCCTTGAAATACCTATACGGAATGCCAAGTCATTGTCTACAGTTCACTATCACAGGCATACAAATATCTCCTTAAGAGTTATTCGTCTTAATTTCTAAAAGAAGAAAAGGATTTCTGACGTTATTAATGTGGCTCTACAAAAGTAACGACCTGTGAAACTATTGAAAGGTTAGGTTAGGTAAGATTTGTCAGGAAACAGGACAAAGTGTTTCCTGAAGTGGGTCTTAGTCATATGATGACCCACGGCTAGAGCTTTTGGTCGTTTGACCGAGGCCTTCTACTGGCTTACTGGTCCACCTCTTCAAAATTATGGTAATTATTATAACCATTTCATATATTACTATTAAGGTCGAAAGTCCTTAAAAAAGTAATAATTTTAAAAGAATTTGGTTTTACCTAAAATTATGTTATGTAAATTTTTACAAGGCATTATTTTTTTTGTCATTTTTTTTTTAGCATTTATTTCTCTGTATCACTATTTCTACGGTTATCATATTTATTTTGAGTATTTTTTCTTCTTCTTCCAGTCTACTTTTATCCTCTCCCGTTATACTCTTTACGGTTCTCACTCTCTCGTTTACGCTGCTTGTTCCTTCAAATTCATGTTTCCCTTTTCTACGTTTCTCCTTCGTATTTCTCTTCTTTATATTTGCCAGCTTCAGATTATCATTCTCATCATCATCATTATCTTCCCCTTTTTCTTCCTCCAGCCTCTCTTCCTCCTCCTCCTCTTCCTCCCCTCCTTTTCTTCTTCTTCCTCGTTCTACTCCAACCTCTCCTCTTGTGCCTCTTCTTTTCCTCGTATTCTTTTCTCTCTCCCTTCCCTTCCCTTCAGCCTTTCCTCTTCCTCTTCCAGCCTCTTCTCTTTCTCCAGCCCCCTCCTCTCTTCTTCCCTCCCCTCCTTTTCTTCTTCCTCTTCCTTCTCATAATTGAACCTCTCCTCTCCTCTCATTCTCCTCGTATTTTTTTTTTTTATTCTCCTCCTCCTCCCTCTTCTTTTCTCTTCCTTTTTCCCATATTCCTGCTGTTCCTCCTCCTCCTCATCCTCCTCCTTCCTCTACCTCTCCTCCTCTTCCCCCTCCCCTGCAGCCTCTCGTACAACTCCAGGGCCTCTTCCTCTTCCTTCTCCTCTTATCAACTGCTCTCTACCTCTTGCTCCCTGACATCTAATTAGTATTTTTGTTTGCTCTTCTAATAGATCTTGTATGCCTTCTCTTTTCATCTTCCTTCCTCCTCCTCCTCTACCTACTAATTGTTTTTAACTGTTCTCCTTATCAAGTCCTCGTCATTATACTCCTCATATTCCTTCATCCTCCTCCTCTCTATCATCATCTTCACCATCTTCATTTTCCCCCTTTTCATCTTCCTCATCATCCCCCTTCCTGATTAATGTATTCTTTCTGATCCTTCCCCATTTCCATTTTTCTTTACTCTCATTCTCTTCATACTCTTCTTCTTCTTTTTCATACACTCTCGTCTCTTCTTCATATTTCTATCCCTCCCCTCTCTCCCCTTCATCCACTTCCTCTTAATTCTTGTCATGGTCATCCTTCTCTCTTCCTCCTCTTTCCTCCTTGTCATGTTACTCTTTATCCTCTTCTTTCCCACAGGCTCCTTTTACCTGTATACACACATACACCACTCCAGGTGTATATACAGAGATATGCATACCTTTTGGTGTATATACACTGAGAAATTCACTCCGCTTGG
Organism: Cherax quadricarinatus; assembly: GCF_026875155.1. NCBI lineage: Eukaryota > Metazoa > Arthropoda > Malacostraca > Decapoda > Parastacidae > Cherax > Cherax quadricarinatus. Next base: position 25,097,097 of record NC_069412.1, on the reverse strand, counting down.
TGTGTATAACCTCGCTCGTTAATGTACAGTGGAGAGGCCATGATGATCATCTTGCAGTGGAGCGGTCATGATGATCATCTTGCAGTTGAGCAGTCATGATGATCCTCTTGCAGTTGAGCGGCCATGATGATCATCTTGCAGTGGAGCGGTCATGATGATCCTCTTGCAGTGGAGCGGTCATGATGATCATCTTGCAGTTGAGCAGTCATGATGATCCTCTTGCAGTTGAGCGGTCATGATGATCCTCTTGCAGTGGAGCGGTCATGATGATCATCTTGCAGTTGAGCAGTCATGATGATCCTCTTGCAGTTGAGCAGTCATGATGATCCTCTTGCAGTTGAGCGGTCATGATGATCCTCTTGCAGTGGAGCGGTCATGATGATCATCTTGCAGTTGAGCAGTCATGATGATCCTCTTGCAGTTGAGCGGTCATGATGATCCTCTTGCAGTTGAGCGGTCATGATTATCCTCTCGCAGTTGAGCGGTCATGATGATCATCTTGCAGTTGAGCAGTCATGATGATCCTCTTGCAGTTGAGCGGTCATGATGATCCTCTTTGCAGTGGAGCGGTCATGATGATCATCTGCAGTTGACAGTCATGATGATCCTCTTGCAGTTGAGCGGTCATGATGATCCTCTTGCAGTTGAGCGGTCATGATTATCCTCTCGCAGTTGAGCGGTCATGATGATCCTCTGGCACTTGAGAGGCCCTGATCATCCTTTTGCAGTGGAGCGGTCATGATGATCCTCTTGCAGTGGAGCGGTCATGATGATCCTCTTGCAGTGGAGCGGTCATGATGATCCTCTTGCAGTTGAGCGGTCATGATGATCCTCTCGCAGTTGAGCGGTCATGATGATCCTCTTGCAGTTGAGCGGCCCTGATGATCCTCTTGCAGTGGAGCGGTCATGATGATCCTCTTGTAGTGGAGCGCTCAAGATGATCCTCTGGTAGTTGAGAGGTCCTGATGATTCTCTTGCAATTGACAGAACATCTGACACATTGATGGTATGAATCTCTGACAACTTTAGCTTCGGGACTCCGAAATTGCCGAGACCTCGACCCTTCTGATGGCATTTATCACTGATTATTAGTAGTTATCACTCTATTGTTAGTAGCTATCATTCTATTGTTAGTAGCTATCACTTTTTTGTTAGTAGTTATCACTTTATTGTTAGTAGCTATCACTCTATTGTTAGTGCTATCATTCTATCGTTAGTAGCTATCACTCTGTTGTTAGTAGCTATCACTCTATTATTAGTAGCTGTTACTCTATTGTTAGTGTTATCACTTTTTTGCTAGTGGTATCACTCTATTATTAGTAGCTATCACTCTATTGTTAGTGCTATCATTCTATCGTTAGTAGCTATCACTCTGTTGTTAGTGTTATCATTCTATTGTTAGTATCTATCACTCTATTATTAGTAGCCACTACTCTGTTTTAGTAGCTATCACTCTATTGTTAGTGCTATTTCTCTGTATTTAGTAACTATCACTCTATTATTAGAGCTATCACTCTGTTGTTAATAGCTATCACTCTATTGTTAGTAGCTATCACTACTATTAGTACCTATCACTCTGAGTTCCACTAAACAATCATCATTAAGATTATATACAAAGAGAGGTATAATGTTTCTCTGTATATCTGGGCCGAGATTTTATTTTCCTACCCTTTTTATGGATTAAAACATGTTTAATTGAGGGTTAATAGGGAGCGTGTAGCCTTAATGACCGTTGTGTAGTCGATAGGCTTTAAACCCCCATTAACCAACCTTAGCATTCATGTACTTATGCAGCATGACTACAGAATAGCATGCTACCTGTAGCAGGCCTGGTGAGTCAGTAGTGTTTTGAAGATTATTATCTTCCACGCGAGAATGAATCAATGTCTTCCATTTCGAACCTACGGAATTGGATCTGAACCTAAAAGAAAGAGATTAGATTCGATTCCGATTTTATTTTTGCCTCTGAAAGTCTTTCAATGTATTCGTTGAAAAATATGCATACAGTATATTCTTAAGTGTGGGAGAGAGGAAGACTGCATGTGTAGTTACCAGTTGTCAAATGCACTTGTCGATAGACACTTGGCCTGTGTGTGTGTGTGTGTGTGTGTGTGTGTAGTGTGTGTGTGTGTGTGAAGTTGTGTGTGATGTGTGTTATTGTAGTGTGTGGTTGTGTGTGTGTTTTGTGTGTGTGTGTGTGTGTGTGTATGTGTTTGCACTCACCTAGTTGTACAAACCTAGTTGTGGTTGCAGGGGTCGATTCACAGCTCCTGGCCCCGCCTCTTCACTGGCCGCTACTAGGTCACACTTCCTGTTCCATGAGCTATATCATACCACTTCTTAAAGCTCTGTATAGATCCTTCCTCCACTACATCACTTTAGAGACTATTCCACTTCCTGACAGCTCTGTGACTGAAGAAATACTTCCTAACATCCCTGTGATTCATCTGCGTCTTCAACTTGCAACTGTGATCTCTTGTTGCTCTGTGTGTTTGTGTGTGTGTGTGTGTGTGTGTGTGTGTGTGTGTGTGTGTGTGTACTCACCTAATTGTACTCACCAAATTGTGGTTGCAGAGGTCGAGACTCAGCTCCTGGCACCGCCTCTTCACCGAGTGCTACTAGGTCCTCTCTTTCCCTGCTCCATGAGCTTTATCATACCTCATCTTAAAGCTATGTATGGTTCCTGCTTCCACTACCTCACTTGCTAGGCTATTCCACTTTCTGACTACACTATGACTGAAGAAATACTTCCTAACATCCCTTTGACACATCTGGGTCTTCAACTTCCAATTGTGACCCCTTGTTTCTGTGTCCCCTCTCTGGAACATCTTGTCTCTGTCCACCTTGTCTATTCCACGCAGCATTTTGTATGTCGTTATCATGTCTTCCCTAACACTCCTCTCCTCCAGTGTCGTCAGGCCGATTTCCCTTAACTTTTCTTCATAGGACATTCCCCGTAGCTCAGGAACTAACCTTGTCGCAAACATTTGCACTTTCTCTAATTTACTGACATGCTTGATCAAGTGTGGGTTCCAAACAGGTGCTGCATACTCCAATATGGGCCTGACGTACACGGTGTACAGTGTCTTGAACGATTCCTTACTAAGGTATCGGAAAGCTGCAGCAGTTATCTGGTTGATGTGTGCTTCCGGAGACGTGCTCGATGTTATACTTACCCCAAGATCTTTCTCCTTGAGCGAGGTTTGCAGTCTTTGGCCACCTAGCCTATACTCCATCTGCGGTCTTCTGTGCCCTTTCCCGATCTTCATGACTGCATTTGGCGGGGTTAAATTCGAAAAGCCAGTTGCTGGACCAGGTGTCCAGTCTGTCCAGGTCTCTTTGAAGTCCTGCTTGATCCTCATCTGATTTAATTCTCCTCATTAACTTCACATTATCTGCGAACAGGGACACTTCTGAGTCTAACCTCTCCATCATGTCATTCACATATACCAAAAATAGCACTGGTCCTAGGACCGACCCCTGTGGGACCCCGCTCGTCACAGGTGCCCACTGTGATACCTCATCATGTACCATGACTCGCTGTTGTCTCCCTGTCAGGTATTCTCTGATCCATTGCAGTGCCCTTCCTGTTATACGCACCTGATCCTCCAGCTTCTGCACTAATCTCTTGTGAGGAAATGTGTCAAAGGTCTTCTTGCAGTCCAAGAAGATGCAATCAACCCACCTGTCTCTTTCGTGTCTTGTGTTACTTTATCATAAAACTCCAGAAGGTTTGTGACACAGGATTTGCCTTCCATAAATCCGTGCTGGTTGGCGTTTATACTCTTGTTCCGTTCCAGGTGCTCCACCACTCTCCTCCTGATAATCTTCTCAATGACTTTGCGTACTATACACGTCAGTTACGCTGGTCTATAGTTTAATGCCTCTTTTCTGTCTCTTTTTTTTAAAAATGGGAACTACATTTGCCGTCTTCCATACCTCAGGTAGTTGTCCAGTTTCAAGGGATGTGTTGAAGATTGTGGTTAGTGGCACACACAGCATATCCGCTCCCTCTCTAAGGACCCACGGGGAAATGTCTGGTTACATTGCCTTTGAGGTATCAATGTCCCTTAGCAGCTTCTTCACCTCCTCCTCAGTTGTATGTATGTCATCCAACACTTGTTGGTATATCCCTTGCTGATGTCCCCCTCTGTTCTGTCCTTCCAGAGGCCTTCCTGTCTCCACTGTAAATACTTCCTTAAATCTCATGTTGAACTCCTCACATACCTCTTGATCGTTTCTTGTGAGTTCTCCACCTTCTTTCCTGTGTGTTTGTGTGTAGTTAGTAGTAGTCACCATTTGTCAAAGATACTTGTCTATAGACACTTGGCCTGTGAGTGGGTGTAGTTGCAGTATTTACCAATTGTCAAAGACACTTGCCGATAGCCCCTTGCCTGTGGTGTGTGTTTGCGTAGTCAGCAATAGTTACAAGTTGTTAATGGCATTTGTCGATTGTCACTTGGCCTTTTTTTTTTTTTTTTGTGTGTGTGTGTGTGTTTGTGATGGTTAGTGTAAGGTTCTGCTTGTTATTGAGCTGGGTCAGTCCCATCATGTTAATTTATTCACTTATGTTTCACTGTAAACACTTGGTCTACACAGCCCCTACCTTTCCTGAAATCTCCTTTTTCATCTGCGGTCCTGCTCTCCATCTTGTACTTAATTCTGTCAATAATAACTCTACCATTCACTTTTCCTGGTATACTCAACAGGCCTTTTCCCCTATAATTTTTACACTGTTGTCCCCTATCCCTTTATACAAAGAAACTATGCTTGCTTTCTGCCAATCTCTTGGTATCTTCCCTCTTTCAAACATATAGTTAACAAAAGTACCAACCACTCCAAAAAATATATCCTCACCTGCTTTTAACAGTTCTTTCTTGATCCCATCAATTCCATATGTTTTACCCCCTTTCATTTTACCCACTGCCTCACGCACCTCCCCATACTCAAATGTGGCTCATCCTCACTTGTAAAAGATTTTATATCTCCCTACCCAATGCATGAAATCGCTGTCTCCCTTTCTTCATCAACATTTAACAACTTCTCCAAATATTCCCATTATCTTCCCAGTGCCTCCAACACTCCATCTAATAACTCCCCTCTTCTGTTTTTAACTGTTAAATTCATTCGTTCCCTAGATTTTCTCAGGTTTAATCTCACTACAAAACTTTATCTTATTCTCAGTTAAATTAGTTCACAAAACCCTCACCCATTTCTCATTTGCTCTCGTTTTACACTCCCTCACCAAATAAACTCCTCTTCCCCCCGCACCCACCTTACTATATTTAGAGATTGCTGCTACACACTCTACCACAGTATTCAACTCCATTGCCTATGCTCTCACTAGTTTATAAACTTTCACATCTCTTTTACTCGCTGATACCATTCTCCTTCTGCCCCATCTACCTATTAATCTCGCTGTAGCTACAACTAAATAATGATCTGATATATATGCTTCCCCTCTATGAACATGCACATCCAGAACCTTTTATACTTTTATCCACCAATACATAGTACAACAAACTATTGTCACTACAACCTATATCATATCTCTTATACTTATTTATCCTCTATTTCTAAAAATACGTATTTCCTATAACCAAACCGCTTTCTATACAAACTTCAATGAAAGCTCCCCCATCATTATTTACCCCTGGCACCCCTTGACAATAATTACTCTCGCTTTAGCATTTAGGTCCACGTCATAATTACTCTCTTATTGGTTCAAAAGTCCCCGAAAACTCACTTAACATCTCCCAAAATCACTCTTTTCTACACTCCTCTCTTCTCTAGGTGCAGGAACACTTAGAATAATCCACTTTTCACATTCGACCCTTATTTTAATCCACATAATCCTTGATTTTATAAATTTATACTCCCCACTTTTTTCTGCCATAACTGATCCTTCAACATTATTGCTACTCCTTCCTTAGCTCAAACTCTCTCAGGTGGCTCTGGTGGCCTGGTGGTTAACGCTCTCGCTTCACACGGTGAGGGCCTGGGTTCGATTCCCAGCCACAGTAGAAACATTGGACGTGTTTCTTTCCACCTGTTGTCTATGTTCCCCATCAGTAAAATGGGTACCTGGGTGTTAGTCGACTGGTGTGGGTCGCATCCTGGGACACTGACCTAAGGAGGCCTGGTCACAGACCGGGCCGCGGGGGCGTTGACCCCCGGAATTCTCTCCAGGTAAACTCTCCAGGTACCCCTTACCAAACCCTGTTTATTTCTCCTTATTGAAACTCTCCTACCCCCTTCAGTTTTGTTTCACTTAGAATCAGGACATCAAGTTTCTTTTCATTTATAACACTGACAACCATCTCTTTCATATCAGCTGCACTACATCCACGCACATTCAAACTCACGAACTTTATTAATTTTTTATTCTTATATCTAGTAATTTATATAGGAGAAGAGGTTACTAGCCCCTTGCTCCCGGCCTTTTAGTCGCCTTTTACGACACTAATGGCTTACAGTAGAAAGATTCTTTTCTACTTCCCCATAAGGACGAAAGGAAAATGAATAAGAACAAGAACTATTAAGAAAAATAGAAAAAACTCAAATAGGTGTGTATTCATATACGTATACATGCATGTGTAGCATGACCTAAGTGTAAATAGAAGTAGCAAGATGTACCTGTTATC
>NC_069412.1:25050453-25085453 GCF_026875155.1 Cherax quadricarinatus | reverse complement strand
GTTGGAATGTGAGCAGAGTAATATCACTGGCCAAATATCAAAATGCTTCCGAGACCAGAGTAGCATTATCCAACTAATTTTAGGTCACTGATAACGAATATCATGCTTAAAATTGTTTGTTAGCTCTACTTTTCAATATACACCTACGTGTCACAACAGGTTCCAACAGGCTTGTGGCAGTGTGTTTCTTACCACACTTACAGTCTCACTGCCCTTCATTTTTGTTCCAGCAGTCATAGAAGGTGGTTGTGATGTGCAAGTTTATATTATGAGGTGAAAGGTAGGTGATTTTCTTAGCCAAACACTTTTTAAACTTATAAGAAATATTCACTGAGCAAACCATACCACGGGTGGGGTTTGAACCCGCGGTCAGAGAGTCTCAAAACACTTGCATTTGTGGTCACAGTGGTGTCTATGCTAACCTTCCTATGATGTAGAAATATACCTAGATGGATGAATCTTATTAAGCTAGCTGGCTCAGTGGTTAACGCGACGGTCTAGAGTTTTGAGACTCTGACCGCTGGTTCAAACCCCACCCGTGGTATGGTTTGTTTGCAATCGCGTCATTGCGATTTCGTAAGTCATGCTCACTAAGCAAGCTGCCTTCAAAAAGGCACTGTACAGGAACCTCAAATTAGTACCTGACCAGCCGGGCTGTAGTTCGTACGTCGGGTTGTGTGCGGCCAACAGTAACAGCCTTGTTGATCAGGCTCTGATCCACCATGAGGCCTGGTCACAGACCGGGCCGCGAGGGTGTTGACCTCCAAAACCCTCTCCAGGTATACTCCAGGTATGCATGTGAGAATCCTTCCACATCAGAAGAGACTAGCCACCTCTTCAATCATTGGAGTCTGGGATGAAAAATGTTCAACATCCACCTCTCATTGAACCAAACAAAATTTTGCTACCACCACTACACATAAAACTGGGGCTCATGAAAAACTTTGTAAAAGCTATGGACAAAACCTGTCAATGATTCAATTATTTAATATCAAAATTCCCCTCACTGAGTTACGCTAAGAGAAGAGAAGGGGTCTTCAATGGTCCTCAGATTCGAGAGCTTCTAAAGATGGTGACTTTGAATCAAACCGTCATGAGGAGGAGAAAGCTGCTTGGGAAGCATTCAAGTTAGTGGCGAAGGAATTTCCCGGAAACAGAAGGGAAGGCAACTATGAAGAATTGGTGGAAAACCTCATCAAGGCTTACAAGAACATGGGATGTAACATGTCACTTAAAATCCACTTTTTGGGCTCACATTCAGACTTTTTTCTAGCGAACTGTGAGGCAGTTAGTGACGAACTTGGTGAAAGGTTTCACCAAGATATTTCAACCATGCAAAAATGGTACCAGGGCAAATAGGGCACAAGAATGCTTGCAGACTATTGCTGGACATTGGTAAGAGATGATTCTTCAGACCACTATAAGCGTCAAGCAAAAACGCAGAGAGAAGGTACGAATTAAAGTTTACAACATACTGACACATACTGTACGTTATAAAAAATAATCAAACATTATATGTCTCGTATCTTTAAACCTATAGCCAATAAGGATTATTCAAGGTGATATTTGGATTCAGGACATGAAAATACATAAGAATTAACTAACCTCATTTAAGAAGCATACAACTTTTCAAAATTTATTGACCAGTGTATTTATGAAAGGATTCGGGGAAACCGGCAGGCCGGACTTGAGTTCTGAAGATGGGAAGTACAGTATCTGCGCTGGCAACACAGTGATGGAGTGAATGATGGTGAAAGTTTTTCTTTTTCTGGTAACGCTACCTTGGTGGGAAACGGTCGATGTGTTAATAATACAAACACACACACACACACACACACACACACACACAAAAACACACACACACACACACACACACACACACACACACACACACACACACACACACACGCACGCACGCACACACACACGCACGCACACACACACACACACCACACACACACACACACAAAACACACACACACACACACACACAACACACACACCACATAAAAACACCCTACACACACACACACACGCACACAACACACACACATACACACACACATATGTAGCAACAAAAAGCAAGGAGGCTGAGGAGAGGTTTGTACCCAAGGGTAACAGGAATAATGAAAAAGCCAGTATGACCCATTGGTTTACCCAAAGGTGCAAGGGAGGCAAAAACCAAGTGTGCTAGGGAATGGAAGAAATATAGAAGGCAAAGGACCCAGGAGAATAAGGAGAGCAGTCGTAGAGCCTGAAACGAATATGCCACAGATAAGAAGGGAGGCCCAAAGACCATATGAAAACGACATAGCAGCGGAAAGCCAAATCTGACCCAAACTGTTGTACAGCCCAGTAGGAGGAAAACAACAGTCAAGGACCCGGTAATCAGGCTAGGAAGGAAGGAGGAGAGACAACAAGAAATGGACCGTGACGTATGTGAGGAACTCAACAAGAGATTCAAAGAAGTGTTTCACAGAGGAGACAGAAGGGGTCAAGAAAGACGGAGAGGTGGGGCACACCACCATGTGCTGGACACAGTGCACACCGAGGAGAGTGTAGAGCGCTTATGTTGAGAGATACCTCAAAGGCAATGGGGCCAGTAACATCTCCATGGATTTTGAGAGGGGAGCAGCGGCGCTATGTTGTACCCTAACAATATTTCAATACATCTATCGAAACAGGGGAGATTGACTGTGGATGGAAGACAGCAAAGTAGTCCCAATCTTTAAAAAAGGAGACAGACATGAAGCATTAAACTACAGCCAGTGTCACTGACATGTATAGTATTGCAAAATCATGGAGAGATTATCAGGAGAAGAGTGGTGGGAACACTAGAAAGCAACGATCTCAGCAACCGCAGCCAACTGGTTTCAGGGACGGAAATCTGTGTAACAAACCTACTGGAGTTCTATGACATGGTGACAGCGTAAGACAAGAGAGAGGGGTGGGGTGGATTGCATTTTCTTGGACTGCAAGAAGGCGTTTGACACAGTTACACACAAGTGATTGGTGCAAAAAACTGGAGGACCAAGCAGGGATAAACAGGGAAGGCACTACAATGGATCAGGGAATACTAGTCAGGAAGACAGCCGCGAGTCATGGTACGTGGCGATGGGTGTCAGAGTGGGCACTGTGACCCAGCGGGGTCCCAGGGGTCAGTTCCTAGGACAGTGATGTTTCTGGTATTTGTGAAACGACATGACGGAAGGATAGACTCTGAGGGTGTCCCTGTTTGCAGATGACGTGAAGTGTTGAGAAGAATTCTTCGATCGAAGACCAGGCAAACTACAAAGGGATCTGGACAGGCTTGCAGACTGGTCCAGCAAATGGCTCCTGGAGTTCAATCCCACCAAGTGCATAGTCATGAAGATTGGGGAAGGGCAAAGAAGACTGCAGACGGAGTACTGTTAGGGGGCCAGAGACTTACAAACCTCACTAAGGAAAATGATCTTGGGGTGTGTATTTAACCACAGGCATCTCCTGTAAGCGCACATTCAACCAAATAACTGCTGCAGATTATGGGCGCCTAGCAACCTCAGCAACAGCATTCCGAATCATTATAAGGAATCATTCAGGACCCTGTCACCGTGTACGTTTGGCCCATATTGGAGTATGCGGCACCAGTTGGGAACCCACACTAGCAAGCACGTAAAGAAACTAGTGAAAGTGCAAAGGTTTTGCAACAGACTAGTCCCAGAGCTAAGAGGGCGATATGTCCTTAGAGGTAGGGTAGGAGAATCAACCTGACGACACTGGAGGACAGGAGAGATAGGGGGGGACATGCTAACGACATACAAAATACTGAGAGAAAATGACCAAGGGGTTAATGGGCAAAGACAGGATGTTCCAGAGATTGGAACAGTAAAGGAGACACAGTTGGAAGCTGACGACACAGATGAATCACAGGGGTGTTAGGAGTATTTCTTCAGCCACAGAGTAGTCAGTAAGTGGAATAGTTTGGGAAGCGATATTGTGGAGGCAGGATCCATACATAGCTTTAAGCAGATGTATGATTATAAGCTCACGGCACAGGGAGAGTGACTAGTATCGATAGTGAAGAGGCGGGGCCAGGAGCTCGGATCGACCCCGCAACCTCAACTAGGTGAGTACACTAGGTGAGTACACACCACAACACACACAACACACCACACACACACACACACACACACTCACAACACACACACACACTCACACACTCCACACACACCACACACACACACACACACACACCACATATATATATATATAAATATATATATAAAATATATATATATATATATAGTTTTTTTAAATTATTTATATATATATATATATTATGTAATTTATATATTTATATTTATTGTATATATATTTATATATATATATTATATATATATATATATATATATAATATATATTGTTTTTTATATATTTTTTTTTATTATCACACTGGCCGATTCCCTCAGGCAGGGTGGCCCGAAAAGAAAAACCTTTCACCATCATTACACATCATCCTGTCTTGCCAGAAGGGGTTTACACTACAGTTTTTAAACTGCAACATTAACACCCCTCCTTCATATGTCGTGCCGAATATGTAAAATTGGTCAGTGAGCAAGAACTCATTTAAAATTAAGTCCTTTCTAAAATTTTCTCTTATACATTTAACGAATATTTTTTTCATTAGTGATAATGTAAAAAAATCTATAATTTGCAATAAAGAATCTTAGAAACTTACCTACCCTATTATAACAAGAAACATATTATTTTAGCCTAACCCAACTAAATTATTTTAGATACGTTTACAAGAATTTAATACTAACAAAAAACTCATTGTGAAAATATATTTTTTTCGTTAGGGTTAGAATGGGTTTTTGGCGAAATTTATTGCATACCCATTTTTCCACTGTCTTATATGACAAGCTGGAGCATTGCTATTTAAGCAAAATCGTATGTTCTGCCTATTCGGCACGACATATATATTCTGTTGTAGTATATATATATTATATATATTTATATATATATCATATATATAGTATAATATATCTTTATATATTCATATTATATATATTTTTTATATTTATATATATAATATACTGAAAAAGCTGAGTTATTAGATTTTGGTATATTCGTGACTTATGTCGTTAGTACACGATTACATGTAAACGAGCCACGGATACAGGCTCAGAAGGTCTTTGGCATAGGTTCATGAGATATATCATGGTGAACCAAAATAGACCTTATAAACCATCACCTCTCGGCTCATTACACCGATGGATAAAACTGAGAGCGTCTTGTGACTTCTCTTGTAACATCAGCGGTTAATATCAACATACAACATTACTTGTTCGTACATAACAAACTGCCTACCCTACCCTAGGATCACCCAGTCCGATTGGACATCTGTCCATCACTGTCTTCCTCATAGGTTGTGCGCTTACCCATCCGTAACCATCAAACACACTCATAGGTTGTTTTCATACCCACTCCTAACCATTATTTGCACAGGTTGTTCATATACCCACTTCTAACCACAACACATACTCACAGGCAGTTTTCGTATCCACTCCTAACCACAGGTTGTTCACATACCCACTCCTGACGATCACTCTTTCAGTTCTGCTTAGTAGTGCCGCCTAAGCAGCTAGTTTAGTGTGCACCCCATGCTCATCCTGTGAGCGGTTACACAAAAATCACGATTAGAGAGGTTACAATGGGTCTTTGTCAGTTCCAACTGAGCGTTGTTACATCTCAGGAGGAAATATTAGTCATTTCATATTTTACAGTTACTTCATATAATTAATGTACACTATGCAGTATGGAATGCAATCTCAATAAAATGATGTCTTATTACTATTAAAACACACGCAAAAATTGGGGTGCAGTCTCCACTATAAAGACCGTTCATTCATCTAGTCAATGCAAAATGTGGATACAACTTCAAGATTTCAGATATCTTATTATTAACAATGAAGTGTTTTGCTATATCTTTTAAGGTTAGCATGGAGGTGTCTCTGAAAGGTTGGATGTTTGGACACTCTAGGATATAATGCTGCAGTGTATGCCCCTGTCTCTGTCCACACACTTTGCATTTTGTGTCATTGATATCTCCATATAAACCGTACTGCTGGAGATATAGGCTACCATTAGTCTAGGAGCACAAACAAGTTACAAACTACTGACCTTGTTACTTTCTCCATAGATACGTTTAACTTGATACATTTCATTATGATTGATAATGAATCTGCTGGTTCCTGTCTTTAGTGTTCTACCTTCTTCAAGCTCGTTTGCTAGTTCCTTTCTGGCAGTGTTTCGTAACACACAGGGTGTGCACCTACTCACCTCTGTCACACAGGCAGGTTGTACACATACCCACCCCTGTCCATTGGGATCGCCATTGATCACCCTGGGGTTGACCACTGGGAGTGACTCACTACGAGTGACCACTGCAGCCGGCAGACAAGGAGCGGGACACTGGTATGCGGCCACACAAAAAGCTCTGTGCAAGTACAGCCAGAGTCTCCTATAGGACCCACTGTGTGCGTCTTATACGTCCCACTGTGTATGCCTAATTCAACCTAGCTTTGCTTCCAATACTATGTGTGGCTCTCATATATAACACTGTTGTGGTCTATACACCCACTATGTACATCGTATGAAAGCACACACACCTTCACACGTGCATCTCCTGTGTCTGGAGAGCGTCAGCATTCCAACTGAGACGCAACCTAAGACCTGCATTTGCGTGTAAATGTCTTCTGAGACATACATTAAAGTCTCTGCGTGTCTCTCTCACTACGCGGTAGATAGCCCCCCCATGCCATCTGGCCTCGCGAGAGACGCCCAATCTCGCATACGCGCCGCACGCGGGGTCTTGTCCTCTCATGGAATTAAGCTGCTCTTCTTCTTCCTGGATTAAATTGTGATTGCATTCAATCGCTAGACGGTCTCTATATAACCACCTTGGGTTTAAAAACTCTTTAATCAGGGACCTTTTGGGCAGTAGTGGCAAACGATGCTGTTTAGGTCTTGTTGTCTTATGTACGGCCAAGACATGAAGGGCTCCATACTGGTAGCGTGTTTCTCCTTTTACATACGGAAACGAACCTCCACCAGACATTGTTGTGAATGACGCGGGTTCATTCAAGCCTCCGGTTAGTAAACACGCTTGTGTGTATATGTCTCAGTGTAATTACACAGATTGGTTGCTCAATCCTCATTGTATTATTTCATTGAGGAGGTTTTTTTCTCTCAGATGTGTTTACAACGAAAAGTAGCAGCGCAGTACTTTCACTGCCTTTACACGAGAGGCGCGTATCTCTCAGTGTAGGTAACGGAGGTTGTTTAGTATCTCTCAGTGTAGGTAACCGAGAAGGAGTGTTATCTCTCAGTGTAGGTACACCGAGAGGGTGTGTATCTCTCAGTGTAGTACACCGAGAGGATGTGTATCTACAGTGTAGGTTTCACCGAGAGGTGTGTATCTCTCAGTGTAGGTACACCGAGAGGTGTGTATCTCTCAGTGTAGGTACACCTAGAGGTGTGTATCTCTCAATGTAGGTACACCGAGAGGTGTGTATCTCTCAATGTAGGTACACCGAGAGGTGTGTATCTCTCAGTGTAGGTACACCGAGAGGTGTGTATCTCTCAGTGTAGGTACACCGAGAGGTGTGTATCTCTCAATGTAGGTACACGAGAGGTGTGTCATCTCTCAGTGTAGGGTTACACGAGAGGTGTGTATCTCTCAGTTGCTAGGTACCCGAGAGGTGTGTATCTCCAGATGTAGGTACACCTAGAGGTGTGTTGTTTCTCTCATGTAGGTTACACCGAGAGGTGTGTATCTTTCAGTGTATGTACACCGAAGAGGTGTGTATTCTCAGTGTAGGTTACACCGAGAGGGGTGTGTATCTCTCAAGTGTAGGTACACGAGAGGTGAGTATTCTCTCAGTGTATGTACACGAGACGGTGTGTATCTCTCATTTGTAGGTTACAACGAGAGGTGTGTATCTCTCAGTGTAGGTACACCGAGAGGTGTGTATCTCTCAATGTAGGTACACCGAGAGGTGTGTATCTCTCAGTGTAGGTACACCGAGAGGTGTGTATCTCTCAGTGTAGGTACACCGAGAGGTGTGTATCTCTCAGTGTAGGTACCACCGAGAGGTTGTGTATCCTCAGTGTGGTACACCGAGATGGTGTTGTATTCTCAATTGTATGGTTACACGAGGGTGTGTATTCTCAGTTAGGTACACCGAGAAGTGTGTATCACTCAGTGTAGGTACACCTAGAGGTGTGTATCTCTCAATGTAGGTACACCGAGAGGTGTGTATCTCTCAGTGTATGTACACCGAGAGGTCTGTATCTCTCAGTGCTTCAACACCGATGATGTTCTATCTATCAGTGTTATATTCCGAGCGAAGTATATATACGAGCGAAGTTATATTTCAGTGTACAGCATCGAGAGGCGTATATTCTGTGTTATATGACGAGAGGGTGTATGATCTTTCAGTGTATATCTACACTTGAACAGGGATCTACAGGTGTATATAAAACCTACAGCTGTAAACTTTTCAGCGTAAAATACATCGAGAGGGGGTTATATATCGTGTTCAATTTAACTTCAGTTCCATTATTAGGGACATGAAGTATCTAACTAAACACATGTGTATACTCTCTGAATTGTTTTTGCGGGGGTTGAGACTCAGTTCTGGCCCGGTCTGGACTAGTTAAATCAACATCGATTTTTTGAAGTGTGTGTTATGTGTGGTGTAGTGTAAGTGTGTGTGTGTGTGTGTGTGTAGTGTGAGTGTGTGTGTGTGGTGTGTGTGTGTGTGTGTTTGGTGCTGTGTCGTTGTGTTGTATGATGTGCTGTGGTGTGTATTTGTGTGTGTGTGTGTGTGTGTGTGTGTGTATGTGTGTGATGTGTGTGTGTGTGTATGTGTGATATGTGTGTGTGAGTGTATGTGATGTGTGTGAGTGTGTGTGTGAGTGTGTATGTGTGTGTGTGTGTTGTGTGTGTGGTGTGTGTGTGTGTGCGTTGTGTGTGTGTGTGTGTGTGTGTGTTGTGCGCGTGATGGTGTACTCACCTTGAATTGTGGTTGCAGGGTTGGTCACACAGCTGTGTGTGAGTGTGTGTGGTGGGTTTATGTGTGTGTGTGTATGCGTGTGTGTGTGTGTGTGTGTGTGTGTTTACTCACCTAGTTGTACTCCCCCTAGTTGAGGTTGCAGGGGTCGAGTCCAAGCTCCTGGCCCCGCCTCTTCACTGGTCGCTACTAGGTCACTTCTTCTCCCTAAACCCCATGAGCTTTATATCGTACCCTCTGCTAAAGCTATGTAGGATCCTGCCTCCACTACATCGCTTCCCAAACTATTCCACTTCCTGACTACTCTGTGGCTGAAGAAATACTTCCTAACATCTCTTTGATTCATCTGTTTTTTCAACTTCCAACTGTGTCCCCTTGTTACTGTGGTCCAGTCTCTGGAACAAACCTGTCTTTGTCCACCTTTTCAATTCCTCTCAGTATTTTGTAAGTCGTTATCATGTCCCCCTATCTCTCCTTCCTCAGTGTCGTCAGGTTGATTTCCCTTAACCTCTCCTCATAGGACATAAACCTCTTTGCTCTGGGACTAGTCTTGTTGCAAACCTTTGCACTTTCTCTAGTTTCTTTACCCTGCTTGGGTAGGTGTGGGTTCCCAAACTGGTGCCGCAATACTCCAAATGGGCCTAATGTACACGGTATACAGGGTCCTGAACGATTCCTTATTAAGATGTCGGAATGCTGTTCTGAGGTTTGCCAGGCGCCCATATGCTGCAGCAGTTATTTGGTTGATGTGCGCTTCAGGAGATGTGCCTGGTGTTATACTCACCCCAAGATCTTTTTCCTTGAATGATGTTTGTAGTCTCTGACCCCCTAGACTGTACTCCATCTGCGGTCTTCTTTGCCCTTCCCCAATCCTCATGACTTTGCACTTGGTGGGATTGAACTCCAGGAGCCAGTTGTTGGACCAGGTCTGCAGCCTGTCCAGATCCCTTTGTATTTCTGCCTGGTCTTCGATCAAATGAACTCTTCTCATCAACTTCACGTCATCTGCAAACAGTGACACCTCGGAGTTTATTCCTTCCGTCATGTCGTTCACAAATACCAGAAACAGCACTGGTCCTAGGACTGACCCCTGTGGGACCCCACTGGTCACAGGTGCCCACTCTGACACCTCGCCTCGTACCATTACTCGCTGCTGTCTTCCTGACAAGTATTCCCTGATCCATTGCAGTGCCTTCCCTGTTATTCCTGCTTGGTCCTCCAGTTTTTGCACTAATCTCTTGTGTGGTACTGTGTCAAACGCCTTCTTGCAGTCTATGAAAATGCAATCCACCCACCCCTCTCTCTCTTGTCTTACTGCTGTCACCATGTCATAGAACTCCAGTAGGTTTGTAACACAGGATTTCCCGTCTCTGAAACCATGTTGTCTGCTGGTGATGAGATCATTCCTTTCTATATGTGCCACCATTCTTCTCCTGACAATCTTTTCCGTGATTTTGCATGCTATACATGTCAGTGACACTGGTCTGTAGTTTAGTGCTTCATGTCTGTCTCCTTTTTTAAAGATTGGTACCACATTTGCTGTCTTCCATGCCTCAGGCAATCTCCCTGTTTCGATAGATGTATTGAATATTGTTGTTAGGAGTACACATAGCGCCTCTGCTCCCTCTCTCAGGACCCATGGAGAGATGTTATCTGGCCCCATTGCCTTTGAGGTATCTAGCTCACTCAGAAGCCTCTTCACTTCTTCCTCGGTTGTGTGTACTGTGTCCAGCACATGGTGGTGTACCCCACCTCTCCGTCTTTCTGGAGCCCCTTCTGTCTCCTTTGTGAACACTTCTTTGAATCTCTTGTTGAGTTCCTCACATACTTCACTGTCATTTCTTGTTGTCTCTCCTCCTTCCTTCCTTAGCCTGATTACCTGGTCTTTGACGGTTGTTTTCTTCCTGATGTGGCTGTATAACAGCTTCGGGTCAGATTTGACTTTTGCTGCTATGTCATTTTCATATTGACGTTGGGCCTCCCTTCTTATCTGTGCATATTCGTTTCTGGCTCTACGACTGCTCTCCTTATTCTCCTGGGTCCTTTGCCTTCTATATTTCTTCCATTCCCTAGCACACTTGGTTTTTGCCTCCTTGCATCTTGTGTGTGTGTGTGTGTGTGTGTGTGTGTGTGTGTGTGTGTGTGTGTGTGTGGTGTGTGTGTGTGTATGTGTGTGTGTGTACTCACCTATTTGTACTCACCTATTTGTGGTTGCAGGAGTCGAGTCATAGCTCCTGGCCCTGCCTCTTCACTGATTGCTACTAGGTCCTCTCTCTTCCTGCCCCATGAGCTTTATCATACCTCACCTTAAAACTATGTATGGTTCCCGCCTCCACTACTTCACTTTCTAGGCCATTCCACGGCCTGACCCCTCAATGACTGAAGAAATACTTTCTAACATCCCTTTGATTCATCTGAGTCTTCAGCTTCCAATTGTGACCTCTTGTGTCTGTGTCCCATCTCTGGAACATCCCGTCTTTGCCCACCTTGTCTATTCCGCGCAGTATTTTATATTTCGTTATCATGTCTCCCCTGACCCTCCTGTCCTCCAGTGTCGTCAGGCCGATTTCCCTCAACCTTTCTTCGTAGGACAATCCCCGTAGCTCTGGGACTAGTCTTGTTGCAAACCTTTGCACCTTCTCTAATTTCTTGACGTGCTTGACTATGTGTGGATTCCAAACTGGTGCTGCATACTCCAGTATGGGCATGACGTAAATGGTATACAGAGTCTTGAACGAATCCTTGCTGAGGTATCGGAACGCTATCCGTAGGTTTGCCAGGCCCCCGTATGCTGCAGCAGTTATCTGATTGATGTGCGCCTCAGGAGATATGCTCGGTGTTTACTCACCCCCCAGATTTTTTTCTTGAGTGAAGTTTGCAGTCTTTGGCCATCTAAACTATATTGTGTCTGCGGTCTTCTTTGCCCTTCCCCAATCTTCATGACTTTACATTTGGCAGGGTTAAACTCAAGGAGCCAGTTACGGACCAGGCTTGTAGCCTGCCAGGTCTTTTTGTAGTCCTGCCTGATCCTCTTTCCGATTTGATTCTTCTCATTAACTTTACATCATCTGCAAACAAGGACACTTCTGAGTCTATCCCTTCCGTTATGTTGTTCACATATACCAAGAACAGCACAGGTCCTAGGACTGACCCCTGTGGAACCCCGCTTGTCACAGGCGCCCACTCTGACCCCTCGTCACGTACCATGACTCGTTGTTGCCTCCCTGTCAGGTATTCTCTGATCCATTGCAGTGCCTTTCCTGTTATGTGTGCCTGATCCTCTAGCTTTTGCAGTAACCTCTTGTGTGTGTGCGTGTGTGTGTGTGTGTGTGTGTGTGTGTGTACTCACCTATTTGTACTCACCTGTTTGTGGTTGCAGGGGTCGAGTCTTAGCTCCTGGCCCCGCCTCTTCACCGGTTGCTACTGGGCCCTCTCTCTCCCCTCTCCATGAGCTTTATCAAACCTCGTCTTAAAACTGTGTATGGTTCCTGCCTCCACTACGTCATTTTCTAGGCTATTCCACTGCCTTACAACTCTATGACTGAAGAAATACTTCCTAATATCTCTCTGACTCATTTGTGTCTTCAACTTCCAATTGTGGCCTCTTGTTTCTGTGTCCCCTCCCTGGAACATCCTGTGTTTGTCCACCTTGTCTTTTCCACGCAGTATTTTATATGTCGTTATCATGTCTCCCCTGACCCTCCTGTCCTCCAGTGTCGTCAGGCCGATTTCCCTTAATCTTTCTTCATAGGACCTTCCCCTTAGCTCTGGAACTAACCTTGTCGCAAACCTTTGTACTTTCTCTAGTTTCTTGACGTGCTTTATCAAGTGCGGGTTCCAAACAGGTGTGTGTGTGTGTGTGTGTGTGTGTGTGTGTGTGTGTGTGGTGTGTGTGTGTGTGTGTGTGTGTGTGTGTGTGCGTGCGTTGCTGCCCTATATGTATTCACTAAGGCACACTCATGCACACGTGTAAACATGCACATGTACACCGCCTCACAGAATTCCGAATGAGAGGAATAATGCAGACGAACGTAAAACATGGAAGAGCTAAGAAAAAAAGCAAGAGGAATTAAGGTGTAGAAGAGCACAAAGAACGGGAAGTGGTGAGACAAGGGGAGAAAACAATGCCAGGAGGAACTCAAGCAAAATTAATCCCCCAGAGTGCAGGAAAAGGGAGAGAGAGAGAGAGAAGAGAGGGGGAGAGAGAGAGAGAGAGGAGAGAGAGAGAGAGAAAAGGGGAGAGAGAGAGAGAGAGAGAGGGGGGAAAGAGGGGGAGAGAGGAGAGAGAGAGACAAAACCGGGAGCAGACACACACACACTGACGAGAAAGAGAGAGAGGGAAAACTGAATATGAGAGAATAAAAACAACTGAAGTATACCCTCCCCTTCCCAGGATTAAACCTGATTTTTCCCCCGTTCTTCAAGCAGTGATAACCCTAACGAGTGTAACGTTTTCCAATAATTATAAAATAATAAAATAATAATAATAATAATAATAAAAATTAATAAAAAATAATAAATAATAATAATAATAATAATAATAATAACAAATTTAGAAATTTGCAATCCTAGACATCGATACCACGTCTAACCCTTCTAGGGTAGGGTAGGTGCCTGAGCCCGAGCCTTTAGCTCATAAAACTGTTATTCCCATTTACCCCCTTGGGGCGGGGATGGCAGACCAGAGAGGCCTAGCTTGTGGCTAGGCCTGGGGACAGTTGGTCCCAAAGATGAGGAGGTACTTGTGCCTCCTCCCATGGCAGACTTAGGTCTCAGACACTCCCTAAAGAGGGAGCCAAGGCCGGGCCACCACTTGGAAAAGGCCCGGGCCGGGAGAATACCGGCTAATCTTTAATAATAATAAATAATAATAATTGCAATCCTAATTCCAACTTAGAGTTTGCTTTGATACTTGTTTATGGAATAAGGAATCTTTGGTGGTGAACAGGTTGCATCCGGCCTTAATGCCCCTTCGTGTGACCCACAAGCTTTAAATTAACCAGCCTCTACATGCACTATTTAGGGTAAGTTAGATTAACAACATTTAACCAAGAATACCTTACATTAGCACCAACAATTGCAATGTTATAATAAAGGAGAGACTATGAAATATGAGCGAAGAGAAAACGGGGAACCACCTAAGAGACTAAAGAAGTGTGGGCTAAAAATGACACTCAAAGGAAGGAACTAGGTTAGGTTAGGTAAGGTTCGCCAGGAAACAGTGTTCTATTTGTCTTGCATTGACAGACGTGCTCCTCCTTGCTTTTTCTTTATTTCGCTGTTCTCAGTTACCTGTAAGTAAATATATGTTAATCTACCGTAATATAACTTAACCTAACAGCGAATGACAAATATTTCACAAGTATTATCATTCGAAATATACAAAAATGTACGATCTGCAGTTCGGAGGAAAGTGTACGCTTTAAATGGAGAGAAGGCTACACAGTCGCTTTACTGACAGTTTTGAGCCAGAGTAAAATGAGGAGGATGGGGCTACAGTGTGCACCCTGCCGACAGCGGTGATCTGACACTACTGCAGTGTCAGTCAGAGAAGGTTTGAAAGCGTCCAGTCAGGCTACAAAGGGTAGCCTCTCAGAAAACATAACGGTGATTCTCTTTGATCACGGTAACAATAATTACAGTCACCTTACTTCGTTCAGTTGTGGACGAGCATTATCTTACAGAAATGAAGACTAATGTCAACAATTTAGAAGAAAAAGTGCTTAGACTGAGTTAGTGGATTTTTCTTGCTAGACGGAATCGCAATGATACGTACTGAGAAACTCTTAATCAACTGTCATTATCATTTTACAGCAGATCATACCATCGTCAAGCGGTCAGCATCACTTTCAAGATTTATATACAGCTTTCCAGGGGTTAATTCTTCCAGTGATCAGTACTAACCTCCCTAGATTATTGCCACCTTCCAGCCGTTAGCACAAGCTTTCAGTGGTCGATAATAACTTCCGGCAGTTAATACCGCCTTCCAGCGGTTAATACTACCTTGCAGCAGTCTGTGCCGACTTCCCGGTGGTAAGACCACCTTCGAGAAGTCATTATCATCTTGCATCGGTCAATAATACCTTCACTCTACCAATACAAGTTTCCAACAACCAGAGCCACCTTTCAGAATTCAGTTCCACTCTCCGGTGGTCAATACCACTTTCTAGCGGTCAATACCACTTTCCAGCGAACCTTTTACCTGTTCACTGTCTCGCCTTCTCAAAAGACGATCTGGGAGGCTTCGAAGCATACATGAGTGAGCACTCGAGATTGCCCTGAGGACCTTCGGCAGAGGTGTATGTGTCTCAAGTGAGATGCTGCATCCCAGTCGAGGGTCTCTTGGACGTGTTCCGACTTTCTTGCGTCTTGGAGTGCATCCTTGAGCGCATAACTCTCAAGGGAGCTCCAGTCATGCCCCTGGTATTGTGACTTCTGTTGCGAGATGCTGTATCACGGTCAAGAGCCTCTTGGACGTGTTCCGACGTCCTGAAGTGTCTTGGAATGCATCCTTGAATGCATGGCTCTCACGGGAGCTCCATTCGTGTCTCGCGTTGTGACTTCTGTTGCAAGATGCAACAGGTGCTCCGACGTTTTAAAGTGCTTTCTGAAGTGCTTCCTTGAGCCCATGGCTCATAGGGAGCTCCAGTTATGATGCTTGTATTGTGGCATTTTTTTTTTGTGAGATCCGGAAACTTTAGTGTGAGAGTCAAATTTTTCTTCTCGCTATTTCCGAACAAAGGATTGAGCCTTCCAACTCCTTACTCTGAATGGGTCACACGGGGTTAGAACTTCATATAATATATATTAATATAATAATAACGCAGCACAGTCAAGGTCCTCTAGGTGTTTCAATTTCTTGGAAAGCTAAAAAAAAAAAAAACGGTAAACGCCACTGCAAGGGTCTACATCATACCTGGTGGAGGCTGTGATAAATCTCACGAGGGTAAACATACTTAAACACTAAAATTAAGAAGCAGAAAGATGATTGCCAGAAGGACGGCACTAGCAAAGCATACATGGTACGCATTGCTGGTGTACGCTTGTAACCTGATGAACTCAGCTGTTGTTACATTACGTATCTAATCAACTCACATAGTGAAGTGGCTGACTGTTTGGAATCAGTTTTAATCAATACTACCATCATTTCACAAAACACTTGGTCTTTCGCCATCTCCGAAGTTTTAGAACAGTTGGTACTCACACGAACTGACACAGGCATCATCTGAGCCCTCATCTACTCGCCACAGGTCATGTTGAACTCTCTCAAACTCTCAACCTCTCCTCAATTATTGCATAACCTCATGTTTTAAGTGTCTACACACACACACACACACACACACACACACACACACACACACACACACACACACACACACACACACAGTAAAATGAAGCTTGATGCTAAATAGATTTTTTAATCGACGATTTTTTATTCACAGGGTAGATTAAGACAATTTGCATTTGAAATCCCACCAGATGATGTCTTCCTCTGCCCACACCACCAGACGATGTCTTCCTCTGCCCACACCACCAGACGATGTCTTCCCCTGCCCACACCACCAGACGATGTCTTTCCCTGCCACACCCCAACATGTCTCCCTGCCCACACCACCAGACGATGTCTTCCCCTGCCCACACCACCAGACGATGTCTTCCCCTGCCCACACCACCAGACGATGTCTTTCCCTGCTCACACCACCAGACGATGTCTTCCCCTGCCCACACCACCAGACGATGTCTTCCCTGCCCACACCACCAGACGATGTCTTTCCCTGCCACACCCACCAGACGAGGGTCTTCCCTGCCCCCCAACCACCAGACGATGTCTTCCCCTGCCCAACCCGCCGACGATGTTTTTTCCCTGCCCAAAACCACCAGACATGTTTCCCCCTTTGCCCACACCACCAGACGAGGTCTTCCCCTGCCCACACCACCAGACGATGTCTTCCCTGCCCACACCACCAGACGATGTCTTCCCCTGCCCACACCACCAGACGATGTCTTCCCTCCCACACCCCCAAAAGACGATGTCTTCCCTGCCACACCATCCAGACGATGTTTTCCCCCTTGCCCAACCACCAGACGTTCTTCCCCCCCACACCACCGACGTTTCTTCCTGCCCCACCACCAACGATGTCTTCCCCCTGCCCACACCACCAGACGAGTTTTCCCCCCTCCCCACACCCCAGAACGATGTCTTCCCCTCCCCACAAACCACAGACGATGTCTTCCCTGCCCCACCACCAGACAAATTCTTCCCCTGCCCACACCACCAACGATCTCCCTCCCCCCAAAACACGAATCTTCCCTCCCAACACCACCAGACGATTCCCCCCCTGCCCAAACCACCACGATGTCTTCCCCCTGCCACACCCAAAACGATGTCTTCCCTCCCACAAGACCCCCCCACCAACGATGTCTTCCCTTGCCCAAAAACCCCAGACGATGTTTTTCCCTGCCCACACCACCAGATAATGTTTTCCCCTGCCCACACCACCAGACGATGTCTTCCCCTGCCCACACCACCAGACGATGTCTTCCCCTTCCCACATCACCAGACGATATCTTAGCCTGCCCATACCACCAGACGATATCTTCCCCTGCCCATACAACCAGACGATATCTTCCCCTGCCCATACAACCAGACGATGTCTTCTCCTGCCTACACTACCAGACGATATCTTCCCCTGCCCACACCACCAGACGATATCTTCCTCTGCCCACACCACCAGACGATGTCTTCTCCTGCCTACACCACCAGACGATGTTTCCCCTGCCCACATCACCAGACGATGTCTTCCCTTCCTCACACCACCAGACAATGTCTTCCTCTTCCCACACCACCAAACGATGCCCTTGTTCGCCAAACCAAGATGTCCCCCAACACCACTATGCCCCCCACACCATGATATCCCCCACAACATGAAGTCCACCACATCACGATGTTTCCCACAAAACGATGTCCCACCACACCACGATGTCCTCCCGTACAACGATGTCCCATCCACATCACTAGACGATGTTTTTCTCCCAACAACAATGTCCCCCACACTACGATGTCTCCCAACACCACGATGTCCTTCCCCACACCACGATGTCCTACCCAACACCATGATGTCCTTCCCTACACCACGATGTCCTACCCCACACCACGATGTCTGCAGATACCACGATATCCTCCCCTACACCACGATGTCCCCTCACAACACGATGTCCTCCCCCACACCATGATGTCCTCCCCACTTCATGATGTCTCCCACACGACGATGTCCCCCACACCACGATGTCTCCACACCACGATGCCTCCCACAAAACGATGTTTCCCTCCCCACACCACGATTTTTCCCAAAACCCCGATGTCCTCCACACCATAAATGTCCTCCCCACACCACGATGTCCCCCCACCACGATGTTCTCCCACACCAACGATATTCCCCCACACCACAATGTCCCTCACACCACAATGTACTCCACACCACGATGTCCTTCCACACCACGATGCCCCCACACCACTATGTCCCCCACAACCACAATATACTCCACTCCCACGATGCGCTCCCCACACCACGATGCCCCCAAAACCACGATGTCCTCCCCAACTCCACATGTCCCCCCACACCACGATGTCCTCCACCCATAAATGTCCCCCACACCACGATATCAAGCACAGCACGATGTACTCCATACACCACGATGTCCTCCCCACACCACAATGTACCCCACACCAAGATGTCCTCCCCCACACCACGATGTACTCCACACACCCAAGATGTTTCCCCCACACCACGATGTACTCCATACACCACGATGTCCCCCCACACCACAATGTACTCCACATCAATATGTTCTCCCCCACACCACGATGTACTCCACACACCACGATGTTCCCCCACACCACGATGTTCTCCATACACACGATGTCCTCCCCACACCAACAATGTACTCCACACCAAGATGTCCTCCCCCACCACGATGTCCTCCCCACACCAAAATGTACTCCACACCAGATGTCCTCCCCCACACCACAAATGTACTCCACACACCAACGATGTTTCCCCCACACCACGATGTACTCCATACATAACGATGTCCCCCCACACCACAATGTAATCCACACCAAGATGTCCTCCCCCACACCACGATGTACTCCACACACCCACGATGTCCCCCCACACCATGATGTCCCCCCACCACGATATCCTCCACCACCACAATGGCCACACCAAGATGTCCTCCCCCACACCACGATGTCCTGCCCCTCAACACCTTTAGGCGATGTCTTCTCACTGAGACATCATCAAGGGGGATGTCCCACCACAACCACCAACAACGAAGTCTTTCTTTACAAGAGCTCCTTCTTCCCCCCTTTCCCGCCTGCTCCTTCTCCCTGCTCCTCCCTCCCTCCTGTCTTTCTCCTTTCCTTCCCTCCCTCCAATCCCTCCCTCCCTGCCTCCCCTTCTCCCTGCCTCCCTTTAAAATCCCTCCCTGCCCCTCCCTGCATCCCTGCTCCCCAATGCTTCCCTGCCCCCCCTCCCTCCTTACCTCCCCCTACCTCTCTGCCTTCTTCATGCCTCCCTGCCTCCCCCTACCTCCTTGCCTCCCCCCCGCCTCCTTTTCTCCCCCCTGCCCCCCCTACCTCCCTCCTCTCCCCTGCCTCCCTGTGTCCCTCCCTGCCTCCATGTCTCCCCTGCCTCCCCCTGTCTCCCCTGCTTCCCCCTGCCTTCCCCCTGCTCCCTGCCTCTCCTTGCCTCCTGTGTCTCTCCCTGCCTCCCCCCTCCCCTTGCTTCCTCGTCCCTCCCTGTCCCCCGCCGGTCATTTCAACTGACCACCTCCTCCCCATCCTTCTCCACTTCCCATAGCCACAGACTACCCTTCATTTCTATAGACAATGTAACCTTTCTCACGGCTGTCCTTAGCCTGTGGTACCTGCCGGCTCCTGCTCCGTCTGTCCCAACAAGACCCTCTCCCCCTACCATTCCCATCCTGTCTCTCCCAAGTGCAGCATCCATTCGACAGAGTTATTCCCCTTCCTTCCCATTCCGTCTCTCCTGACTTCACCGTCTTTTCCACGCTTCAGGTCTCTCCGGGAATTTTAAAGCTCTGCTTCTGTTTTTTACCCCCCTTTTCCTCTCTCCTCATCTCCTCTCTCCGTTCTCTTCGTCTCTCTCTCCTCATCTCTTACTCCGTCTCTCTCCTCTCTCTCTCCCCTCCTTCTCTCCTCTCTCTACCCTCTCCTCTCTCTCTCTCTCTCTCTCCTTCCTCACTCTCTCTCTCTCTCTCTTTCTCTCTCTCTCTCTTGTTTTTTTTACACAGTGTTTGACAAGGTTAGGTTAAGGATCTCTAGCCTTATTGACAAGCTATATACAAATTAAGGATTCCTAACTTTATTGAAGAGCTAAGAGGTGTTACCTACATCAGCTCTGAAGGAGCCTGTTTGTATGTCTTTCCTTTGCACTTATGTCTTCTTAGATAATGCATGCATATATTTCCATACATACATACATACATACATACATGCATACATACATACATACATACATACATACCTCACCTATGCTATCTGTGCTTGGGGTTCAACTGCAGCAACACACCTAAAGCCAATAATAACCCAACAAAAAGCTGCAGTAAGAATAATCACTAAATCCCATCCCTGGCAACACACCCCCCCACTCTTCATAGATCTAAACTTACTCCTTGTTCAGTACATCCACACTTACTACTGTGCAATCTATATCTACAGGACCTTAAATTCCAATATTAACCTTGACCTAAAACGCTTTCTTGATAGTTGTGACAGAACCCACAGGCACAACACCAGACACAAACACTTATGACATTCCCCGTGTCCGACTAAACCTTTAAAAAAAATTCAATGTATGTCAAAGGCCCTAAAATCTGGAACACCCTACCTGAAAATTCTAAAACTGCAGACACATTCATCACCATCAAAAAATAAACCCCTCAGAAACATCTTATCTCCCTGATTCACCCTGTCAACTAATTACACGAATACCACCTGGTGGTTAACACTTACACTCACTCACCCATTTGACCTAAACAGAAATATCAATCTCAATCTCAAAAAAATGAATCTTAACTAGTCATAAGTTGGCCTGTGATACTCCAATACTGAAACTATGTATAGTGACAAAACAAAAGCATTCACATTGCTAAACTCACAAACTAGTATTTAGTCACTTAGCCATAATACCAACTTACCTCATAATTTTGTAATATTTTAAACTTAAGATTTAATTTAAGTCTGCCCGAAATGCCTAGCCATGCTAGGTGTTCTAGTGGTACACTCTGTAATTATTATTTTGCTACATGTAAACCACACAATAACCAAATTCTGTAAACTCAGCATTGTAATCCTTATAGAGAATAAACTTTGAATTGAATTGAATTGAAGAAAGAAGGAACACTGCAGCAGGCCTACTGGCCCATGCGAGGCAGGTCCAAGTCTCCTAAAGGCTTAAGCCAATGCCCCAACCTAGTCAGGGTAGGTCACATTCACTTAAGGAAGGAACACGACAACTGGCCTAGTAGCACAAGCTAGTCAGGTCCAACTCACACCCACCCACACCCACTCATGTATTTACCTAACCTATTTTTAAAACTACACAACGTTTTAGCCTCAATAACTGTACTTGGGAGTTTGTTCCACTCATCCACAACTCTATTACCAAACCAGTGCTTTCCTGTATCCTTCCTGAATCTGAATTTTTCCAACTTAAAACCATTGCTACGAGTCCTGTCTAGGCTAGATATTTTCAGCATGTTATTTACATCCCCTTTATTTATTCCTGTCTTCCATTTATACACCTCAATCATATCCCCCCTAATTCTACGCCTTTCTAGAGAGTGCAGATTCAAGGACCTCAGTCTATCCTCATAGCTAAGATTTCTGATACATGGGATCAACTTTGTCAACCTCCTTTGTATGTTTTCCAGAGCATTTATATCCATTTTATAATACGGTGACCAAAACTGTGCGGCATAATCTAAATGAGGTCTAACCAACATACATACATACATACATACATACATACATACATACACACATACATACATACCTACATACATACATACATACATTCACACATACATGCACACATACATGAATACATACATACATACATACATACATACATACATACATACATACATACATACATACATACATACATACATACATACATACGTACGTACGTTCGTATGTAAGTACGTACATACATACATACATATACATAGTTACACATACATACATACATATATACATACATACATACATACATACATATATACATACATACATACATACATACATACATACAAAACATACATACATACATACATACATACATACATACATACATACATACATACATACATACACACATGCATACATACATACATACATACATACATACATACATACATACATACATACATACATACATACATACATACATACATACATACATACACATAAAAGCACTCATTCAAACAAGACATACACAAACACACACATATACATACGAACACGCACACACACACACACAGGGGGCCAGCGACTACAAACCACGCTCAAGGAAAAAGACCTTGGGGTGAGTATAACACCAGGCACATCTCCTGAAGCGCACATCAACCAAATAACTGCTGCAGCATATGGGCGCCTAGCAAACCTCAGAACAGCATTCCGACATCTTAATAAGGAATCGTTCAGAACCCTGTACACCGTCTACTTTAGGCCCATATTGTAGTATGCGGCACCAGTTTGGAACCTACACCTAGCCAAGCACGTAAAGATACTAGAGAAATTGCTAAGGTTTGCAACAAAACTAGTCCCAGAGCTAAGAGGTATGTCCTACGAGGAGAGGTTAAGGGAAATCAACCTGACGACACTGGAGGACAGGAGAGATAGGGAGGACATGATAACGACATACAAAATACTGAGAGGAATTAACAAGGTGGACAAAGACAGGATGTTCCAGAGATGGGACACAGCAACAAGGGGACACAGTTGGAAGTTGAAGACACAGATGAATCACAGGGATGTTAGGAAGTATTTCTTCAGCCACAGATAGTCAGGAAGTGGAATAGTTTTTGGGGAAGCATGTAGTGGAGGCAGGATCCATACATAGCTTTAAGCAGAGGTACGATAAAGCTCATGGGGTTTAAGGGGGAGTGACCCATAGCGACCAGTGAAGAGGCGGGGCCAGGAGCTTGGACTCGACCCCTGCAACCTCAACTAGGTGAGTACAACTAGGTGAGTACACACACACACACACACACACACGCACACACACACACACACACACACACACACACACACACACACACACACACACACACACACACACACTGAAGTGTCCCTGTTCGCAGATGATGTGAAGTTAATGAGAAAATTTAAATCAGATGAGGATCAGGCAGGACTACAAAGAGACCTGGACAAGCTGGACAGCAACTGGCTTCTCGAATTCAACTCCGCCGAATGCAGTCATGAAAATTGGGGAAGGGCAAAGAAGGCCGCAGAAAGGGTATAGGCTAGGTGGACAAAGACTGCAAACCTCATTCAAGGAGAAAGACCTTAGGCTGACCATAACACCAAGCACGTCTCCTGAGGCGCACATCAACCAGATAACTGCTGCAGCATATGGGCGCCTGGCAAACGTGAGAATAACCTTCCGATACTTTACTAAGGAATCGTTCAAGACACTGTACACTGTGTACGTTAGGCCCATATTGGAGTATGTAGCACCAATTTGGAACCCACACCTGGTCAAGCACGTCAAGAAATTAGAGAATGTCCAAAGGTTAAGGGAAATCTGCCTGACGACACTGGAGGACAGGAGGGTTAGGAGAGACATGATAACAACATACAAAATACTGTGTGGAATAGACAAGGTGGACAGAGGCAAGATGTTCCAGAGAGAGGACACAGAAAAAAGGGGTCACAATTGAAAGTTGAAGACCCAGATGAGTCAAAGGGATGTTAGGAAATATTTCTTCAGTCACAGAGTAGTCAGGAAGTTGAATCACCTAGCAAGTGAGGTAGTGGAGGCAAGAACCATACGTAGCTTTAAGATGAGGTATGATAAAGCTCATGGAGCAGGGAGAGAGAGGACCTAGTAGCACCCAGTGAAGAGTCGGGGCCAGGAGCTGAGTCTCGACCAATGCAACCACAATTAGGCGAGTACAATTAGGTGAGTACACATACACACACACATACACCCACACACATACACACAGTATAGATTTAGCATAATTTGTGGTCAGAGATATTCGACATTTTATTCTACATTGTAGAGATATCAGTAAATTGCTGAAGATGTTCCTAATTCGACTCATTCAAGGAATGACTGATCACTGACCAAGTGACCTTTGTTATTACTTTCACGTGAAGGGCTAATCCCGTATGGGATTATCCCTTCACCGCAAGAGGTGGTTGAAGCTCGATCCTCGATATGCTATCCTTTCGTACGTAGTTGTTATCTACTGAATCGATGTCTTTGGAAACCGTCCATTTTCACTCACAGAGGGATACACGTTCAGAATTCAACATTCTCTATTTTTTCTCCGTACCTCATTTTCAAATGTATCGCGGACGTTTTTTTTCAATGTGGTTATTTATAGTTAAATAAACGTTTTCAGTGGCCCTACGCGCACTGTCGGTATCCCCATACACATGCAGTTGGTACACCCACAAAAATAAAGTTGGTATCCCCATGCAAGCTGTTCGTGTCTCCACGCACGCCTTTGGTATCCTCACGCACTGTGTTTAAGTTCCGGACTGGGCTGTTTGCTTAATAGTGAGACCTACCTGTGACTTTTCTAAGTTTAGACTCATCGCCTGGTAAGGTTAATTAACATAATCATCTATTTGAAATGTGTCGTACAGGCAGTCCAAGAGAGATGTGAGGGACTGACCACTTCATGTTAAGGATGAGGGACTGAACACCTCATATCGAGGATGAGGAACTGATCACCTTACATCAAGGATGAGGGACTGACTAACTCGTATCAAGGATGACTGACTGACCACTTCATATCAAGGGCGAGGGATTGATCACCTCAGTATTGTTCTTACTCTCTCCAGTGATTCATTCGTCTGTTTTCGATGATGAGGCTTGATGAAAGTTAAGACACATGTGCAACATCTGGTTATCTTTATTGTAGACGTTTCGCCATCCAGTGGCTTTATCAATACAGATTCGAGGACATAAATAGAAGACAGTAGAATTATCTACAAAAGATGAGGTAATCGGTCCCTCAGCCGTGGAGTTGGTGTTGAGGTCACCGTGGTTGTGGAGATTCTGGAGCAAAGGGAAGGAGACTGGCGTTTATATAGGCGTCAGTGGATAGGGACGTGTAGCAGACGAAGGCATAGACACTGGTAGGCGGGATTCCCCAGTGGAAGTAGGTCCTACCCAAAGGGATGGGTTAGTTGTAGTAGCCGTTAAGAAGGTCTTCTAGATGTCCTCTGAACCAAGATTCCATGATGTTGCAGTGTCTATACCCTCGTGACTATGCCCTCGTCTGCTACACGTCCCTATCCACTGACCCCTATATAAAGGCCAGTCTTCTTGCCTTTGCTCCAGAATCACTACAACTACGGTGCTCTCAACACCAACTCCAAGGCTGAGGGACTGATTGCCTCATCTTTTGTAGATAGTTCTACTGTCTTCTATTTATGTCCTAGAATTTGTATTGATAAAGCCACTGGATGGCGAAACGTCTACAATAAAGATAACCAGATGTTGCACATGTGTCTTAACTTTTATCTTGTCGGTATTGTATACCTTTCTTGCACATGATGAGGCTTGCTGTGCTGGCGAAACGTTTCGGCAGAAAAAGACACCCAGGTGTTGCACATGTGTCTTATTCATCAGAGTGATATTTATTCCAGATGAAAGCGAACTTGTTTTCAGTATCGAATTTGTGTTTCGTATCAAGTTTAGCAGCCTCTGAAAAGACCAAAAAGGCACAATACAGTGAGTGGAACAATGCACAAATAACCCGCACATAGGAGAGAGGAGCTTACGACGACTTTTCGGTCCGACTTGGACCATTTATAAGTCACACTAACACACAAAGGTGTGTTTTAGTAGCCTCTTCTTTTAAGCAAGAACGAGATGAGCATTCAATAATGCTGTTTTTTGGCTTCCTTGCTTACATGTAAAGTTTTGGCACAAGCAACTCACCCATACGTCTCTTTGCATCCCATTACATCACACGAACTCCCATCCTTTCACATACCTAATCCTTCCCATTCCGCGCCACCTATCCGTTTACCTCTTGCATCGCTACATCATTCCATTCTCAGGACACGCATCTAATAGCATCCTGCATCTCCCAATCCTCCCCATCCTTCGCTACGCATCCCTTGTAACCCTGCATCGTTCAATCCTTCCCATCCTGCATCACCTATCCTTTTCAAAATCTGCATCGCCCAATCCTTGCCTTCCCGCGCCACCCATAGCTTACCCTTGCTCTATCTTACCCCAAGATGGCCGACCCTCCCTCCCTGCCTCCCTCCATTCCATACGAGAAAGAGCTAGGACTAATGCATCCAGAATTACTTCACCGAGCTTCCTCCGTAAGAAATTAATTCGTATTTTATTAGACACGGAGAATTCAACGAGATTTCTTTGCCATCTTAAGCTTTTATGTCTAAGTGTAACCTAGTAGCATCCTAGTTTGTCGTAAGAGCGTTAGTAACAAGGTACCAGTATGTAATTCTAGTCTTAGTCATCACATAGGACAAAGATAAGTATCACTGCCGCCTTGTTCTTTAGTCTCTGCTCATTCTTCAATCAAAATAAGATGTTAGCCGTTCTATAGGTGAAGAACTATAGAAACTGCACCTTCCTGCCATCTCTTTCTCTCTCTTGCCCCTCCTTCTGTATCCCCCACCTACTTCCCCCTCCTTCGTGCCTGGGAGGCTCTCTCAGATGCCCCTCCCTCCCTCCCGCCCCTCCTCAGGTATAGGGCTACGCGAGAGTACACGGCCCTCATTGGGTATTGTAGCCCCAAGAACAAAAAGTGGTCCACTGGGAGGGTGGGGAAGTAGGGTGGGATAGGGAAGAGGAAGAGGGGTGTTGTGGGGGAAGAGGTGGTGATGGTGACTAAGGTAGTGATGGGGGAACCACTGGGGTAGATGTATGGGTTTGGGAGGGTAACATAGGCTTATGGGTGGGGCGAGGGACGGGAGGGTAAGTTCATACTCCAAGAGTAAACGTAATGGGCTCTGGAAATTTCTGAATTGTGATATTTTATCCGGTATCTTAGGTTCTTGGTGCTGATGTGTGATGGTGAACGGGAGAATAAGGTGAAGGAGGAGTTTCCTCAATGGTGTAGCTTTACGTCTCATCAAACTTCGTTAAAATGTTTAACGCATTACGAGGAGATAATTCTACGTAATTGGTTGCGACTGCCGTTTTCTATGGTGTTTGCTGACCTTAATAGCAGGAACTAAAGTAAACAGAGACGCCGCCCGAAGTTTGTTAGTTTACTTCATTTTAGGTTGTTCATAGATCATCTCATTATTTTCTGATTCCAAGGTGCTTGAATCCTCAGGTGTCATCCCTTGTTGCTTTCAGTTCAGAGCAAGTAATCCACGTTATGAAATTGTCCTTAAACTTGCTCATCTCTCAGACTCCGCCAACAGTAATTTACAGGAACTGCGAAAACAATTGGTTCAGAGCCATCGTATGCAAAACTTAATAAGATATTAGACCGTAAATTTAAAGAATGGTTTGAAAACTGATGCTTGAAATATTAAATACATAGCAGCTCTGACGAATGTCTCTAACCAGAGACTTGCATTTATTTCATAAGCATTAAAAAGACACGATCTTAAACAGAAACATGCATGCTACACGACCACAAACTGAACGTTGACCATCCAAGGGACAGTTCATAAGTGTGTAAGGTTATGAGGGTTAATATAGGAAAAAGACTAAGTAGTTGTTCAGTAAGCATGGTCAATTTCATCTCAAACTAGAAACTCCAACTTTGATCCGTTTCAGTCTTCTTTTTTTAAATGTATCTTCAGAACATTCTGCAGCAACTTCCCTGAAGTCTGCTTGGTGGCAGTCTGTCTACAGCCACCAATAGACTGTATCTCAGAGGATGTTAATTTCGACTGTTCAGTTCAATGCGAGACCTGTCTTAGCATCTTGCCATTCACACCACTTCTCTCTCTCTCTCTCTCTCTCTCCTCCTCTCTCTCTTCTCGTCTCTCTCTCTCTCTCTCTCTCTCTCTTCTCTCTCTCTTCTCTCTCTTTCTTTTCCTCTCTCTCTCTCTCTCTCTTTTTTTTTACACAGGGTTTGACAAGGTTAAGGATCCCTTGCTTTATTGACAGCTCTCTCTCTCTCTCTTCTCTCTTCTCCTCCTCTCCTTCTCTTCTCCTCTCTCTCTCTCTTTCTCCCTCTTCTCCCTTTCTGTCTGTCTTCTGTCTGTCTGTCTGCTCCTTCTCTGTCTTCTCTCTCTCTTCTCTCTGCTCCTCCTCTCTCTCTCTCTCTCCTCTCCTCTCTCTCTCTCTCTCTCTCTCTCTCTCTCTCTCTCCTCTCTCTCTCCTCCTCTCTCCTCTCTCTCTTTTTTACTCCTTTTTTTTTTTTTTTTTTTTTTTACACAGGGTTTGACAAGGTTAAGGATCCCTAGCTTTATTGACAAGCTATTTACAGGTTAAGGATTCCTAACTTTATTGGCAACTAAGAGCTGTTACCTACATCAGCTCATTTGAAAGCATTTTTAATTGTTAAGAGACATACAAGTAGGGAACAGGATGAAGTTGGAGCCATCTGTGGGCCAGCATTTTCATTTGATCAACTGACTTTATCTCGTTGACATCATTATGCTGTACGAATGTGTTCCACACTCGAGTCATCCTGGGTATGTATGATCTCAGATGGAGTGATGTTCTGGAGAAGGGTACAGCCAGAGTGAAGTTGCTGCTTTCTGCCCGTCTTGTGGCATAAAAGCTTGTTTCACGCTGTCCTCGAAGTGGATCCAAGTGTGGTATTTTGACAACATTGGCCTTGTACATAACAGTAAGGCCACCCACATCCCTCCTATGTTGAAGGCTCTGCTGAAATGACAGATCTATCCAGGATGGGTCCAGGCGAGAGATGAGACGTCTTGCTCTGTTCTCTACTCTGTCAAGCAGTCGCAGATGAGAGGGGGGACAGGCAAACCAAGAAAGTGGAGCATACTCAAGGTGTGAGCGTACTTGCGCCTCGTACAGGATCTTGCGACCCCTACTGTCAAGCAGATGCGAGATACGGCGAAGTGCTGTATACAAGCTTCCTGGCTGCCTTGTTTGCAAGATTTACAACATAGTTCTTCATGGTTAGTTTGGAGTCAAATTTCACCCCAAGGATATCAACTTCTTCTCCAGGTGCCAACACCCTCCCATTCATCCTTACTACTGCACCAGGATTACCATCATGGTGCCTAGAGACGATCATCATTTGCGTTTTCTCAGGTGCAAATGTTACTTGCCATCTATTTCCCCAAGCTGATATAGCTCTCAGCTGGTGATTGATGTAGCTTAGAGCAGCATTTTTATTGTTGTGAAACATACATGTAGGAAACAGGATGAAGTTGGAGCCATCTGTGAGCCAGCATTTTAATTTGATCAACTGACGTTATCGCCTTGACATCATAATGCTGTACGAATGTGTTACAGACTCAAGTCATCCTGGGCAAAAATGATTTCAGATGAAGTGATGTTCTGGAGAAGGATACAACCAGAGTGAAGTTGCTGCTTTCTGCCCGTCTTGTGGTATAGAAGCTTGCTTCTCGCTGTCCTCGAAGTGGAGCCAAGTTTGGTATTATGACAATGTACATAACAGTAAGGCAACCACATCCCTCCTGTATTGAAGGCTCTGCTGAAATGATAGATCTATCCAGGATGGGTCCAGGTGAGAGATGAAACGTCTTGCACTGTTCTCTACTCTGTCAAGCAGTCGCAGATGAGAGGATGCAGAGGATGCAGGCAAATCAAGAAAGTGGAGCATACTCAAGGTGGGAGCGTACTTGCTTCATACAGAATCTTGCAACCCCTACTGTCAAGCAGATGCTAGATACGTCGAAGTGCTGTAAGCTGCTTTGTTTGCAAGATTTACAACGTGGTTCTCATGGTCAGTTTGGAGTCAAATTTCGCCCCAGGGATATCAACTTCTTCCCCAGGTACAACACTCTCCCGTCCATACTTACTACTGCTTTGGCATTACCATCACGGTGCCTAGAGACCATCATCATTTGTGTTTTCTCAGGTGCAAATGTTACCTGCCATCTGTTTCCAAAAGCTGATAAAGCTCTGATGTATCTCTCTCTCTCTCTCTCTCTCTCTCTCTCTCTCTCTCTCTCTCTCACCTCTCTCTCTCCTCTCTCTCTCTCTCTCTCTCTCCCCTCTCCTCCTCTCTCTTCTCTCTCTCTCTCCTCTCTCTCGCTACTCTCTCTCTCTTTCTCCCCAGTCTACCTTCAGGGTCTCTCTTCACATCTGCCTCCTCTCTCTCTTAATTTCCACATTTGCCTATCCTTTCTCTCTATCCCCCACCTCCATCTTCAGACTCTCTCTCCACCTCTGCCTCCTCCCTCCTCCCCTTTGCCGTCTCTCCCTACACTTCCTCTCTAAACTCTCTCAATCCCCCCACCTCCCTCACATACAAAGTTAAACCCCCAGTCAAACCAGTGAGTCAAATTAGAAGAAAAAAAATCTTCATCTCTCATTAGCTTCTTCAATGAGACACATGAGAAGCCTCCTGAAAAAAAAATATTTTGAAAAGGGGTTTCTAGAAACCCCATAGTTCTTTTGTCTTAATATAGGTCAGGTACTGTGACGGCCAGAGTAGTGTTGGTCTCGCTACTTTTATTTTATTCCCTGCGGTTAAGCTGCTGTAATTGGTCATTTCTCACTATTTTGCACAGCGGGGAAATGTGAGTTTGACACCTGAGGTGTGTGTCTGGGGCGGAAATAACAACATGGAGGTAAATTCGTTCAGTGAGAGAGAGCTACACCTCGTTCCTGTGAGGTTATGCCCTTCATGAGGAGGGGAGAGTGATGAGGTGCTCTGGTGCCGGCGAAGACCTCTTGAGTCAAGTAACTTGATCAAACCTGATTGATTCTCATTATCCAGGCGCAGTTGTATGATCCTTATAGTTAAAAATAATAATATTAATGATAATAATAATAATTATAATAATAATAAGCAATAAGATCACAGTAAACAGGTGATATCAAAATGCAAAATAACCACAGTGAAAAAATAGTGAATTTGGAAGCGCTTCCATGGTGTGTGTGTGTGTGTGTGTGTGTGTGTGTGTGTGTGTGTGTGGTTTGTGTGTGTGTGTGTGTGTGTTTGTGTGTGTGTGTGTTGTGTGTGTGTGTACTCACTTAGTTGTGGTTGGAGGGGTCGAATCACAGCTCCTGGCCCTGCCTCTTCATTGGTCCCTGCGTGTGTGTGAGAGTGTGTTTCCAAAAACTTGAGGAAGATAATAGTTAGGAACAGAAAGACAGTGTACAATTCTTTAATCGGAAAACTTAATAAGTCATAAGCCACAACTTTTTTTCCAAATACAATAAAATGAAAGCAAACGTTAATCTTATTGAAATCACTAATTGTGGCATTTAAATCCTCATTATTCTTATAAACCATTAAACACTATTTTTACATACATGTCTTTTGATAAATTTTGCTAACAAGACTCATTGGGATTCATCATGGGTGTGACTGTTGCTTTATTTATAAGGTTTTATTAAACCATCTATATAAGGTAAGTATGGGATGACTAAAAATCTTTTAACCACAACTCATGCAATGCAATTCTTTTTTTAAATAAACTACTTCCAAGCACAAAAGTGAAACAAATACCAGCCACTAGTAGGAATAAACATGTAAAAATATAACATTATATCAGAAAACTAATATTTATTTCAG
This sequence comes from Cherax quadricarinatus, assembly GCF_026875155.1. Taxonomy (NCBI): domain Eukaryota; kingdom Metazoa; phylum Arthropoda; class Malacostraca; order Decapoda; family Parastacidae; genus Cherax; species Cherax quadricarinatus. The sequence goes on along the minus strand of NC_069412.1, from coordinate 25,053,444 downwards.
CCTACAACTGGGAACGTCAGGTTCGGTTCAGTTGTTGGCGAATTATACGGTGCTCCTCTCGACTTCCATTTCATTGTCTTTCTTCCTTTCTTTGCATTTGTTTTTGCTGGTAAAATAAGCATTTATGCCTCTCAGAATATCAATAGTCTTACATGGGTAGTGCTTTAAGGTTATTATTGTATTTAATTTCTCAGTCTAATTTCTGCGACTTAAGTCTTCGTTACTTTTAAGAATTTTTTGAGGAATTAAGAAATCTCAGACAACTGGGTACATTTCATTTTTTATAGAGTTTATAAACTATTACAATATATTTTCATGCAAATCAATAGCTGAACGAATCTGTTATTGTCATATATATATATATATATATATATATATTATATATATATATATATATATATATATATATATATATATATATATATATATATATATATATATATATATATTATATATATGTATATATATATATATGTATAATATAAAAATATATATATATATATATAATATTATAAATATATATATATATATATATATATATATATATACAAACACACATCACACACCACACACACACACACACACACACACACACATACACACACACACACACACACACACACTCACACACACACACACACAGACACACACACAACACACAAATACACACACACACACACACACACACACACACACACACACACACACACACACACACACACACACACACACACACACACACACACTGAATTACTACATAACACATTTAATCTTTCCTCTATGTTTATATGCCAACATATCTGTAAATTCGATTACGTATTTACGTTTCATCTATATATGAATGCAAATGGGATTTCTCGTACACGCGGACACAGATGTATAAATGCCTACAGCTGAATTTATGCATTAATATCTAAACAGCCGAGCACGTGTTGAAGTTGTACATATTTATGTACTGGAGACACCAACAAGGCCAAGGAGGGACTGGCAAAGTTGAATGACCTTTGTGTTGCTGTTTTACCTTTAAAAGAGAACCGAAAAAACATTGAGAACTTACTCGGTAAATAACACCTGAGCTGGTCTGTACTTCTGACTTCTTTACTGCTGTGAGAAATATTGTTTGTAATTTGGTAATTGTTTGTTGCTCCCCAAAATAAATTGGTTCTGATTATTGCGTTAAGAGTGATTTGCTGGGGATTATCGCGCATCAACCAGCCTGAGAATAACAAACTAGTGAGTGAGGAGAGTGTATGTGTGTGTTTGTGTGTGTGCGTTTGTGTGTGTGTTTGTGTGTGTGGTTGTTTGTGTGTGTGTGTGTGTGTGTTTGTGGTGTACGTGTTTTTTTTGTGTGTGTTTGTGTGGTGTTTGTGTGTGTGTGTGTTGTATGTGGGGTTTGTGTGTTGTGTTTGTTTTTGTAGTGTTTGTGTGTGTGTTTTGGGGTTGTGTGGGTGTGTGTGGTGTGTGTGTGTATGTCCCTTTTGTATCACCTATTGAGGTTGCGGGGGTCGAGTCCGAGCCCCTGGCCCCGCCTCTTCCTGATCGTACTAGGTCACTCTCCCTGAGCCGTGGCTTTATCTACCCGTTTAAAAGTATGTATGGATCCTGCCCCACTACATCGCTTCCCAAAAAACTTTCCATATGATACTCTTGGCTGAAGAAATACTTCCTAACATCCTGTGATTCATCTGTGTCTTCAGCTTCCAACTGTGTCCCCTTGTTACTGTGTCCAATCTCTGGAACATCCTGTCTTTGTCCACCTTGTCAATTCCTCTCAGTTTTTTGTATGTCGTTATCTGTCCCCCTATCTCTCTGTCCTCCAGTGTCGTCAGGTTGATTTCCTTAACCTCTCCTCGTAGGACATACCTTTTAGCTCTTGGACTAGTCTTGTTGCAAACCTTTGCGGTGTGTGTGTGTGTGTGTGTGTGTGTTGTGTGTATTGTGTAGTGTGTGTGTGTGTAAGTGTGTGGTTTGTGTATGTGTTTGTGTGTGTGTGTGTGTGTGTGTGTGTGTGTGTGTGTGTGTGTGTGTGTTGTGTGTGTGTGTGTGTGTTGTGTTTATGTGTGTATGTGTTTGTGTGTGTGTGTGTGTGTGTGTGTGTGTATGTGTGTGTGTGTGTGTGTGTGTGTGTGTGTGTGTGTGTGTGTATGTGTGTGTGTGTGTGTGTTGTATGTATGTGCGTATGGGTTCGTGTGTAAGTGATTGCTTGTTCATATTTGTGTGTGTGTGCTGTTTATTATTAAATTATTAGCAACTTATCGAAAATATATTTAGTTAGATTAGGCTAAATTAAATTGCGCTTGTTATAATAAGGTTAGATAAGGTTTCTAAGGTAATTTTTGGTACAACACACACACACACAACACACACACACACCACACACACACACACACACACACACACACACACACACACACACACACACACACAACACACACACACACACATGCAATAATATGAAAAAGGAAACTTGAAGGAAAGTTAAGGAAGAGATGATGGAATATCTAGCCTGGAAGTGCTGGAAGGCTCAGGAAGAGTTTCACACCTAGAAGAAAACGATAAAAATAAAGCAATCCCGTGGTTCAACAAATATTGCAGGAAGGAAGGGAGGAGAGGGAACAATGGCGTAAAATAATGAAAAATGTATAAAAATGTTGAAAGAGTGAAGAAAACAGGGAAGAGAGCTGGAGAGGAAGAAACTAATATGCAAGGGCATGATGGGAAACAGAGATATAATCTAAGTATACACAACTAACCCGCACATAGAAGACAGGAGGTGTTGTAAGGAACTGGTACACCCACGGGTATTGAACACCATGTACAGATCACTAAACAACAGATGAAGAGGTGATAAAAACTTTACAGTGAAGTGGATGCATGAGTGGAGGGAAGGAAAAACAAGTAGGGGCTGAAGCCCCTTAAAATTATATTAGCCCACTAGAGTACTCTAAATAAAACTAATCATTATAACAAAGCCGCTTCAAGACAATTTCG
>NC_069412.1:25042953-25045453 GCF_026875155.1 Cherax quadricarinatus | reverse complement strand
ACTTGGCTCATGTGTCATGAATTACCGATGTTAGGCCTTATTTGTTGATGAATTAACTTGCGCCATGCTCATGTGTGATGACTTCCCATGTATCATGCACTATGTGGGCCGAGTCACTGTGTATTATGTATAATGTTTGATCCGCCGGGCTGGTCGGTCGGTCGGGCAGTCCGGTCCGGCTGTTTGGAGTCTTGTCTTGATGTCTGGCGGCCGCCGCCTCTATCCTCCGCTCCTGGACGGCGATGCGCTCTTAGGCACCCACCACGACGCCCACGATGGTGCTGGTGGAGAGGACAACGTTTCTTATTGTTGGGCATGAGAACAAGCGACGACTTGAATTTTTACGGCCGTCGACTTTGATGATCACGGCATCTCCAAAAACGCCAGAACAAGAGGGAGCCTTTGTCTGAATGCCTTGTGTTTGTTATCAAGCTGGTTTCAGTATTGCTGCGATTAGCGGAAGGAGGATCGAGCCTTGACATTCTCCTGGCGCTTAATGGCCTACGCGGGTTTAACGCTTCATGCAAACAATAAAAATATCACCCTCCTGATCCACGTTCACGCCCAATTTTCAAGTTTATAAATCCTTCCTCATAGTCGTTAATTTTGCTTCACAGGCACCTCTAGTCTAGTATTTTTTAATCCACCAACTCGAGTCATTTTCATATGTAATGCCACCTCCCTCTTCCCCTCCTCTCCCAATCCTCTTTTACTCACTATCAATCGCCTTCAGCACTCGTGTTCGGCTCTCAAACCACCTTTAAAGTTCCTGGTCACACTTGTAATACTTTCAATTAAAATAAACGCCTGTAGCTACACGAAAACTCTCACAAATTACTACTTCTAGGTCAAGTATTAATAGCTGAATAATTTCCGCAAACACACGTGGGTTCATATCAGCAAGAGCAGACACAAATTGTTGAGCGGAATTGATGGAAAAGGCGGAAAGGCGGGACTCGGGTTTGTCTGTTTCTCTTTAAAAGCCAGGAGAGGGAGAACATTTTTAGCATATGAGGAATGAGGTTAGGCGAGCGACACAGGTTCCAGGTTTGGTTGAGTGGGAAATGTCAGTGTTTTTTTTACTCCTTCATCAGCGATTGCTGGACGTAGCTGGACACAGACGAGGTAGGCTTGATTTTGTTGTTTTTCTGTCTCTCGTGGGATACGTTGGCTTGTTCATATGATGTGCTTCTGTAGTGTTTGCTCTCTCTCTCTCTCTCTCTCTCTCTCTCTCTCTCTCTCTCTCTCTCTCTCTCTCTCTCTTCTCTCTCTCTCTCTCTCTCTCTCTCTCTCTCTCTCTCTCCTCTTCTCTCTCTCTCTCTCTCTCTCTCTCTCTCTCTCTCTCTCTCTCTCTCTCTCTCTCTCTCTCTCTCTCTCTCTCTCTCTCTCTCTCTCTCTCTCTCTCTCTCTCTCTCTCTCTCTCTCTCTCTCTCTTCTCTCTTCTCTCTCTCTCCTCTCTCTTTAACTTTTATGAACCACAGAGGGATTTGGTGCATTTTTGTAAATATAATAATAACTTCTTCCTTACCGATTTATTATTAAATTTCCCTTCCCCTCCCTTCTTCCTTTCTTTTTCTATGCTTATTTCCCATCCCCATTCTCCATGCCCCTTCCCTCTTACCCTCACTCCAGCCTTCTCTTTATCCCAACCTTCCACATCATCCATTTCTTATATAGTTTCTCTTTCCCACCACCATACTGTCTCTCTCACTCTCTCTCCTTTCCTGAGTTTCCAGTCCATTCTTTATTTTTTTCATAATCCTATCTTGGTCCTCCCATCTTCCTCCCAACCAGGGGTTTAAAGGAACGCCATCCATCACGCTACTTTCACCTCGGCGCGGTCAGACTCAGATCATGCCACACTAAAGCACTGCAAATTTCCATTGAGGAATTACAGCTCAAACAACAGACTCAAGGCAAGAGCTGAACTGCAGTCCTTCATTACAGGTTTTTTTTTCGGCCCTTCGCCACACGCACGCACGCACATGCAAATGCAGAGAGACAGACAGACACACACACGCACACACACACACACACACACACACACACACACACACACACACACACACACACACACACACACACACACACACACACACACACACACTATACAATATAAATATACAGCCAGACTTAAATCGACCCTCACCACAACTAGTGAGACACACACTCACTACACACACACACACACACACATTCAAACACAGAAAAAACAAGACACACACAAATAAACACACAATCAACACACGAAACACTTAAAACACACACAATGACACACATACACAACACACACACACACATCTAAGATCATGGAAAAAAACAGATAGAAAAGAACAGCAGAAATTAGAAGAGCGATCAGATCAAGAAGCGAATACGGACTTTTGAGATGAGAGGCAGAGCAACAATTTGAGAATGACATTGCATCGAAAGCTGCTATACAGTCACATCTGAAGTGAGATAATAGTAAAGATCCAGGTATCAAGAGTAAAAAAGAGAAGGA
>NC_069412.1:25020453-25027953 GCF_026875155.1 Cherax quadricarinatus | reverse complement strand
CTTTCAACTTTTACTACCTTTAACCACATTCTCAAACTCATCCACTAACCTTTGCAATTTTTCTTTAGAATCTCCCATAAGCACAGTATCATCAGCAAAAAGTAACTGTGTCAATTCTCATTTTGAATTTGATTTCCCATAATTTAATCCCACCCCTCTCCCGAACACCCTAGCATTTACTTCTTTTGCAACCCCATCTATGAATATATTAAACAACCATGGTGACATTACACATCCCTGTCTAAGATCTACTTTTACCGGGAAGTATTCTCCCTCTCTTCTACACACCCTAACCTGAGCGTCACTATTCTCATAAAAGCTCTTTACAGCATTTAGTAACTTACCACCTATTCCATATACTTGCAACATCTGCCACATTGCTCCTCTATCCACTCTATCATATGCCTTTTCTAAATCCATAAATGCAATAAAAACTTCCCTACCTTTTATCTAAATACTGTTCACATATATGCTTCAATGTAACACTTGATCTACACATCCCCTATCCACTCTGAAGCCTCCTGCTCATCCGCAATCCTACATTCTGTCTTACCTCTAATTCTTTCAATTATAACCCTACCGTATACTTTTCCTGGTATACTCAGTAAACTTATTCCTCTATAATTTTTACAATCTCTTTTGTCCCCTTTCCCTTTATATTAAGGGACTATACATTGCTCTCCGCCAATCCTAGGTACCTTCCCCTCTTTCATACATTCATTAAACAAAAGTACCAACCACTCCAACACTATATCCCCCCGTGCTTTTAACATTTCTGTCATGATCCCATCAGTTCCAGCTGCTTTACCCCCTTTCATTATACATATATAAATATATATTATATATATATATATATATATATATATATATATATTATATATATATACAATATATGTGTGTGTGTGTCGTGTCGAATAGGTAAAATTGGTCAATTAGCAAGAATTCATTTAAAATTAAGTCCTTTTAAAAATTTTATCTTATACGTTTAAAGGTATATTTGTTTTCATTTGTGTTTATGTACAAATTAATAATTTTGTACCAAAAGAATCTAGGAAAACTTACCTAATCTTATTATAACAAGCGCAATTTAATTTAGCCTAATCAAACTAAATGTAGTTTAGATAAGTTTACAATAATTTAATGACAAACACAATGAAATATATTTTTTTTCGTTAGGTTCAGAATGATTTTTGCGAAAGTATTGCATACTCAAATTTTCGCTTGCCTTGTTCAGCAAGGAAAGCATTACTATTTAAGCCAAAAATCGCAAGTTTTTACCTATTTGGCACGACACACACACACACACACACACACACACACACACACACACACACACATACATACATATATATATATATATTATATATATATATATATATATATATATATATATATATATATATATGTATATTATATTATATATATATATATATATATATATATATAATATATATATATATATATATATATATATATATATGTTGTATGTGTGTGTGTGTGTGTGCGTGTGTGTGTGTACTCACCTATTTGTACTCACCTATTTGTGGTTGCAGGGGTCGAGTAAACCGTGTGTGTGTGTGTGTGTGTGTGTGTAATGGGTTACGTCACATTTTCAAAAATAGATTTTTATTTTATTTTGTAAAGCATTCATTACAAGCTGTAATTAACTATGAAGAACTCGGAAGACACTCTTCATGATGCTTGGCTAGGCAAACCCACTACAAAGTACGAATAAAATTAAGCGAACTTAAACAACGCAAACTCATTAAGAAAGGCGAGTATAGGGCAACCCTCTGTCTAACGCCGCTGAGTACAGGATAACAGACTCACTAGGAAATTCGATCCCAGGACAACCTGCTTTCGAAGCCTGCATTCACAGGACATATTGCTTGCGATGCTGCCTACTCTCGAAGCCAGTAGAAACCCGAGCGTCCTTCTCTGGAAGCCATAATAACGCGGAATAACCTGCTTGCGATGCCATGCGAACGCAGAAGAGAAAAGGTAAATGAAGCCAGACGAACTCAGAACAGCCTACAAATGAAACCAAGCAACACATCTTTTTCCAGAGACAAGGCCAGCGAACCAACTGTGACCCACACACACAGAACCTCACGAGGGTAAATATTGCCCCACAACGGGGACAGAGGAAACTTGGTAACAGACAACGTCCTCAACACACTCTAAGCTCATACGTTTTAATTCCCTTATTCCCCGTTAAACAGAGAGAAAGAGAGAGAGAGGCTTTTGTTTTTAAATGTTTCAGTTAAATGGATTCGCGTTTTCCCTGATGCTGTGAGCATCTGTTGCGCCGATGTTCAATATTTATATGAATTAAAATGAATATGGGTTAATGGAAGGCTTAAGAAGACACGAAAGTCGCTTGTTATGTTTACCTATAATTTTATATATTTATTATACTTTCTGATGGTCTTTTTTACATATTTTTCTAATTTTATTTGTTTATTGTATTTTTCTTTGCTTCAATGTGCGTATTATATTTTCCTCACGTTCTGTGTTTGCGATATTTTCCTGAAGCTCTATCCGATTTTTATATTTCCTTAAGTCTCTATCTGCTTGTTATATTTTTTCCTCCCTTCTATGACTGAGAAACAGAGATAAAGAGAAAACAAACAATTGCAGCTCTCCTCAGCCTCCATCGCTGTCAGTGAGTGACTATGTCGGTGAGTCATAAATTATGACGCACAAAAAGGGTTATGAAATTCAATATAATATTAAAGCTGCATTTATACAGCGGCGGATTTGTTTGAATATTCGAGACCTCAGCGTCGTCTCTCTCTCTCTCTCTCTCTCTCTCTCTCTCTTCTGTCTGTCATCCACACAGTTAAAACCAGTATATTTATTAATATTCACATATTTGTGGGAAAGGGGGTAATCTGCAAGGAGAGAAAGCATTAAGCTTCTGGTGAAAGGTTTCTCGATACCCTGGATCGAAAAGCTTTTTACCAGGTAAGTAACATCCATAAGAGGGATTAAACGCTATTAAAACACTTCATAGTCGAAATGTACTCTTCATTTAAAAACATAACACACAAACACACACAACACACACCACACACACGCACGTGACTCGACCCTGCAACCACAAATAGGTGAGACAAAAAAGGTGAGTACACACACACACACACACACACAACACACACACACACCACTCACACACACACACACACACACCCCCAACACAACCACAACACCCCACATAAACAACACACACACACACACACACACACACACACACACACACACACACACACACACATACCACACACACACACACACACATATATATTATATATATATATATATATTTAAATATATATATATATTTTATATATATATATATATAAAATATATATATTGTTTAAAGTGGTACATAAACTTTAACAGAAAAGTTAATGACATGAAGGCCAGCTGGGATGCGGGCCGACTCATTGTCGTCTGAAGCATCACCTTTAGTAACACCCGCCCTCTCTTTTCCTGTCTCTCTTACCCAGCAAAACACATTACAATTATTGAAATTAAACGCATTTTCATATCGGACAATTTGCCCCGTCAAGTGAAACTACGTGTTAACAACCCCTAGAGTTGTGTATTTTATATTTTTTTAAGGAATAAAAAAGAACTTGGTTGAAATATTTAATTTGGAGATAATAAGTAGAAATATTGTGGATTCACGTGGACAGTCACTTGGAGTTAGGTGGAGGTGGTAATGGGCTGTGAGACAAATTATAAACCTGAACGAACCGCAAATTTAGGACAGCAAACGTGGAGACGGATTTATTCAGTGGCCTCACGAGATGTTTCTTTACATGGGGTGCCTGGGAGTGGTAGGGGGGCACCAGGAGTAGTGCCAGCAGGAACACGTGGGATAAAGAGTGCACAGTGCCACCTGTAGCTTCATTTGAAAGTCGGTCTTTCGCTTCCAAATTTCGAGGAAGGAGTTTGTGTGCCCTTGAAAATATATGATGAGCTGAGTTAATTTTTTTTAGAGAGGATAGTTCGCATGTTTATTTTCTGAATGTTTCGTGTGAAAACGAAGAAAATGTTTTCCGAACTCACAATGTGAGAAATACACACTGACTTTTCATTTCATTCATAAACGCGGAGAGTCGCCAGCTATTTTGATATAAAATTCGCAAGCCGGCAACCTCCGTGCTATCTGGGTGAGTGATGCCAGTTGTTGCAGGTATTTTGACCGATTGAGTCTCATTAGTCGCTTCATTCATGTTTATAGCGAGAGTTGGTAGTGTGCTGACGGCCGGAGTAGATGGACCGTAAGCCTTCCATCTCACTAACCCAGGATGCGCCAACAACGTGTATTAAAGGGGCTATATTCAACTCCTTCTTATAAGTTATTTGAATATTATATATTAAAATGGAATGCTGTAGAGTGTTGAACTGATGGATGTATGAGCGTGAGATCAGGAAGCAGCATCACAGCGTCTGTCTAGGGACAGCGGCGTTTCTTCCCGCAACTTCCCTAAGAGCGAGTCTCTGGAAGGCTGCCGACACGATGTGATACCGGCACTCCCTTGTCTCCTGCATCTCTGATAAAGACATATGTTTGTCCATCTGAAAAGATGCTTGTAGTAAAAATAATGCCGGACGATGGAATACTTTGAGAATTTAGTTTCGATGGTGGCAAGGAGACATTAAACATTGACGAAGATAGACAGAGAATTTGTGGCAGGCACACGAGAGCGAGGTGCGGCTAGTCGGTAGATGCAGCCCCGAGCCGGGCTGCCCAGGCCTTTGCACCATGGCTGTTGCTTTTGTTGAACTTTGCCTGTGCAAAAACACACCCTTTCTCCCCCTATGCCCCCGCGTGCACGTGCATGCGTATTGTGGCTACGTTTTCCCGGCCCTTAACCAACCATGCACCCCCTTTACTCTTTATCCCCAAAGAACTGGACAACCTTTGCTGCGTAACGCTTAACGAACCGCGCTGCTCTTAAATGCTGCCCCCTGTCGCCCTACTCATCCTGACGCCCTTCATGTTCTCATTTAGTTACTCTTCGCATATTTTCGACGTAGCCACCCGCTTGCTATTCAAACAACCCTTAAAGTCGACAGAAACATTAGACTTTCTCCCTAACCAGCGGTGCACATGAACAAGTTTTCAGCCTCTACGTCTTTCATGTAACCCTTCACCCACGACACCCTTGAAAGGGGGCTCCTTGAAGCCAGGGAAGGATTTTTTAATAAAAAAAATGGAACTATCTTAACCATTCCTCAGATCAAAGCTGATTGTCTCCCATCCCCCAGGCTAAGTACAACCCCTTACCGCTTAAGCTCTTCCCGATAAATATAAAAGTAACATTTCACCCTCGATACTCTTCATTCTACTAACCCATCAACTATTTTTTTTCTCTTTCCTTCATCCATCCTAACTCCATCAAAGCCTTAACCATCTTCTCTATTCTTACACTCTTCCCCTAGCCAACCCTACCAGACCCACTGAATCCCTTTCCCGTTGATTTAGGTTTCAAGTCTCGTCCCAACCCCTTTTCATTTAGATTAGAAACCCACTGAAGGGGCCCCATATAGACCGCCCCTCCCCAAGGGAGACGCCCCTCCCCCACTGCTAAAAACCCTTCTGTTTTTTAAAAATAGATATAATTTTTTTTTTCGGAAACTTTGAAGTTAATGTATGTATGTATATATTTACATATACAACACTGTAGGGTATATTTTTTTTGCATTTTTTAAAATGATTGTGTGTCTAATTCTCTGGATTTGATTAAAAATAAGGTTTATATGCGTTCATAAAAGGACTTTCCATCACACACAAAATTCTTTCGGGGCCCCTTTACAACACAGCTGATTTCCTTCCCCGTCGAAATTTTCCCCGGGCCACCACTTTTTGCCACCCCCGTTTTCACTTATCAAGAACCGCAAAGAAAAAAAAAACCTTTAAAATTGCTTTTCGTCAGCCCGGTTATTGGTGGAGGAATTTTGCAGATAATTGTAAAGGACTTGCTTGGTGTCGGCCTTGGGAAGCCCCCGCTGCCGATCACTTCCTTTACACCCCTGTGACAGCATAACCATGTTGGGTTTTCGTAATCATGCATGCATAAATTTATATATATATAATATATATTATATAAATTAAATATATATATATATATATATATATATATATTTGTGTGTGTGTCTTTATGCATATATATTTATATTAAATAATTTTAAATATATATAATATTTATATATTTATATATATATATATAATATATATAATAATATATATATATATATATATATATATATATATTTAAAAATATATATTTTATATATATATATTATATATTTTTTTTTTTTTATTACACACCGGCGATTCCCCCAAGGGAGGGGGGGCCCCAAAAAGAAAAAATTTCCCATCATTCACTCCCTCCGTCTTGCCCGAAGGGTGCTTTAACTACAGTTTTTTAAAAAGCAACATTACACCCATCCCTTTAGAGTGCGGACTGTATTCCCCTCTCCAGGGCTCAAATCCCGGCCTGCCCCGGGTTTCCCCCAATCCCTTATAAATTTTTATTTGCTCACACTCCCAACGCACCAAGTATTAAAAACCATTTGTCTCCATTCCTCCTATCAAAACGCTCACGCATGCCCGCTGGGAAATCCAAGCCCTCGCACACAAAAACCTCCTTTCCCCTCCCTCCAACCCCTTCCCAGGCCCACCCCTCCCGCCTTCCTTTCCCCAAAGACTGATACACTCTTGAAGTTATTGTTTGCTCCATTCTCTCTACATGTCCGAACCCCTCAAAAACCCCTTTCCCCAGCCCTCGGACAACAGTTTTTTTGGTAATCCCGCCCTCTCCTAACTTCCAAATACGAATTCTTGCATTATATTCACCCCACACATTGCCCTCAGCATGACATCCCCCTGCCCCCGCCTTCTCCTCGCCAAATTCTCACCCAGCTTAACCCATAAAAGAGCGTTGGTAAAATATACTCTCTACATTCCCTCTTTGCCCCAAGGACAAAGTTCTTTGTCCCCAAGACCCCTAATTGCACCAAACCATTTTTTTCCCCTCATCAATTCTATGTTTTCACCTCATTTTTAAGCCCCTCCGTGACACGTCCACCCCCAAATATCTGAATCGCCCTTTCCCCATACTCTCCCCCTCCAATCTGATATTCAATCTTTCATCCCCAATCTTTTTTTTAAAATCATAACCTTTATCTTCCGAAATCACTTTAATTTTCTTTTTTTGCACCCCCTCCCAAATTATCCCAAACCGAAAACTTCTTTCAAAATCCCCCAAGGCAAGTGTCATCAGCAAAGAGCAGCTGTGACAACTCCCCTTTGTTTTGGATTCTTTATCTTTTAACTCCACGCCTTTGCCAAGACCCCGCTTTTACTTCTTTACAACCCCATCTAAAAAATATATTAAACAACGGTGACATCACCATCCTTTTCTAAGGCCCACTTTTACTGGGAAAAAAATTTTTTTCCCTCTTTCCTAATACCAACTTTTA
>NC_069412.1:24997953-25005453 GCF_026875155.1 Cherax quadricarinatus | reverse complement strand
TCTCTTACATTTATCCCTCTATATCACTGAAGCTTCTGTTCTTGCTGCTACTGCTACTATTTCTACTACTGCTGCTTCTGTTGCTACAGCTGATTCCTCGATGCTGCTGCTGTATCTGTTACATTCGCTTCTGCTGTTGAGGTTCTTTTTGAACTTCACTTTAAATACGCCTCATAAGGCTGAGATTTGTGGTCTACAGGTGCTGAGTCCTATGAAGGTGGTGCTAGGACAAGTTTTTGTGACATTCCTGATGGTCCTGATGGTCTTCTAGTTTGATGAATTGCTGATTTTGACGGCTGTCTTGAAGTTTGTACATTATAGCAATATATAAATATATATGAATGTATGGTGTGTGTATGTGTGTATGTATGTGTATGTGTGTGTATGTGTGTGTGTATGTGTGTATGTATGTGTGTGCATGTGTGTGTGTATGTGTGTGTGTGTGTGTTTGTTTGTGTGAGCGAGTGCCTTTGTGTGTGTGTGTATATATATATATATATATATATATATATATATATATATATATATATATATATATTATATATATATATATATATATATATATATATATATATATAGTGTCTGCTTCTGCTGCAGTCCGTGAAAGCAGCACAGAGCCGTCAGGAAGATCCAGCCTTGCACAATACGTGGGCTACAAATCAAACAACTCTAAAATCCTTCAGAAGACACAAAAGGCCAGCAGCAGCAACAGCAGCCGATCCGTCCCCCGACTGCTCTCCCTCTTTTTACCCCACGCGAGAGATTTACGATTCTCTCTCTTCCGTTGCGCTTCAACAAAGATCACGTAAGCTGTGTTGCAAATTGCAAAATGGGCCTCATGACCGGACCGCTGGCCGTTGATAATCGGCAAATGCAGCAAATATTTTAACTCGAGCAGGGAGCAGTACGCTGCACCGAGGCTGTTGGGGTGAGGATCCGAGGGATATGTGTTTGTTGTTCAGGTGTGTGTGTCTCTCTCTCCTCGCTCTGGGGGTACAGGGATATTTCTTTAATTCCTTTCGCTAGTAGACGTGAGTGCTGGGGAAAGAGATAAGACAGGAAATATATACAAGCATGCCTAGCATGGATTTAGCTCATCTCAACGTCGCCCAGGCGATGTCCTCTGCGCTGCTTGCAGTGTTTCCTCTCCTTCCCTCATGATAAAGCCTTATTACTGATCAATAGAATCCAGTCAGGCATCTATAAGCACATTTTCCTGTATTTCAGTATTTTACCTCATTCCCACCATGACACACACACACACCGCCTCACCACTCTTACTGCATGTTACAGCATAACACCCTATCAAACGCTCCGCAGATAAGTCCAAAAAAAATAAAAGCGCATCTCTCTTTAGCTCCACATCCTATCCCCTTTTCCCCCCACTACTCTCCTTCCTCCCTCCCTCTCTTACTTCCCTTGCCCCCTCCCTCTCCCCCAAGTGCCCCTCCACACATCCCCCACCTCTCCCTACCACCTGTCTGTGCAATGCTCTCTTTCGTCTGCTTTGTTTATATCAGCGAAACCTGTCCACCTGTGCTGGCTTAGTGTGTGTAGTGTCTAACACAAGATTTTTGTTCCGGAGCATAATATGCTGACACGAAGAGATCTAAACAGCCGCTGAAAATCTTCTACAGACCTTGTATTTTACATTTCCTGGGGATTTTTCTCCCTCCTCTCTCTTTCCTGACACGTTACCTGGACGCTCAAACGGGGCTGAAGCGGTGTCCAGATTTTCCAGCGAAAGAGTTCGTGTTTGTTGAATTATTCTCTTACACTTACTCGGTGGCCTAGTTAATGACGACCGTCGGAGTGTGAGGCCTCTTCCGCCGCTCCCTCCGCTTAACTCACCGCTCTTCAGGCGTCTTCTTGAAGGTTTTCACCGGTTTTTATTCCCGGTAATGAAGGGAAGCTAGTTGATGAAAGAAGGTGTAACATGTGAGATGGAGGCCACTGTCTTCATTCTCAGTAATACAGTAGCCGCGTTGTTCTGCCACTGCGTTCTTAGTGGCGGCGGCGAATGGGACTGGACGATGAGGTCTTCAGGTGATGCTGCGGTCATCTTTGCGTCGACTGATTATTATCGTTATTCTTTAGGTTTATTTGTGTGTGTGTGTGTGTGTGTGTGTGTGTGTGTGTGTGTGTGTGGTTGTGTGCTGTGTGTGTGTGTGTGTGTGTGTGTGTGTGTGTGTGTGTGTGTGTGTGTGTGTGTGTTGTTAATGTATGTGTTAATGTATGTGTTAATGTGTGTGTGTGTGTGTGTGTGTGTGTGTGTGTGTGGGTGTGTGTGTGTGTGTTGTGTGTGTGTGTGTGTGTGTGTGTGTGTGTGTGTGGTGTGTGTGTATGTGTGTGAGTGTGTGTATGTGTGTGTGTGTGTGTGCTTGTGTGTGTGTGTTTGTGTTTGTTATGTATGTGTATATGCGTGTTTAAATGTGCGTTTGAGTGTAAATAATATCTAGTCACGCTACAGAATTTCCTAGCACATCGATGCTAACTTTAAAATTGTCTCTTCCCACCTTTTTCCTCATAAACTGTTAATATATTTTATTTCACTGTCGAAGTTTCTAATTCATACTTTCACATTGTTTTCCTACTTAATAAAATATTAATTTCGTACTTTCTTGTTAAGTTTTTAATTGCAGGAAAAGGAAATCTCTTTTGACAAAAAAAAAATATCTTATAAAAATATTTTCCAGGTTTGTGAAGTTTTCGAAGTTGTGATCATCTTCTGCCTCTGTGATATTATTGAGAAATAATTTTTTCTCAGCTATTTATCCTCATGACTTTAATAAGATGCGGTTTTGTTTATGTTTAGTATATTTCAAATGCCTATGCAATATACCTTTAGCTTTTTATTATTAGTAAATTTGTTTCTAGTAATATTTATGCGTTATCTATAATTATCTTTGCTTGATTTCTTTCGCTTTATTTTTTTCCTTCACTATTTTTCTCTGTATCCTTCATTATTTTACTTTATTACATTCCTCCATTACATTCTCTTTCCTTGATTTCGTTTGCTCTTTTTTTTCTTACACTATTTTCCTGTATTACCTTCCTTCATTGCTTTCTGAAATTTCGAAATTTCTTACTATTTCTTACTATTTCTTACTTCCCTTCAGCTCATTACAAATTTTAAGCAAAAATGTTACAGTTAACATCGTTTCGAATACATTCATGTTTTTTTTCTTAATCATACAATATAGTAAGAAAAATCTTTTGCGGTAAAAATTTCTAGGAAATAAAATTGTTCACACCAGAACAAACAAAGGTGCAAGTGACAAGAATCGTATTAGTTCGGATTTTTATTTTACTTCGACTTATCACCAAACTTAACCTACAGACTAATTTTATTTTACTTAGAGAGGTCCCTCGTTGACTTAGATATTTCCCATCGCTTTACTGAGAGATACCTTCATTTTATTTAGAGATTAACTTCATGATATTCAACAACAATATTAACGATCTCACAGTAGGGGAAAAATATATATGAACAAAATAAAAGCAAAATAGATATCAGCGTAAAGGAATAATTTGTATTTCTTTTTTTATATCCACACACATCGTTGAAAACTCTGGCTTCCGCGTGTTGTGGGGAAAAGGGAAGAAGGGACATGGGGGGGGGGGGGGTGGTGAGAAAATGCTTGAGTTGCGCATCTTTAAGGTCGGCGAGCCCCAACGAAAACTGTGAAATTGTTACTTTAAGCTCTGACATACTTGTACATTATTTAAATCATGTTATCGCTGGCAGTCAAACAGCTGTCTTCTTGGTGTGTTTTGAGGCAAATGTCAGACAAAATGCGGTTTGTATATAAGTTTGTTAATTCTATCTCGTTTTATGGTTTAAAGAGATTTTTAACAAAGAACATTTTCTTTACACAATGCTCTATCCACTGGGGTTTATTAAGTACTTTATTAAGTTCTCAATGGGTGAAATTTTGTATACAGTATACAAAAGTTTCCTTATATAAATAAAAGTTTCTTCAAACTTCTTTATACGCCCATTTACACGCTTGCAGTCAATTATCCACACACGTTTTACTACACGGGTCGCTTCCCACTACAGCACGGTGACCTGGGTTGCTTCGCACTACAGCAGGGTGACCTGGGTAGCTTCCCATTACAGTAGAGTGACCTAAAGAAAGAAGAGAGTACGCACCATCTTCCTAACCTGTTTCATAATTCTCATTCGTGTAAATGCATCTCATTTTACTACTGGGACAGTTTTTAACACTTGATAATTTAGTAATAACCTCTAGTTATTTGCATCGAATTAGGATGAAAAAAATATTGCTGAGAAATCACAAAAGACGAAGTTGATATGATTTTTGACGCTTACACAACCAATGGAAAGCCAATGTACTTTTAGATGACACAGTGTTGATGAGGTGCGTATTTGTGTTTTGTCTCCGTTTAAAAATACAGTAACATAGGTACTAATTACAGAGCTGACCTTTGAGAACATTGCCGTATTTTGTATTTTATGAGAGAACACATTAAGGAAGTCATGCTCATGCAAATTTAAATTACAGTGGAGTTTTCAGGACCATACACAAAATAGATTGTTTAATATATATATATTTCAGATGTATTATCCTAAGGAACATATTAGGAAGACAATATGAAGAATAATGTTACTACGGCGAAGAGCCCTATGAAGAAAATCACAAGCCTGGTCGCCCGTCCGCCCGTCCGCCCGTCCGCCCGCCCGCCCGCCAGCCTGCACACAAGCCTCCACACCACCTGAGGCTACAGATAGCAACTTAATTGAATGTGTCATACATGTATTGGACTACCATGGATGGTGACATACGACCTGACCAGCATATGTAGTCCCCTGCTTCATCTCAAGCAAATATTTTCTTGATCAAGTTGACACCATAGTCCTCGCTACTACGACCATTATTACCAAACCACAACCACTGCCACATAACCACAGGACCATTATTACAATACTGTAACCACCACCGCTGCCCCAGTACAACCAGTACTACAATGTAGTCAAATCAACACACCAACCAGCAACACACAGGTGCAACAAAAGCAAAACAGTCACTATTAGCAACACTACTACACTGCAAGTACACCAATACTACCACTACACTACACTACCACCAACACAGCACCACCGTCACCATCTCTCATTACCAACATCACAAGAGAAACATACCACCTCACTACAACATAGAATTATCAGCACCGCCACCACGGCACTACCCTAACAACCATTACTTCCACCACTCTACCCCAGCAATACCACCACCACAACAACCACTTCCACCATCATCACACTATCACCACCATACTAATACTATTACAACAACACCCACCGCCACAATATCACCATAACTCCACTACACTACCACTAGGACCATTGACTCCATATTGGTACTGTTTACCCTAAATATTTGACGTGCGTTTTATCGATGGATGATTTTCTTTCAAGGAATTAGCTTCAGATGGTAAAATTAGTTTTAGATTTGCTGCACCTAGAAAAATAAACAATCAAATTCACACAGATACAGATATATTTTTTTATTAACGTCGGCCGTTTCCCACCAAGGCAGGGTGGCCCGAAAAAGAAATACTTTATCATTCACTCCACCACTGTCTTGCCAGAGGCACGCTTACACTACATTTATAAAATTGCAATAATATTAATATATATATATATATATATATATATATATATATATATATAATATATATATATATATATATATATATATATATATTATATATATATATATATATATATCCTGCCTTAAAAAAGCCACGGCTACAATATTACTCCTTTAAGTTTGAATAAATACATGTATCACTAAAATACTATTAAATATTTATACGTATATGCTCGCCCTCAATGATAAATATAAGCAAATCATGCATTATAAATTAAAATTTACTACACGTTTATTTACTACTTGTGTGAATCCCTTATAAGTATTAAAGTAAAAATCGGTTGGGAAAAAAATATCTGGCTTTGCTCAACAGCTGATTTTTGTTTATATTGTACATGAATCTGCTCCGGCTGGTAGATGCCACATGTCGCTTGTTTGCTGGTTTAT
Source organism: Cherax quadricarinatus (assembly GCF_026875155.1). NCBI lineage: Eukaryota > Metazoa > Arthropoda > Malacostraca > Decapoda > Parastacidae > Cherax > Cherax quadricarinatus. The sequence goes on along the minus strand of NC_069412.1, from coordinate 24,999,388 downwards.
TGGTTTAAAGTCTGTCGACTACACATGGGCCATTAAGGCTGCATGTCACCTTGACATTACCAGTCAACGGTATTTTAATCCCTAATGTAAGGAATACAGAATACTACTGATGTATTTTCACGGAGCCATACACCTCTCGGTGTATATAACTCTGCGTGTGTTTTGTGATGTATCTCAATGTTTTCGTATAATTTCATTTGTTTTACGTTCATTTGTATTTTTGTTTAATGGTTTTGTAAGGGCGACTGTGCTAATAATAATTTTATATCAGTAATAGTTATAGTAAGGAAAAGGTTAGTAATATTACCAGTTAAAAACAAATAAAAATTTTGTTAGGAAATAATATATTATTAATATATAGGATAATGGCATTTACTCTGAATTACATTTCAATGAAATATTTTTGTAATATTAATTTCACAAATATTTTTTATTATTCTTTTACTTTTGTTATTACTGTTAAATTTTAATAACATTAGCATTTTTTCAGTATATTACCATACTCAATTTACTTTATTTTAGTGCTAATATTTTTATTTAACTTTATAGCCAATTCTTCAGAGGCCAAGTGATAGAATAACGACTGACTGCAAGTTTCCTTTATTTCCTGTGTTGGTTGGAGTGCTCGGGGTTGTGCACAGAGTATCTGCGTGGTTGTGTACAACATGCGTATGATTGGTTGCGTCTAGCGTGTGTGGTTGAGAAAAACCCGTGTGTTACCACCGGTAAATAAAGCTTTGTAACGCACTCTAAGCCTCCGCTAGTTGCATGTGATTCAAGGAAATCGTGAGTTTGCTACATGTTAGCTAAACCTCCCTCCCTCCCTCTCTCTCTCTCTCTCTCTCTCTCTCTCTCTTCTCTCTCTCTCTCTCTCTCTCTCTCTCATTAAACAAAATATCCATCAATGACTTCTGGCTAAAATAAAGACACATGATACATAAGACAAGTTTCATGAGTGGATTAATGACTGGCTCGCACATAAGAAACAATGAGTAGTACTCAATGGAGAGGTGTAAAGAGTGGAGTTTCTCAGGGATCAATGCTTGCTCCAATCCTTTTCATAATGTACACAGGGCCAACATCTAAGTTAAAATTTGCAAATGACAAAAACTGGGAAAAACGCAGCATTCACAGCAAATTGTTTGAATATTCAGAGTGATCTGGATATGTTGGTGCAGCGGTCGGAGAAGTGGAAAATTAAGTTAAATGTTGACAACTGCATAATAATTTGTTTTCGAAATAATGATTTCAGACATGAATGCAAACTGTCTGATAACACTCTAAGCGAAAAACAGCAAGAGGTAATCATAAGCAGTGACATCAAAAGTACTAAAGAATGTCTGCGAGTAGCAAAGGGCTTCCTAGTTATAAAACATTCTATAAGGCACATGTTAGAATATATCGTCAGACTTTTGTTTCTAGATTACGTAGAACA
>NC_069412.1:24972953-24995453 GCF_026875155.1 Cherax quadricarinatus | reverse complement strand
TTTCAAGCACCTTAACTACTGGGAACGCTTGGAAGCACTTGACTTGTACTCGTTGGAACGCAGGAGGGAGAGATATATCATAATCTACACTTGGAAAATCTTGGAAGGAGTGGTCCCAAATCTGCACACAGAAATCACTCCCTACGAAAGTAAAAGACTGGGCAGGCGATGCAAATGCCGCCAATAAAAAGTAGGGGCGCCATTGGTACACTAAGAGAAAAACACCATAAGTGTCCGGGGCCCAAAACTGTTCAACAGCCTCCCATCAAGCATTAGGGGAATTGCCAATAAACCCCTGGCTGCCTTCAAGAGAGAGCTGGACAGATACCTAAAGTCGGTGCCGGATCAGCCGGGCTGTGGCTCGTACGTCGGACTGCGTGCGGCCAGCAGTAACAGCCTAGTTGATCAGGCCCTGATCCATCGGGAGACCTGGTCATGGACCGGGCCGCGGGGGCGTTGATCCCCGGAATGACCTCCAGGTAACCTCCAGGTATATATATATATATATATATATATAATATATTATATATATATATATATATATATATATATATATATATATATATATTCTTAATCTGGGTATAACTCTTGTTATTATATGAGTTATACATCAGTCTAATTGCTTTTATACGAGCGGAACTATTTTTTGCACCTGTGTGTTGAAACTGCATTTCTTAACTATTATTATCACGCTCCTTATTTATATTTATCAAAGTTCTTTAGCATTTATGCACATTATCTTTATTGACATCTGTTTGTGATATTCGTTGAAGTATCCTTACTCTTTCTTTTTCCATGTATACGTTTATCTGCATTTCTCAGTGATTTTCACCTGTGAAAATCGATGTTTCTCATCTTTGCTTTTTTTTCGATCTATATTAAAGTATATCTTCGTATACCAAGGAGCATTTTTTGAGAAATTTAGAGATGTTCTTCATTTTCAGCTATCTATTTATTGTATTTGGGTCTATCCATATTATGGATGTAATATCCTTATTATCTCAATAATTTATGTTTATATTTTTCACCACACATTATTACCCAATTGTGTGATTATGTGTAACTGTATTATGTGTCTTTATACACATGCTCTTCGCCTGTTTATACTAATGTTATTCATGTTTTCTGTGTATACATATTATTTGTTTGCTCATACGCTTCTTTACTATGTATATTTCTTATGGGTGTATTTCTCTGTATTCATATATTCAACTTTTTATCTTCTTATTTCCATGTTTTTTTTTTAATCAGCATATATCTATGTTTTTCTCGTCTATTCATGTTTCTAATCTGCGTAAGTCAATCGATTCACTGCATAAAGGAATCCAATATCCAGAGAAAATGGAATGAAACTTTGAAGCAGGAGGTGCAACACAGATGTGGGTAAAGTTTCTCTTGTGGGATATCGTTCACTAAAGTAGTCTACCCACTAAAGCTGCAACTTGACAAAAACTTTGCAAATATCAAGCTGAATTAGTTATTGTGGAGAGGTTTGCAGTGTCGGACAGGTCAGGAGGTCTCTCAGGACGATAACTTGGCAGTGTGCCACAGCAACGCCTAATAGAAATAGTAGTAAAAGTAGTGCTAGAGCAATAGCAATAATAGTTCGATCAACAGAAATTAAACTTCAGTTTTATCTACAACACTTTCAAGGACTATTTTCTATAAATTAGGAATAAGTTTAGGATTTTTTAATATGAGGCAAAGCGGCTGAAGGGAGTGGAAAGCGAGAATGAGAGAGAGTGAATGAGCCAGAGAATATGATAATTAAAGTGTCATAGAGGTTGAATGAAGAATGCAAATGGTCCAGCCAAGAAGGATGCTCGTAGTGTTGGGGTGAGAGAGTTCGTCCTCTCCACCCTTTCACCCTCCACAGCCCCAACTCTCTCTCAGTCACCTCCCCACCAAGTCCAACCTTCCCATGCCACCACAAAGTCTGCACTGAACCAAACCTTAAAATCTGCACCATCGCATCCCATCCCTTGAAACACATTACGACTTTACGAAAAACCTAGAACACACATCTGTATATGTATGTATGCATGTATATATATATATATATATATATATATATATATGTGTGTGTGTGTGTGTGTGTGTGTGTGTGTGTGTGTGTGTGTGTGGTAGTATTTAATCACTAACACTGTGGCTAGCCGGAGGATCGAACCCGTGTTGTTTTAGCCTACCTCATGGCGAGCGAAAATTCACGACACTCTAAACCACTGGACCATACAATCCTACCTAGGATTGCATGGTCCAGTAGTATAAAGCGTCGTGAATTGTCGCTAACCATGAGGCGGGCTAAAACAACACCGGTTCGATCCTTCGGCTAGCCACAGGAGTCTTTCACGCCTCTGTATACAGTACGTCATACAAATACTGGAGTACTACAGGATGTGCAGAGGTATGCAATGACACTAATCCCGGAGCTAAGGGGTATGTCCTGATGGCATTAGAGAAAAGGACTAGGTGGTTATACGATAACAACGTACAGAATATTGAGAGACAAGGCAGAGTGTTCGAGAGACTGAGAATATGTACAAGAGGGCACAACTAGAAGATAAAAACACGAATGAGTCACAGGGATGATAGGAATTGTTTCTTCAGTCTCGGGATAGTCAAGTAGAATAGGTTAAGACACTCGAAGCCAGGAAAGAGTGAGCACAGTAGCAGCTAGCGAAAAGGCGGGGCCAGGAGCTGAAACTACACTTCTGCAACCACATATAGGTGAGTACACATGCAGAAAGCGCACACATACACACATACACATACACACACACAATTCACTATTCAGTAATTTCTCCTCTCCCAGACCCCTCAAATGCTGAATCTCCCCTCAGGCTTCGGAAGAGGGGAAGTCAGTCGGGGACACGCCCATGCTAGCAGACGTCACCTAAAGACCTCCATGTCCAAATACCATCTCTTCTCCTATATCATCAACAACAAACAGAACCTAAAGAATGCCATGTTTAAATACCAAATCTCCTTTATCAGTTCTTTCTATTTACTAGTTCTTCTAAATATTGCAATAATTTGGTAGCTAGTTGCTTTAGTGTTCCTAAGTTATTCTATCCTAACCCTTTCAAGCCTTTCTGTTGCAACCCTAATTGCTGTTGTCAAGCCCTTCTGTTTTTGCCTTAGTGTTGCGAAGCCTTTCTATTGCGGTCCTTAGTCATAGTGCTGCCAAACCTATATTTTCAGCTCTTAGTCTTACTGATACCAAATCTTTCCTCTCCAGTCCATAGTATTAGTGACGCAAAGCCTTTCCGTTTCAACCCTTAGTGTTGATGTTGCCTAACCTTTCAATTCCAGTTCTTAAATTCTTAGTTTTTCCAAATTTTGTGTCTCAGCCCTTAACCTTAGAAGCCGCGTGTCAGTAGTGAAAAAAGGGAAGTGTTTCACCACGAGCACAAACTTTGACTGAGTCAAGAAAACAATACTTAAGCATTGAAATAGTGTTTATGATGCTCTCAAAAGTGTGTTATCATAAGACAAAGACCTGTGTTAGCTCATTTTCCTTGGTCAAATAATTAACAACTAATAGAATCCTAATGCTACCAAGCCTTTCTGCCCCAGCCACTGAAGCCATGGTTATGTCAAGCCTTGCTGCTCCAACCCGTAAAGTCTTAGTGCTTCCATGCCTTTCTCTTTCAACTGTACCAAAACACACACACACACACTAACACACACACACACACACACACACACACACACACACACACACACACACACACACACACACACACACACACACACACACACACACACACACACATTTGAGAAGAGCAAACTTTGCAGGAATGAGGGAATTCCCGGATGCAGTACAATAGTAAAGGGAACTAGAAGGAAAGTCAGTGAATGAGATGATGGAGCACCTAACCGGCGAGTGCCGGGTGGTAGACGAGAGCTTCAAACCCTGAAGAAGTGGATATAATAATCAGAATACAGAGAACTCGTGGTTCAACCAAAGATACAGAGAGGCGCTAGTCCCATAGCCAAGAGAAGAGCCTGAAAAAACATCACCTGGCGACATTATAGGATGGAAGACCCAGAGAAGATATGATGACAACATACAAAATACACAGAGAACTTAACAGGCTGGATTGAAATAGAGCATTCAAAAGACGAGAAATGGATACACCAAGGCACAGTTGAAAGTCAAAGATACAGATGTGGGGAAGCATTTCTTCCACCTCAGGGTGGACAGGAAGTGAAATGATCCTGAAGCAGCAGTGGAGGAAGACTCCATACATAACTGAAGAATAGTTACTACAGAGCCCACGAGGCTAGGCGGGAGCAACTCTGGCAAGCGGCAAGTTAAAAAGACATACAGTCTGAAAAGTATAACTCGACCCCCAGCAGATACAAATACATAAGTACAAGGAGATATGTGTAAACACACACACACACACACACACACAAATACAAGCGCGTGTCCACATACATTAAATATTAATTTCCCATGACAAATAACAGCATAATCAGAACATCCAGTGATTAACATATGCCTGACAATTACTGATCTCTTTAAGTGGGGTGGGATAAACTGGTGCTGAAGCATTTATTGTATCACACGCTATTGTAATAATCTTTCTTCATTTTCTGTTATATATTCTCTGGAAGATTTAAATATTCCTCTTCATTTTGAATTAAGTAACTACCTGAAATCAAGTAAAAAAATGTTCTAGTTATATTTACATGAAATATTCAAGAGTATTATAACTATACATTCAAGATTATTATAAGTAATTTAGATTAGACCCCACCAAGAGGTTTTTGAAAGTATATTCCACGTATACTTAACATTTTAAATTTCTTCAACTTTTGGTTCGAAGTAACAGTTATTTTTAGAGACAAATATTAATAAATATGTCAAACTAGTATCGTAGTTATGGCTGTTTTTGGAACGCGTTTAAAAAATAGGAAGTGTTTTAGCAGCGTTTTTAGGTTCCACAATGGTATTGCATACTCTAAGATGGGCCTGACATATGCCATATACAGCAACATATGTCAGGCCGGTTGATGTGAACCTCTGGCAATAAGGTAGAGATTATGCTTACCCCAGGTCCTTCTTTCTGAGTGAGGTCTTCGGCCTCTGTTCCCCGAGTTAATACTCCGTGTCCGATTATCTGGCCCCTTTCCTGGTCTTCATAAACTTACATTTGCTGGGACTGAATTCAAGCAATCACTTATCTGACTAATCCCGCAGCTTGTCTAGATCCTTTTGCAGCCTTTTTCCCTTCCGCATTAGTTTTGCATTAGTTTTACATTATCTGCGAATATAGATACATCTGAGTCGTTTCCATCCGATATGGGGTTTACAGAAAAACAGAAATACTGGTCCTAATACGGGTTCTTGTGGTACACCGCTTGTTACTCTTCTCCACTCTTGCATTTCCTCCTGGATAATCACTCCTTGCTTCCTTTCCCTATTTTAAATCTGTTTGCACATCATCCTTGTTTTTTTCTTCTTCCTTGTAGGCTTCTCGTAACGGCTGACAGAAGTATAGTTTAGACTTTTGACATATATATTACTTTATTGGTGTTTATTTCTTTTGATCAGGATAAGCAGCTCTGTGATCTTTTAAGTACTTAGTGCAGAAAATGTTCCTCCTCTTCGTTGTCATTTTCAGATTGTGATGTCTGTCTGTCAAGCTATTTCATTAATAACTTTCATTGGTGGAACTCATCTTTGTACAGTTCACCGTTGTACTATTCAGCACATTTTTTTTGCTAAAAGACGTTTATAGGAATCTTTTTGATTAAGAAAAAAAAAACGTCTACAATATCCCGTGTTGGTGGATGAGCGTCTCCAGGATTTTGTTAAACTATTGCTATTTTGTTGTGTGTTTCAGCGGGCACTTCGTCATATAAAGCGTAAGTGGCTAATTACTCATACAGACACAAAAGATGACGCAATATATTTCCTAGAGCCTTTTAATTGTATCAGCCATTTACTATCCCAATGGAAGTTAAAGGCGCCTAGCGCCTGATTTTTTTTTAAATGTGCAAATTTCTTTTGGAATTTATGTCTTTCTATGAGAATAGATAGATAATTGTTATATTTTTCCGATTATTTTTTTTTAAATTCCTTGACATGTCGTCAACACAGGCGAGGCATCTCGATTACTTAGTCTAGCAACATGAACGCTGTTCTTCCATTACTTACGTTTTTTCTTACAGTAGTTAATCCAAGTATATAACTTATATTGATGGTATTATATATCGTTGCTTTGTGGTAAGGAGAGTGAGAAACAGAAAAGTCAGACCCACAGACACATGCAACTGGAGTTGCATCATGTAAAAGGTGAGAGACACAGCAAAATCAGGTGATATACTGTGTTAACCAAAATACAACTGCATTGAGTCTCATATTTATCAAAGTTTCGCAAGTATGAGGGCCTAACAGACGCACGTAGCAGACCGTAATGGGCGAGCATGTCTCCTAGGAAGGGAAGGAGGGAATCAGGGAACCGCCCCGCCCTTACAGGAAGATATGGAAAAAAAAGTTACAATAGTCTTCACAAGACAGCGACGGTTGGGTTTCTTCTCTTCCCGCGTTATTTTAAATGTTGGGCGGGAACTCTTGAAGGCGATTTACGCGCGCGCTCGTGAGCACATACACACAGGCACACGCTCTCACACGCACACACAGCGATATAGTGGAGGCAGAATCCATACATAGCTTTAAGCAGAGGTATGATAAAGCTCACGGTTCAGGGAGAGAGACCCAGTAGCGACCAGTGAAGAGGCGGGGCCAGGAGCTTGGACTCGATCCCTGCAACCTCAACTAGGTGAGTACAGAGGTATGATAAAGTTCATGGAGCAGGAAGAGTGACCTACTAGCGACCAGTGAAGTGGCAGGGCCAAGAGCTATGAGTCGACCCCTGCAACCACAATCAGGTGAATTAGGTGAGTACACACACACACATACACACACACACACACACACACACACACACACACACACACACACACACACACACACACACACACAACACACACACACACACACACACACACACACACACACACACAGCACAAACACACACACAAACCACACACACACACACACACACACACACACACACACACACACACATACACACACACACACACACACACACACACACACACACACACACACACTCACACACACACACAAAGCACATACAAAGCTGGAGGACCAGGCAGGAATAACATGGAAGGCACTGCATTGGATCAGGGAATACCTGTCAGGAAGACAACAGCGGGTCATGGTACGTGGCGAGGTGTCAGAGTGGGCACCTGTGACGAACGGGGTTCCACAGACGTCAGTCCTAGGACCGGTGCTGTTTCTGGTATTTGTGAAAGACATGACGGAAGGAGTGGACTCCGAAGTGTCCCTGTTTGCAGATGATGTGAAGTTGAAGAGAAGAATTCAGTCGGACGAGGATCAGGCAGAACTACAAAGGGATCTGGACAGGCTGCAGGCCTGGTCCAGCAACTGGCTCCTGGAGTTCAACCCCACCAAGTCCAAAGTCATGAAGATTGGGGAAGGGCAAAGAAGACCGAAGACGGAGCACAGTCTAATGGCCAGAGACTACAAACCTCACTCAAGGAAAAGTATCTTGGGGTGAGTATAACGCCGGGCACATCTGAGGCGCACATCAACCAAATAACTGTTGCAGCTTACGGGCGCCTAGCAAACCTAAGAACAGCATTACGATATCTCAGTAAATAATCTTTCAGGACCCTGTGCACCGTGTTCGTTAGGTAGCACCAGTTTGGAACCCACACATAGGCAAGCACGTAAGGAAACTAGAGAAAGTGCTAAGGTTTGCAACAAGACTAGTCCCGGAGCTAAAGGGCATGTCCTACGAGGAGAGGTTAAAGGAAATCGACTTGACGACACTGGAGGACAGGAGAGATAGGGGGGATATGATAATGGCATATAAAATACTGAGAGGAATCGACAAGGTGGACTGAGACAGGATGTTCCAGAGATGGGACACAGCAACAAGGGGTCACAGTTGGAAGTTGAAGACTCAGATGAATCACAGGGATGTTAGGAAGTATTTCTTCAGCCACAGAGTTGGCAGGAAGTGGAATAGATTGGAAAGTGTTATAGTGGAGGCAGGATCCATACATAGCTTTAATAAGATGTATGATAAAGCTCATGAAGCAGAAAGAGTAACCTAATACCTACCAGAGAGGAGGCGGGGCCAGGAGCTGTTACTCGACCCCTGCAACCTCAACTAGGTGAGTACACACACACACACACACACGAACCACAACCTCAGCACAGTCTTTAAGTACATTTATACACAAGAAACACATTCACACATATACACCACATACACACACACAAGCACACATACACACACAGTAACACACAAAAAAAGGGAGAAGGCCAAGTATCTATTGACAAGTACCTTCGACAAATGGTAACTAACATGCACACACATACACATTCACACACACATTTGCATACATATACAGAGATGTACGTGTAGAGTGCATAGATGTACACATCACATTCATACACACACATCACATTACGTGGTCATAAAGTTCACAAGAGACTGCATCTGTCTATAGAAGGATTATGGCCTCTGCCACCTGGCTACATCATCCATAGACCTTCTCTCTCCTGGAGTACCTGTTACACTGACCAGTGTCTTCAAAGATACTACCCCCCATAGTACCTGTTACACTTACCAGTGTCTTCAAAGATACTACCCCCCAGAGTACCTGTTACACTGACCAATGCTTTTAAAGATCCTCTCTACCCCTCTTAGTGCCTGTTACAGTGACTAGTGTCTTCAAAGACCCTCTGTACCGGTACCCTCGTAGTGCCTTTTACATTGCCCAGTGTTTTCAAAGACCGTCGCCACCCCAGGAGTACTTATTACATTGACCAGTGTCTTCAAAAACCCTCTATATCAGCCATAGTGCCTGTTACACTGACCAGTGTCTTCAAAGGCCCTCCCTCCGTGAAATGTACCCGTTACACTGACCATTGTCTTCAAAGACCCTCACTAACCCCGGAGTACCTGTTACACTGACCAATGTCTTCAAAAACCCTCTCTACCCCCCGTAGTACTTGTTATACTAACCAGTATCTTCTGGCTACTTGGCTACACCAGCCAGCATCTGTAGCAGCCTTCCCTTCCCACGGAGTACCTGCTACACTGACCAGTGTCTTCAGCAACCCTCTCTGACCACGGAGCACCTGCAAAGAGCTCCTGCTTTTATTTCCTCATCTGGTAGATGGTCACTTTTTTTCGGTTTGTGATGCGAGGTTCTTTGGTGCAAATTCTTATTCCTCCGTAAGCCCTTAGCTCATGGTTGTACGATCTCTGCCGATATTTCAGGTCATAAATGATCTTATAATGTTACCATTGGCATTAGAATATATATATATATATATATATATATATATATATATTAATATTATATATATTATATATATATATATATATATATTATATATTATATATATATAATCGCAAGGAGTTTTTCGCTCTGTGTATATATACATCACGAATTATATCTTTCGGACTATGCAGATTAAGTTTAGTTAAATCTCTGCTTTAGGAATTAAAGCATTCTTGATGTATCCGTTCAGACGCAATGCGGTCCTAATGATTCAGGATACATTTGATATATCTTAAACCTTACAGGTGAGCTTAATCATATATTTCAATTAAATCAGATCAATTTAGTTTTCAGTGCTGAGTCAGTCTTTGTAAGCTCTTTGATCCACATATCATTTTTTCTTACAAATTTTTAATCTCTGTGGTCATATTATAAGGCCGTAGATCAACCCTTCGGGTAATCATTCGTTTTAAAATTAAAAATTCTTTCTTGGAGAAAGTATGTATTGCACTGAAATATACGATGATTTTCCATGGACGAAACATCGTATTGTCGATAACTTTGAAGACAATGATACAAGTTGCAGAATAAGTATTTATTTACTCTACGTAAAACCTTTTCATGTCATTGCTTGATAAAGGTCTACACAGAGCGAAACGTTGTCTCATTATTTGTTTCTTCTAGCAATCTATTGCACCTATTGTTTTCTCTAGTAATCTGTTTCATATGTTAAGAAATAATAATAATAATAATAAAATTAATAATGATAACAACAGCAACAACAACAACAACAACAACAACAACATTAATAATAATAAATAATAATAATATATAATAATAATAATAAATAATAATATATATAATAGATATATAAATAATAATAATAATAATAATGTAATATAATAAATTATAAAAGAAGTATTAAATATATTTTAAATTTCATAAAAAGACAAAATATATAGGCACTAAACTCAGGCTCGAAGCATACATTTGTTTAATATTAAAAATTACACACCTGTTGAACATCCCTCAAGGTAATTACACACCTGATGAACATCGCCCAAGGCAAATACACACCTGTTGACCATTCCTCAAGGCAATTACACACCTGTTGGCCATCCCTCAAGGCAATTACACACCTGTTGACCCTCTTGTCAATTAAGGACAGTGTCTGTCTGATGAAATCAACCTTCCAAATCTATACAGTTTTATATGATGAGTTTAGTATTTTTCATTACCGTCAATAAGATTAATAATTTGATGCCTATTTTGACTGTTTTGTATCTCCTGAAAAGGCTGAACTGGATTAATGAAGCGTTTGACAGAAATACGTACGTTTTGGCCCAGACTAGATGATTAATTTCTCCGCTATAGTAAATCAGCCTTGCTGCTGATTATTGCACGCATTGGTTAGGTAGTTATTCATTCCAGTAAAAGAACATCATGAAAACGAAATCAGACGCCAAAGATGTGCCTAGAACATTTCTTGCTTAAATACAAAAAAAAAAGGATTTTGGTAGGCTATAGGAGCATCGATCAATAAAGAATTACATCATTGCTCGCGAAGGGTGATAGCGTTATTTATTTTGAAGGGAAATAAAGCTGCAAAAATTTGTGGAAAATTTTGTTTTGAAAGCCAATTGAAAATCAAAAGACTGATGATTCATCTAAGAAAGACAATGAGAAATCAAGCCTTTAATTAACACTGTGTTAACAAATTGTGCTCTGAGTTATTACTTCATAATTATTAATTAGAATCGTAATTTTTTTAATTGAAACATCAGCAAAAAAATGAGCTTTGCGGGGGACATTGTAGGAGAAAAAAATGTAGATAAATATTGTCAAATATAAGTTTAATTGTTTTGTTCCATGGAGAAAATAAAAAGAACATCAAAACGGCTGTATCGGGACTATTTCTCATAGTGAATGACCTTCCCTCTCATGCTTGGTTATAGAGTTCACTTGTTTAAGATGCACCAAGCGTCTAATACCTTGACTATTTTCGCTTAAAATTCTGTAAGAACGGGTACATTTTAATTATAAATTATTGCAGGCATGCTAAAGGTATTAAGAGATGTCCATAAAATAAGAAATAATTCTTTTTTAATCTCCCTCCAAATTATTAAAAATAATATTTTAAGGGCCTGATAGTGTTATGCTCTCTGCTTTTATTACCACTTTAAAATTATGAGCGAGAGAGCTCGTTCTACGGCTTGTATGAGTACAGCCGTGACAACAGTTAAGAACAGGTTGATATCCCTAAGATTACCTAGATGTAACGGGCATAGCTTTTCACTTCGCTAAAAGCTAGACCGGAAGGTAGGGTACAAATGTTATCCAGGATAACATCATGCTCGTATGTACCTTCATACCTAAGATTCTCATGTCAGTTTCCTAGAAGAGGTCTATTTCATAGTTACCACGTTCACGGCAGCCTATGGCTCTGATAATTGAAAAGTAGATGGAGTGGGCAGAAGTGATAAATAAGCTCTCGGCGCTTGGTCAAGTTCTGCGTTCTGTGACGAAAACAGATAATCCAGAAGCTAAAGAATATTTTTCAAATCTCTACATCTTCTGTCTGAAATTTTGCACATGATAAAAGTCAAAAATGCTGTTTTGTGCTCCCATACTTTTTGTGTACTAGCTTTTTGCTCCTGTTCTGGTATTCAAATCTTAGTATTGTCATTGTCTACCTGGAGTCTACCTGGAGGGTATTCCGGGGATCAACGCCCCCGCTGCCCGGTCCATGAGCAGGCCTCCCGATGGATCAGGGCATGATTAACGAGGCTGTTACTGCTGGCCGCACGCAATCCAACGTACGAACCACAGCCCGGCTGATCCGGCACCGTCTTTAGGTATCTGTCCAGTTCCATCCTGAAAACAACCAGGGGCCATCAATAGCATCACCTCCTTTATCGTACTGATTTCCTGTAGTATCATGTTGATCTTGTTGGCTTTCTTATCGTCTCCATCTCTTCAGTCAGCGTTCCTTCTTCACTAGATGTTAAGCAATTCTATTTCGTTGTAACTTGTGCTGTTATATAATTCTCAAAAACGTTTCTCCGCTTTTCATCTCACCCTTAAATAGTCACTTCTTGCTTTTTCTGCTTAGCTCTCTGATTTTTTGGTTCCTCTTAGAGATATACTTCTGCCGTGGCATTATACTCCTCCCGTTTGACTCTCAACAACCTGGTCAAACAAAGGGAGTAGTGTTCTATTTTTACTTTTCTTGTTGTTGCATAAAATGTATCTTTTCATTTTTCCATTTGATATCTAGGCTGTTTTATCCTCCATTTTCTTTTCCCAGTTCACTAATTTCGTAGAAAATCTCATCTCATCACAAATTCCTCGACACTCCTGCTCCAGTCATTCATTTATTTCTGTGATTTAATTATTATTTCATTGACCGATCAACTGATATATCTTTCCTAGTTATGTAATTACATTTACTTTCTCCCTACTTATTCTTTCGAGTTTGACCTGTAATCGTTTAGTCTCTATATCGCTATTACCTTCATAGTCATTAATTTCCTCTTTACTGAGTTAACTATGATAAATTTCACTTAGATTCATTATATTTCAAGAAAACATTCTTCCCTAACACAAACATTCACTTATTACAAACCAGGCATCCATGTCTATAGATCATTTTTTTTTTTTCACTAAAATGTTTTCCTTCTGCCTTGCGAACTCTAACCTGTGCATCACTCTCTTAATAAAAGCTCTTTCTTTTATTTTTCATAAGCTCAGTTGTAAGCATTAATTTGTAGGAAACATGGTGCAACAAGTTAGGAGAACTGCTAGTCTATTAATGCCAAATCTTCGAGTAATTACAGCAAACAACATGATGTTCAACAAAAAGACATTACAGCTTCTTCGCTACAGATTTTTTTTTATGAATATAACTTGGAACAAAGAACTGCACGTAATTCTGAAAGGATTGATTCCAAAGTTGCGCACTGAGAAAACCATCTGTTACAAGCACGGAAACAAACATAGGATGTGCAGAGTGTAAACTGTGTAAAGTAAGGACGTAATAAGTACAGAGAATGAACTGTCAATGGGCATAAAAGATTCAAGAACTTTTTAATACTTTTCCTTCGCATGGAAGGGAAATCACGGATAGACCCTTAACTTTTAAGGAAGAGGTATCTTGAATCACCAAAGGCCGAGTCTGAATCTTAGCTACGGGGACGATAGTCCAAATAGTTCATCCAATAGATGGAAAATAGGTACATTGCTCCCATATCCATCCTTTACCTGGAGAAAGTTCCGGGGATCAACGCCCCCGCGGCCCGGTCTGTGACCAGGCCTCATCTTTTACATACAATTTATTTTCCAAATCCAAATCCCTTCGTAAAGTCACCTTAATTTTTGCAAACAATTTTTTGTCTGTATCATCAAACTCTATTGTGTAGTTTTTTCTTTATACAAAGGATCACATATGTTCTCTGCCAATCATTAAGTACATCTCTTCTTTCAGTCATACACGGAACAAATGCACCAGCTACTCCTAAACATTATCCAAACATGCTTTCAGCATTGATTCCGTCCATCACCGCTGCCTCTCCCATTTTCAGTCTGCTTACTACCTTCTTCACTTCCTTCACACACACACACACACACACACACACACACACACACACACACACACACACACACACACACACACACACACACATAAAAGGTTCTGTGTGTGTGTGTGTGTGTGTACACTTTCAAAAAATCTAGAGCTTAGTTCATTCTTGAAACGTTCCTTATTCAATATCATTTTCTTTTATATACAATTCTTCACTGTGTAACGTAAAAGGACACAAGTGCAACTAATGTGACATTTATTGTGGCAACGTTTCGCTCTCCAGGAGCTTTATCAAGCTTGATAAAGCTTGATAAAGCTCCTGGAGAGCGAAACGTTGCCACATTAAATGTCACATTAGTTGCACTTGTGTCCTTTTACTTTACATATTGTCGGTAATTCTACCAACTTTATTACAATTCTTCACTGAAACTGCTTAACTCGCTCCTAACCTGAAAGATGCATGGACAACTTTTCTCACACCTGTTGCTCCTGTTAACCTAACAGTAATTAAGCAACTCGGTGTCAGTAGAGAATTGTGGTTTGCATCTCTGGGAGGGAGAAGACGGTAGTATACTTTAATATATTTTACATATCTAAATATGCTTTTCCCAAAGTATATTTATCTATTCTTAGTTAACTATTGACATGTTCTTTTGTGATTTTTAATTAACATTTCCTCTTCCTTCTTATCCTTTTCAATTCATGGTATAATCTGTTTTCTTCCAAATTAAAGATCGTTAATATTCCATCAATTTCCATCTTTTTTTTTTCACTACCTTTATTATTTCATGAGCCATGGCAGCTCTAGTTGAAATTTCTTAGACAAAACTGTTCTTTTCCTGTCATTTGTCTTTAAAGCATGAAGAACTTAGCTTTAGTGTACTATTCTAGACTTATCATCTCATTTTCATCACTTATCTTAACACTAGTTGTGATATCTTCGTCTAGCTGAAGATAATGGCATATTTTTTCCTCTCTTTGATCTGTCGTGTTAACATGACTCTCTTCATTTTCATACTAAGCTAACTCTTCTCTCTCCTTTATTTTCATATGCAGCACTTCGTCAATAACCCACACGGGTGTTCCGCTTCTTGAAGTGCACTTCGTGTTGCTTGAATTTCTTTTCTTAAATCTTCATTACTTATAATTTTATTCCGATACATGTTTCCTAATTAATTGCTTTAATATTCCTGTCTGCCTCACCTCATTTTGTTCCAGTTCTATAATTTTTTTTCATTTCACACACTGTCTTGGATTTGTTCCAGGTGTAGAAGCATAACAATATTATTATTATTATTATTATTATTATTATCATTATTATTATTATTATTATTATTATTATTATTATTATTATTATTATTATTATTATTATCATCATTATCATTATTATTATACTGATGAGAAAGCCCTAAACTTATATTGGGTATGCAGGGCCTGGAGCCTGGGAGATATACAAGTTTGATCCATGGAAGGGGAGGGTAGCTGAAGAGCATTGTTGCCTGGTTTTCCCCTTCTCTCCATTTCGTGAACAACGAGCGTTACTTCGTTTATTTTCTTTTCTACGCTGTTCCTGTGTGTGGTCACTGGAATACAGCTTATTCTTACACTATCTCTCATCCTTAGTAATATACTTCTTGCATAATTTTCTAGCCTTTTCAGCCCTCATACTGCACTCTTCTCATCTTCTCATATTGTTGCAAAAGTTTTTTTTATCATTGCTCCTACACTTCATTAGTTTTGTTATTTTTTAAATCTGATGTTTTGTTCACTTGGTGCAAAGCAGTCCTTCCTGCCTCCTATGATGCATTCATTTGTATAATTACAGTGTCAATATGTCTCATTCTTATGCTATCTTCTAACAAGACCGTTTTTCATATATATGGTTTCTTTTTTTTTGTATTACTTGACTCAAAATTTTTTGTAAGTCTTTGGTTTATTATTTTAATAATGTGTTTTAAAGCGCCAAAGAGAGTATATATATATATATTATATATATATATATATATATATATATATATATATATATATATATATATATATATATATATATATACTAATAGGTATATTTTATTACATAATATGGTACACAATATTTCCAGCGTATGTATCGAGACTTGCTCATATGTGTGGCCGGGAAAGACAAATGAGCAAGTTTTTTAAACCCGGCTTCTTCTCCTTTTTTACTTGCAGTTCCTGTGTTTTACTGATGTACCATTTAAAACAAAAGTCGTTTTACAAATGTCCTGCTTTAAAAACCCATGTTTTACAGGCATATTACAGATTTCTTGTTTTCACAGAAATGATGTTTCATAAATTTCCAGTTTTGCAGGTGCTGTATTATACAAATGTTACGTTTTACAAATTTTGTGTTATAGAAATGGCCAGTTTACAGGTATGGTATTTTACAGATTTTCTTCTTAATAAATATTGTGCTTTACAAATGCTCACTTTTTTCAGATACTGTAATTTGTAAAGGTAATGTTTTAATTATCATAATTAAAAATAATTTTTAAATAAAATAATTGTTGTCTCAACGTCATCATCTTTTTTTCGGTCCCCTACCCAATTTTTTTCAGGCATATATCATACTTTTCTTCGAATTTTGAGATGATCCTATTTTATGTTTTCAAATGTTTATTAAACATAAGACATCTACTGATAATGTTTCCTTCACTATGTTCTCGATTTTTTTAACGTATCACGAAAAGATATATATTTTTCACCCTAATTGTGGTCGGATATACATATATATATATATATATATATATATATATATATATATATATATATATATATATATATATATATAATATATATATATATATATATATATATATATATACATGAGGTATGGTTCAAGTATCACCGAAGGTGATTCCAGTTTTCCAGTTACTTTGGCTTCGATGATACATAATTTGGCCCAAATCCTTCAGACGTTTGTACCAATCAGTTTAACCCGATTTGTGAATAGATGGCTGAATGTCAGTAAACTGTAATAGGACGAATACTTAGAAGAAGTTGTATTCCTAGGATGGGACCGGCTTTGAAATGAGCTAAGTAGTATGACAGCTAAGACAGGTTAACAGGTAAGGCAGCATGAGAGTTAAGACAGGATAACAATTGTTAGCCTGTACATTCAACTGTGTTGGAAAGAAAAAAAATGTCAGAACTAAGGTTATATGCTTCTCGTCAGACTTCATAAAAAACGATTCAACAGAATTGAACTGATTTTTTGAATTATAAGGAAGTTGAAAGTGAACACAGAACAGAGAAAATTAATGGAAGTAAGTGGAAGTATAGTGAACTAAATCTTGGAAGGGAGGGGTACATAGAGAGTGTATAGAAAAACTTTGGAGTGAATGTGTATGCAGACGGAGTTATGAAAACTTAAAGTGAATCACATAATAGAAGAAAGGAAATAAAGTAGAAGAATGATCGAATGCAAAATGTAAAAGAGGAATGTATTTTGTAGATGTGAAGCATGGATTTTGAATGTAACATCTAAGAGGTGGTTGGAAGCCGTGGAAATTTGCTGGTAGAAATGTTTGGCCTAACTATTTTGCTGGGAATAAGGAATGTAGAAACTTAAAGATGGTGTGATTGCGAGGAATATATAACTCAAATAGTTGCTGAGGAGTTGTTGAAATAATTTAGCCTTTATGAAGGTTATAGTAAGATAAATTGATTTAGGTGTATAAATCTGAGAAGGAGAGAAGATTGTTTAGGGGACGTAAGGGAAAGGGTTGGTAGGAGGGTGTAAATGAAGTTTTGAGAGGTAGGGGTTTGACCATTGAGCAGATGTGCCTTGCTTCAGAGTGGAGGTGAGTACTTTTTTTAGAATTTGATGCATTGGTGGAGTGTGAAAATTATAATAACAAAGAAGGGATTTAGGAAAATCGGTTAGATGGAAAAAGAGTTTTTAAAAGCCGGGTGAGGGACGTTTGGCTAGGTTCATTAACGTTGTACAGCATCATTTGTTACGTACTGTCGAAAAGAAATAAGGAATGAATGATGACAAAATGTAATTTCTTTTCTTGGTCACGCTTCCTTGGTGGAAAACGACGGAGGTGGCAGGAAAGTCTAGCTCTTTCTTAAGATAATTGATTAAAATAATATAATTACGCCTAAAATCAGAGTTTTTTTTTATGTTTCACAAATCTGCTATGTTCATAATTACACTTTTAATTGAAAATGAAAATTTATCGAATTATTTCCTATTTACCACTAAAGTTGAAATATTTTTACTAAAATTCTATTATATTAGAATCAGAATGCCAAATCTCTTAGAGTTTACTGTACTCCTCATATTATATTTTAGAATAAAATCGAGATGTTCCTTTGATATTTGAAAGTGTCTGACGGAGGATTACAATTTCTGAAGAGAGTTTATTCTTTTTTTCTTATATATATATATATATATATATATATATATATATATATATATATATATATATATATATAATATAATATATATATATATATATATATATATATATATATATATATTTATTTATATATATATCACATTTTCACACTGCATTAATGAGAGATATGTTGATATGTTTCATGTTAAGTTTCGAAACTGGCTTAAGAAAAAAAATTTGGTTTTCTTTCAATATTATTTAAAATACCTATAAATTTCATTAATATTATGACTTATTAAACTATTCCCATATCAAATTAAAATGCAATTCCAAAACCATTTTAACTTGATTATTCTTCGCATACCTATTATCGAAACCTGAAAAAATATGCCTTTAAATCATAAACGAAAAAATGTAGAAGCCATCAAATCTCACATATACCCACATTTAAAAGTAGAATTAAAAATACTGAAAATTAGCCAGGAGCGCCTGTTATTCTAACTATTGCTGTACATGACGCACATAACCAGTCGAGGTCAACTAAAGAGAAGCCTAGACAGGGGAAACTTAGCTGTTTTAGAGTGAACGATACCGATTGAACATAGCAGATCATCATTAATCTTAGAATGAAGTTTAATTGATGAAAACTGTAGCAAATGTCCTGTTAGGATAATCCTCAATGTTCACAGATTTTGGTTTGAAAATTTCGAAAAGGGCTTCTGATGTATTAAACAATACAATAGGTAAAGGTCGGTATATAGGAATTGAAATTTAATTTATAGATAATAAGTTTGCAAAGTTTTTTGTTTTTTTGCAATAGTGTAGCCATGGAGAGAAAGTTTATAATAAGGCTCATCTTCAGAAACTTCACAGAAATACAGAATATATCTTTTGTTTTATTATTTATTGTTGTTATTATATGTTTTTATTATTTGTTATTATGGTCAGTACCTGATCAGTCGGGCTGTGGTTTGTCCGTCAGTTTGCGTGCCGCCAGCAGTAACAGCCTGGTGATCAGACCCTGATCAACCACAAGGCCTGGTCTTAGACCGATCCGCGGGGGCGCTGACTTCCTAAACGCTCTCCAGGTATGCTCCAGGTATGCTCCTGGTATACTCCAGGTATACTCCAGGTATACTACAGGTACACTCCAGTTATGACCTCATAAATTATAACTTAAAATGTGGGGACATATGTTGAGGAATCTTCTATAAAAATTTAAAACTAATGATTTTTTATATATGAAGATAACATTTAAACCTGCCCCTTGAAGCGTACATTAAAAATTCGGTAACCTACACAAAGAATCAAAACACTCAAATGTGTACTGTCTATCACGAGTACGCAACACCAGAGGGGAACCTTCTCTGGAAGCTCTAGAAAATAATACGGAATACAGCTAAAGGAAAATAATATACTATGGTCTCTCTCTATCTCTCTCTCTCTCTCTCTTTCTCTCTCTCCCTTTCTCTCTCTCTCTCACTGGATGAACGAAGAAGTTTTAATAACTATATCTAGAATTCTCAGAGGTAGATGCAAAGTAAAAAAGAGTAACTTCTAAAGGAAGGTAAAAAAAAAACAGGTAAATATTGGTGGATACTGTACACTCAGCTGTGGTACATAGGAATTCGAAAACATTTGTTCACTACAGGAGAAGTGTAAAAGTGAAATGACCTTGACAATAACATACTGGAAGCCGACTCCACGTATAAAATTAAAATGAAATAAGAATCAGTTCACTTCAGTCGGTCGAAAGTTACAAGGTAATTACACACACACACACCTTGCATACACAAACACACACACACACACACACACACACACACACACACACACACACACACACACACACACACACACACACACACACACACACACACTTATCCTCAATTACGAATTTAAGCACAGAAAGCCAAAGTGAAACAGAGCAAGACGTAAAAATACTCCAGCACCGTAAAAACACCGTTTCTATCAACCTCCTCCCACTACTGTTTCCACTCCCTCTCTTCCCTTCCAGTCACCTCCAACCCAGTAAAGGCGTGGAAAAAAAAGCACAACAGCTCCCACAAAAGCAGAGAGGAAAGATAAAAGTAGTCCCCCTAACGTGTAGAGCGGCTGCTGGAACCAAGACGGGGATGGGGGAGGTAGCTTCTCACAGGCGACTGTTCTGGATGAAACAAGGCTTTTGAAATGTCTGTACTCACTCCCAGAGCCGTAATTTGTTCTGGAGTACAATTGAAAACCCAGAAGCGTTAGTACAAGTCAGAGAGGTGTGTGAAAACCTGCACCAGAAATATTTATTGACACAAGCAGCAGCGACACACGACGAGGTTTGATCTGGCACTCAAGCTGCTGGGAATTCACACAATCTTCGCTTTTGTTTTCTCCGAAATATTTCTCGTGTTGAGGTGAATGGAGACGTTGGAGGGATTACTGGGTTGGGACTTCGATGGAAGATTGATGCCGCTTCGTTGCACTGCCCTCTAAGACACGATGACACGAATAAGCTCTAAAAGTTAGCAATCCACACTTCTCCAAAACACCTGGGAGTAATGAACACAATGCCTCAAAAAATGAAGATATTTTTTCACTATTGTTTGCGCAGGTCTCTTTCCCTTGGGAAGACTTGACGCCTGCTAATGTAACCAGCAGATTTATTACTCACTCAGATATCATGTATCATTTGGCTAATTATTCTTGATTTTTTAAGGAGAAATCTTGCTTTTACTCTTATTACCCCTTGTGAATTCAGCCAGTGAACGCTTCGATTGTTTTTTTTTTTGAGTTCTTGATGATAATAACAATATGAGACAATTATTATATATATATATATATATATATATATATATATATATATATATATATATATATATATATATATATATATATATATATATATATATATATATATATACGTAATATATATATATATATATATATATATATATATATATATATATATATATATATTATATATATATATATATAATATATATATATATATATATATATATATATATATATGTATGTATGTATGCAAGTGTTGGTGTAGGAGGTAGGTTACTGAATGCAGTGAAGAGTTTTTACGAGGATAGTGAGGCTCAAGTTAGAGTATGTAGGAAAGAGGAAATTTTTTCCCAGTAAAGTAGGCCTTAGACAAGGATGTGTGATGTCACCGTGGTTGTTTAATATATTTATAGATGGGGTTGTAAGAGAAGTAAATGCGAGGGTCTTGGCAAGAGGCGTGGAGTTAAAAGATAAAGAATCACACACAAAGTGGGAGTTGTCACAGCTGCTCTTTGCTGATGACACTGTGCTCTTGGGAGATTCTGAAGAGAAGTTGCAGAGATTGGTGGATGAATTTGGTAGGGTGTGCAAAAGAAGAAAATTAAAGGTGAATACAGGAAAGAGTAAGGTTATGAGGATAACAAAAAGATTAGGTGAATGAAAGATTGGATATCAGATTGGAGGGAGAGAGTATGGAGGAGGTGAACGTATTCAGATATTTGGGAGTGGACGTGTCAGCGGATGGGTCTATGAAAGATGAGGTGAATCATAGAATTGATGAGGGAAAAAGAGTGAGTGGTGCACTTAGGAGTCTGTGGAGACAAAGAACTTTGTCCTTGGAGGCAAAGAGGGGAATGTATGAGAGTATAGTTTCACCAACGCTCTTATATGGGTGTGAAGCGTGGGTGATGAATGTTGCAGCGAGGAGAAGGCTGGAGGCAGTGGAGATGTCATGTCTGAGGGCAATGTGTGGTGTGAATATAATGCAGAGAATTCGTAGTTTGGAAGTTAGGAGGAGGTGCGGGATTACCAAAACTGTTGTCCAGAGGACTGAGGAAGGGTTGTTGAGGTGGTTCGGACATGTAGAGAGAATGGAGCGAAACAGAATGACTTCAAGAGTGTATCAGTCTGTAGTGGAAGGAAGGCGGGGTAGGGGTAGGCCTAGGAAAGGTTGGAGGGAGGGGGTAAAGGAGGTTTTGTGTGCGAGGGGCTTGGACTTCCAGCAGGCATGCGTGAGCGTGTTTGATAGGAGTGAATGGAGACAAATGGTTTTTAATACTTAACGTGCTGTTGGAGTGTGAGCAAAGTAACATTTATGAAAGGATTCAGGGAAACCGGCAGGCCGGACTTGAGTCCTGGAGATGGCAAGTACAGTGCCTGCACTCTGAAGGAGGGGTGTTAATGTTGCAG
>NC_069412.1:24950453-24965453 GCF_026875155.1 Cherax quadricarinatus | reverse complement strand
CGGGGCTGCGAGTCCCAAGTCAAATGATGAGTTTCAATAGCCGAGATGATGTATTTGTCAACTACACAGAGTGGCCCTGAACGAGTGCATGAGACTTTCCCGGGTTTCGTGTGTCGTAATATCTATATTTTTAATTATCTGTTTCATAAGTAAATGTCACTATTTTGCATTTCAGAGATAGGAAGATAAAATATATTTTTTGACCTTTATATAGATAGATAGATAGATAGATAGATATAACACATATATTAGTGACGAAAAAAAATAGCTTATAAATGTATCCCTTTGTCGATTCCTTGAAAGATACATGTTTATGAAAACAGATATTATACTGACAGATTTAAAGAGAGACAGATACACTGAGAGACAAGAAAGGAATTAAGAAAACGCGAATATATTTTTTTCTTAATTTCTTGTATAATTCTATGTATAATTCCTTGTATAATTCTAGAACATGATATAATTCTTCATCAGTGAGATTATATAGTAAAAGCCTCCTTTCCCCTCTCGCATTATATGCAACCGGTGTTATTATACTGCTGGGTGCTCGATCATAGTGTAATATTAGCCCCTTCCTGACACCACTCCACCAGAAGTCACAGCACCAGCAGCCACTGCTAAAACAGTCAATACTATAGCAGCCACTGCTTCAGCAGCCACTGCACCAGTAGCCACTGCATCACCAGTCACATCACCAGTAGCCACTGCTTCAGCATCCACTACACCAGCAGCCTCTGCTACAACAGACACTGCACCAGCAGCCACTACTTCAGCAGCCACTGCACCAGTAGCCACTGCACCAGCAGCCACTGCTACAATAACCACTGTTACAACAGCCAGTATTTTAGCAGCTACAGAGCCAGTAGACACTGCTTCAGCATCTACTGCACCAGCAGCCACTGCTAGAGAAGCCATTTCACCAACAGTCACTACTACATCAGTCACTGATAGAGCAGCCACTGCACCAGTAGCCACTACGCCAACAGCCACTGCATCAGTAGTCACTGATTCAGCAGCCACTGCACCAGTAGCCACTAAGTCAGCAGGTACTACTACAGCACCCACTGCACCAACATCCACTACTACAGTAGTCACTGCTGGAGCAGCCACTGCGCCAGTATCCAAAGCTTCAGCAGCCACTGCACCAGTAGTTATTGCACCAATAGCCATTGCTACAGCAGTTACTGCCTCAGTAGTCACTGCCTCAACAACACTGCATCAGTAGTTATTGGACCAATAGCCATTGCTGTAGTAGCCAATGCACCAGTAGTCAATGCACTAATAGCCACTACTACAGCAGCTACATCACCAGTCACTGAACCAGCAGTCACTGCACCAATAACCACTGCTGCAACAGCCACTTCACCAATAGCTACTGCTACAGCAGCCAATACACCAGCAGTCACTGCATCTATAGCCACTGCTGTAACATCTACTGCACGAGCAGTCACTGTACCAATAGTCACTACTACAGAAGCCACTGCTACAGCAACCACATCACCAGTTACTGCATCAGCAGCCACTGCACCAGCAGTCACCGTACTAGCAACCACTGTACCAACAGCACCGGTACCAGCAGCACCACCACCAGGCACTGCACACTCATCTAGATGGTGTGGTTGGTTCTCCTGGGAATTGTTGTAGGTATTCCAAAACGGTTGCAGCTACTGTAAACAAGAGACTACCATTAAACATCTTAATTTCGTGTGCCGGTTCCCAGACGCGAGATCCCTATCGAACAGCACACAGCCGGCAGGTATAAGCGGATGCTCCTCTGTTTTCGTCCGTTTGTTTCCCCTAGTTACTCTTGTCTCGTGGTGTCTATTGTCATGCTCTCCTGTTTGGATTTCTTCCGATTGTTCTGGTTATTATTGTCTCACAGCATCTGTTATCATGCCTTCCTGTTGCTATTTCCTCGTAGGGTGTTTACTTCTGTTGGATTATATTTTATCATGCCTTTTCGTAACTCTTCTGTTTTTTTAATTATTCCAGTGTTATGTAGATCATTAGTTGCTTGTTGATTCTTCTCAAGAGAGAGAGATTGATGCTATTTGTTTTGTCTGATAGTTCAACTATTTTTTTTTCTTTAACATTGAAGAATCTTCCTTGATTTGTTTCGTTCTCCGTTTTGCTAATTATTGTCTTTTTTTCCATGTGCATACTGGAGAAGATGTGTGCAATGAATTTTAACTAGAATTTGCGAAGATTATTTTGGAAACCGTTTGTATATTCATTATTGTAATAACTCCGCGATTGTTTATTTGAACATCAAGGAATTGACCTATTTCATCGATGTTAAAAAATGCGAACTAAATTTAGGCTGACCTAAGATAAATTAAGTTAGAACAGGCTAAAATTTATTAGGCTAAATCTGTCACCGTTAGATGAGGTTGGGACGGTACTTTTAGTGCAAAATTTAAAAATTTTAAAGTGTTAATTCACAGTTATATACATACAGTGTCAGTGATTAAGAGAAGTAACATAAAAAATCTATTTTTAAGAGAGTTAGGCTTGTTTTGCAGACTAGGCCTAACAGCGCCACCTTTTTACCTTCAACTTTGCATTTCTTGGAGTATAAACACTGATCAGTGCCTAAGAGTATTAATTTCTAGGTGAACTGAAGTATTAATTACCTTGGATAACTGCCTGAAACTTTCTTCTGCTGCTGAGGTAAATGTGTGTTTTCTATTACTCAGGTATGCTGATTCCAAGTCAGAATTGACAGAGCACGTCTGGATTTTTAATTACAGAAAAAGAGCTTTCAGGCATTATTTACTTAAGAACTCAGTTTGCACAATTGCACCATTGACGTTTAAATAATGTATTTTGTTAAATTGACATCAGCTCCTCAGAAATTCTCAAAATACATGAGAATTTAGAGTATGCTTATGAAAAGTGACAGGTGTTTTCCAAGCACTGTTAAGATATCAACCACAGTGGCAAAATTGTACAAAAGGCGAATAAACGTGCTCTTCAATAGTCGCCAGCTTGTCAGCAATGCTGAAAATTCGTGAAAATTTGATCTCCATTTCGTCATTAACGAGAAAGCCTTATGGGGTAATTAAAGCTGATTTCAGATTCTAAGTCAGCATACTTGAATTATTCTAATACACATACTCTTCATCTCAGTTGCAAATACATTGTTGTTTCAGTGGCATGATCTCGTTGTCGACACTACTTATACCTCTGACACTGTCATAACATACGTTAAAATAATGTGTTACAGTGCATTCGGATAATGGCTCTTTACAGTCTTTGTTAATATATAGCGAGTTTGAACGTACTTTTTCCCTTTATTGTGATTTTTTTTTTTGCCTTTATTTTACTTACTAAAGAGGAAATTTCTTAATTCATTAATTTCGGTAACAGTGACAATTACATACGAAGATAATTATTTCGCCCAAATTCACCAAATTTGAACGTAGATTTTGTTAGTTTGTTGTTTGTGATTTTGTTGCCTTACATTTATTTTGTATATGCAGTCCCTTATTGTTATTTTCTCAATATAATCAGCAAGGAGACTCTAAAACATGAAAAAGCGGCGCGTCCCTTACACTTTCCTGACGCATCGTCAATGACATTGCAAAGCCTCGAACTGCTCCTGAAATACCTTTGAGCCTTTAAGCATCTTTCGCCCCAAGTACAAAGGGATGACTGAAATATTCCCACCAAATATATCAGCTGATAGTTTTGGCGGGAAGAAACAGTCAATGATTCAGCTATACGTGTAAACAAAAATTTTTATACCCTTGGACAAGAGAATTTTTTGTTCTCATTTGTGTCTTTATTAATTATGTTTAGTATTATTGCTCTTAGTTTTATCTTTATTTTTACATTCCATTTTGTGTAGTTATTAAATATTGATTAGACCAAGAAATGATAAATAAGGGAATTTTGATTACAACTCACACTGCAAGTACTTTGTAAAAACTAAAAATTGAGGGTGTTATATTAAGTACATTGAAAGGCCCTTGTCAATACGTAAAAAACTCAACTTGAGTCCTCGTCAAGGACTGAGCTGCGGGGGCGTTGACCCCCGGAACACCCTCCAGGTAAATGCTTTCTCAATCAACTTTTCCTTTTCCTGAACGAGTTTATTCCTTATTTGGCGATTGTTATCCAAATAGGTAATTTAATGAGACTGTGTTTTAAAACTAAATTATAATTAAAAATTCCTAATGCCCCATTACACTCTCTTTGTTTTATATTACTGAATGGTAAAGTAATGTTATTAGGGAATATCTTTTTCTTTCTAAATGCATAAATGCCATGCATAGCATGTGAGCCCAAGAGCTGGAGCTCATTCCAGGCACTCAAAGGGGGAATTGCACTTACGCACGTAAGAGGAGATAAACTTTGAAAACGTAATAACAGAAATTATTGAAATAATAGAGACAAAAATTAGTTTTTATTGAAAGATCACTTTAGAGACTTAAATATAATGATCAAATGAAGGGTAAATTATTGTAATGGCTGGGAAATATTTTTTTCTTAAACAATAAAAAGTAAGCAGTCACAATAGGAAAAAATATCGTCATTGGGAAGTATTACTAGTGGGGGTCCCACAAGGGGCAGTACTTTAGCTGTAGATATTCTTAGTTATATAAATAAATGGTCAGGAGTAAAATTTAAAAAGAAGCTCATAAATAATACAATTGGTGCCATTAAAGCTCTAGACTAGAACATTGGGATGAATTTTGGATAAAAATTATCACCAGGAAATAGCAGGAGTAAGAAACTATTATGTTATATATATGAGCGTGAATACAACCGCCAAACATATGGTAAAATGTTGAAAATATGGATTATAACTTATAAAAGAGTATTATAATGAGTAAAATTGGCAGAAATAACAGGGATTTCCGAAGTGAGAAAACTGAATTGCTCAGAAAAGCTAAAGACAGTGGAACTGCTTTTGTTGGAAGACAGGAGAAATAGATTCTGAAAAGAGCATGAGAAAAAATAGACAAAGAAAATTTTGCTGTGATAGCAATAAGTAGAACATAACACCATTGTTTTCCTAAATTATGAAAAAAGCAGTGCAGCATAGTTAGAAGAAAATATTTCTTTACAAAATGCGACTGATTACTAGACTGGGATCACACCGAAGACAGTGTGTGCTCCACATCACGTATGACTGTAAAAAAAAAACTTAAATGATAAATTTATTACAAATAGCTGGGCACCACGAGCGTAAGCTATCTTCCTGTAAACACAAATACTTACAAATAGTTAATAACGTCCATAAACGCTTTTAACTCATACTTCATCACCCGCAATGCAATTGAAAACTTTTCAAAACTAAATAATTCCCGTGTCTGCCTCACCATCAGCTGACTACCACATTTGACTTGAAGTTACGCTTATTTGATTGACTTTTTTCGCACTTCATTACCTATTCAGCACAATTGTTTAACTTTTCTCTTCACTTGATTGCATAATCTGTCTGATTTAGCTATCGGTTAAAAAGTCATTTTCCTCCATATGTTTATATACCAGTTGCTATTTATCTGTGTGTGTGTATTTTTCGTTATTTATTTAATCAGTGTTTTACACAAATTTTACGCTTAAAGTAAATATTTTTTACTAATTTTGCCACACTTCTTAAATTTAAAAATCTTTTTTGTTTTTCACTTTTGAGTTATTTATTGTTTTATTGCATCCTCTTTAATAATATGTTCTATCAATGCTCTATGAATTCTTCAGGAGTTTTTCATAAACGTATCAACTAAATTAATATGGGAAATTTTTAATATGTTGGGAAGTGCAAGAAGGAATCTTTTATTTACACATGACTGCCTCTGTTTTTATTCAAGTGATCAGCGTTACTTCTGTTGGTGTTATCAGCTGATCACGTTTGTTTATTATACCAACTGATGGGGTTTTCTTCAGTCACCTGTCTGTGTATGTGGGATCGATGCTCAAGACAAAGAATATTTTATTACTGTATTTGTTTAAAGACGCATTAGAAGCTCAAACTTTATTTATAATATAGATAAATTTTGTAATAATAATAATTTTACTATTATTATTATTATCATTATTATTATTATTATTATTATTATTATTATTATTATTATTATTATTATTATTATTATTATTTTTTATTATTATTATTGTTGTTATTGTTGTTGTTGGTGTTGTTGTTGTTGTTGTTGTTGTTGTTGTTGTTGTTGTTATTATTATTATAAAATCAGTCAGTCACTACCCATTAGCAATCCTAATAATTTCCTACACTCATACAATTGTAATGCTTTCTCTAAACATTCCATTAGCCAGTGTTACTCACCAGCACAGTAATCCAAATGTTTCTATCTTCACTCCCCTTCCTTTTCAATTTATAGGAAAAAAAGCACGATTTTTATTTGCCTAATATGCAAAGTGTCCCTGAACCACATCGCCAGCCGCCCAGCAGGGTAAGTGTGCTCTCACTAGGGGCCTCCGATGCAGCACAGAGTATATACCTTGACATACTTGTATTGATAATTAATGTCATATCGCGAGATCCAATGAAATGATCTCGCGTGCGAGGCCGGACTGTGCACGATGTTGAGGGAGAAGCGGGGGAGAGAGAGACATTTAGGCAATCCATAAACGCAACAAGTGTAAATGTTATAATGGCCCCCAAATTATAAACAACTGGACATTGGTAAGCTGAGGGCCCAGATTATTATATATATTTTTTTAATTATTATTATTATTATTATTATTATTATTATTAAAATAATCATCATTATTATCATTATTGTATTTCTGGGGAAACGCTCAGTCAGTAGGCGTTTTTCATCACTAAGGACGGCAATCTGACTTAGTCAGAGGAAGGAGAAGAGTAGCTCCAGTTCCTAAGATCAAGAGCACTCGAGCAGCAACGGCCACACTCCCCTTGAAGGGCAGCAGCTGGGAAAATGTTACTGCAGTGTTCTCTGAAGCGGATTTACTGACTGGTTGAAGTACTGTAGGTTTAATAAACAGTGCTCACCTTGGTGTACTCACCTAGATGTACTCACCTTGGTGTACTCACCTAGATGTACTCACCTTGGTGTACTCACCTAGATGTACTCACCTTGGTGTACTCACCTAGGTGAAGCTGCGGAGCTTGAGCCTTGGCCTTACGACTGCCCAGCAACAAAGTGTATCTTCCATAATTATATATAATGAGATCATTATCGGAGATGCTAATTATGATGTCATGATTCATTATTCATGCCATAATTTAATGGCGTTAATCATCCGTTCTCAATGGATTCACCATTGGATGCTCCTGCCGTTTGATTGAATGTCCCAGTCATAGTGCCCCTGGATATAGACCTATAGTGGTGATGGCTCCACTGTCTGATTATACCAGCCTCCAGATGATTATAGCTGCCATATTGTGAGGGGGGGGGGAAGAGAGGATAGTAAAGCCTTTCTCAGTCGTTAATGGCGTGGCACTCTGTTCACTTAGGCAGTGAGAAGGTGCGCACTGCAAGCCTAGCACAGACTGAAGGATACACAATAATAATAATAATAATCTTTGTTTCTACAAGTACATGCACAATGTATACACACCTAGCTGACATCAATGTATACAGACCTAGCTGACATCAATGTAAACAGAACTAGCTGACATCAATGACATACTACTATTCTGAAAGCCCCTTGTTTTACGGAGTATTTCGGGTAAATTTAGTCAATTTTGTCCCCCAGGATGCGATTCACAGCAGTCGGCTACTACCCAGGTACCTATTTTACTGATATGTGAACAGGGACATCAGATATCTTAAGGAAATACGTCCTAATATTTCCACCAGTACCGGGAATCAAACCACGAACTTCAGTATGTGAGCTGAGTGCGGTAGCAATCGAGCTGCGGGATATATCAGTGAAAATGATAATATTTATAACAGTATTGTATATAACTGATACAGGGTTAGTTGACATTACTGACATGCTTTATAGAATGCATCTGGTTAAGCAGAGCATTGCGGGCAGATGTTACCAACAAGTTTGTCAGTGAGGCATAATGAGCAGTTTATGGCATTTTATTGAGAAGACGTATTGCTTATTAGGGACTTTGTCAGTTCTCACAGAGAGTAACAAAATATAAAAAGGGATATGAATTGGGACGCTTTTTACCCATATTACTCAATATTACAATTTTTTTCAAATACTGATTATTTTCAGTACCATTGTAAAAATTAATATTTTAATAAGGTACACTCACTAATTTATCTTTTAGATATTTAAAAATAACTAAATGGAACATATATGTTCTCTAATTTAAGTTAACTGATTAAATATTTTATATCCAGTACATTATGATTATCATAGTGTGTGTGTACACACCTATTTATGGTTGCAAGGGTCGCGTCATAGCTCCTGGCCCCGCCTCTTCACTGACTGCTACTAGGTCCTCTCTCTCCCTGCTCCATGAGCTTTATCAAACCTCGTCTTAAAACTGTGTATGGTTCCTGCCTCCACTACGTCATTTGCCAGACTGTTCCACTTCCTGTCAACTCTATGACTAAAGAAATACTTCCTAACATCCCTTTGACGTCACAATTGGAAATCTTCAACTTCCAATTGTGACCCTTTGTTTCTGTGTCCCATCTCTGGAACATCCTGTGTGTGTGTGTGTGTGTGTGTGTGTGTGTGTGTGTGTGTGTGTGTGTGTGTGTGTGTGTGTGTGTGTGTGTGTGTGTGTGTGTGTGTGTGTGTGTGTGTGTGTGTGTGCGTGTGTGTGTGTGTCTGCGTGTGTCTACACTAGCAGGTAGGAAAGGAGGGGCGAATGGAAGAGTGGTAAGCGGGCACGGGTGTGTGGTGTGTCTAATGCTACTCGTAAATTTACCTTTCTGGGTGTTTCTCGTTGGGGCGTGCACTCACACCTGGCCCGGATGAAGAGTGCTATTTTTCCCAGTCCGCAGCCCTGATTCCCAAGCTCTGCCCTGCTGCATCCTAAACAGTGTTTCCTGGACAGTGAGTAGCGCTCTGGAAATCAAGGAGTACTTTGGGTAACGAACTAGAGTCCCTCACTTTACCTGTAGAGATGCGAAAGTATTCCTTCAGAGTTTGATAAGAAATATCTTCAAACCCCTTCTTGACTAACTTAAACGTGAGCTGTCTTAAAGACAAGTCGTTTTAGCATAAAATACATACATGGAGAAAAAAAAAGAGATGAGATTACTGTATTTCTCGGCCTTCCAGTGGAGCCTCTTCATCATCCACTTATTATTTATTTAATTTTCTCAATTTGGATTTGTTTATGTCATTATCCATATTTATTATACGTTTGAGTTTAAGTCTATTTATAGTTAGCACTTCAGACCTGAATACAAAGAAAAATATATCGCGAGAGCAGGTTCGCAAATGAAAATAATTCATTATTTACATCACGTCTTTGCTTCTTACTCCAATTTCGTCGTCCATCAGTAATGAAGAAGAGCAAGTGTTGCAGTGGATCTCGGAGTCTGTAAATCCATTTCTCATCCCTACTCAGGACTAACTGCTGCCACCTCTCAAACCCGCCTCAGTATCCAAGCTTCCATCTTTCTTGGAACGATGTGTTGGTAATCTTAATAATGTCGGGCAAATGAATGCCGGCTGGCGTTAGGAGGCTCCGTCAACAGCGCCTCCGTTTTACGAGACAATATACAAGAGAACACTAGAGGCTGTGTTGACGTGAAGTACACAGCAGTTTCCTGGACACGGACTCCTTTGCCAATTCCACGGCGTCGATCTCGTTCTGCAGACTTCTTGTGTATTAATAAGTAGACTTGAATTTACTGACATTTCTTCACATTAAGAAAGATATATTGGCTTTGTAATAACAAGATTTAAATAGATATGTATGTATGCATATATATATATATATATATATATATAATATATATATATATATATATATATATATATATATATATATATATATATATATATATATATATGTATATATATATATATATACATATATATATATATATATATATATATATATATATATATATATATATATATATATATATATATATATATACATATATATATATATATGTCGTGCCGAATATGTAAAACTGGTCAATTAGCAAGAACTCATTTAAAATTAAGTCCTTTCTAAATTTTTTTCTTATACGTTTAAAGATATATTTTTTTCATTAATGTTAATGTATAAATTTTTAATTTTGCACCAAAAGAATCTTAGAAAACTTACCTAACCTTGTTATAACAAGAGTAATTTATTTTAGCCTAACCCAACTAAATATATTTTAGATTTGTTTACAATAATTTAATACTAAACAAACACGTTAGGTTCAGAATGATTTTGGCGAAATCATTGCATACACAAATTTTCACTTGTCCTATATGGCAAGACGAGCGTTGCTATTTAAGCCAAGATCGCAAGTTCTGCCTATTCGGCACGACACATATATATATATATATATATATATATATATATATATATTATATATATATATATATATATATATATATATATATATATATATATATATGTGTGTGTGTGTATTATATATATATATATATATATAATATATATATATATATATATATATATATATATATATATATATATATATATATACATAGAAAGCTCATTCATAAGATGACGTTGGATCTTCCTGGGTAATTACCATTTACAGCCCAGTCCTGAGGCTCACAACTAATTTGGCTTTCTTAGCAATTAAAAAAAAAATTCTTTCTCCCTCAATATTAGATTTTCTTATTTTATTAATTTAAATAGTACAGGTCTTTGCACTGAAAATTATACATTGAAAAGCAGGAATATCTAGATGTGCTGCAGGCCTGTGTTTACACTGTAGGGGGGAGTACATGTAAGAATTTCGCAAATTTCTCGGTTTCCTGCGGAAAGTAAAGAGAGAGAAAATGTAAAAATAAACTTCAAGCTCATAATATATTTTAGAGAATTTAAATAAAACTATAAACCAAGGGAAAATTACAGCAAAAAAAAAAAAAACTGCTTTCTAAGAAATAACCAGAGTAGAATGCGTGTGTGGCTCCGTCACTAGACTTGATGTCTTCGTTGCAAGTCGAGAATTTGAATATAAACTCTAGTTTGTTTTACACATCAGAATAATAGTCTAAAGTTTGAGGACTCAAATGCTCCAATAAAACGTGGGTGAGTGCCCTGATTTTCCGTGTTCTTGGTCCTATGCGGCTTCAGCGACGCCGTAAAGATCACCACTAGACACGGCAAAACGAGAAACAACCTAGACAGTATTCTTACTATCATTCGAAGGGAGTTCTTTACGGGAGCGAGGAAAATTTTCTTCCTCTTTAACCCTTCCCGGGAGGTGCCTCGATGCCAGTGAAGATGTTTGATTCTAGAAATTCCAGCCACTCTCTCTTTCCTCAAATCCCCAGGGGTTGTACTACCCTAACGGGTATAGCACTTGCCCGTTAGCACCGTAACGAAAATCTCTTGCTCTCCGGATTCTTAGACTATTTTCTTAAGCTCATACAAAAGAGGTCTCTTGTGGAAGCTAGACAATTCTCTCGTTGAAGAGCCCTTTCCTCTCTCTTTTATTTTCTTTTTTACTCATTGAACCGCGTGAATATGCTAATAAAAGTAAACAACAACTATCGTGGTTTTAAAGGTTTTCTCAAGAAGTTTATTAGATGTGTTGTGTGAACTTCCTGCAGGAATTAAGCACGGATGAGAGGATTTCTTTATAGTTCTCTAAATCTCCGTCGCTATTTTTTTTTGTGTTTTTGTTTCTAGGTAATACCGCCATTACGCGCACGGAAATTAATTTATTATTGTGGGATTAGAGAAATGCACTTAGATTTCCTGACATGTTAATATTAATAGCAAGCTCACCTCAGTTAGTAAAGTTCCTGTTCTAATGGTTTTTCATTTTTATTGCTGAGAAATGTGCAGAGCAGTCGCGTCAGCTAAGGCGTTTTATGTGGGCGATTAGTCTTTGAAAATACGTAAGATAATGAAGCTTAATGCATTCAGTTTACAAAATTATTACCAAGTTCTAGTGATATTTTACCTAAAGCTTGCTAAGGGGGACACAATTTTCAAAATATTATTTTAATATTAGAGAGAACATAGGAAGAAAGAAGAGAAGCAGAGTGAAAGAAATGAAGGTAAGAGAGAGAGAGGAGAGGAGAGAGAGAGAGAGAGAGAGAGAGAGAGAGAGAGAGAGAGAGAGAGAGAGAGAGAGAGAGAGAGAGAGAGAGAGAGAGAGAGAGAGAGAGAGAGAGAGAGAGAGAGAGGGAGGGAGAGAGAGATTACTGTTAGAGCAAAAAAAAAAAAAAACAGAATAATACTCTTATAACAATAATACTTGACCGTGTACAAAAATAAATAAATGAAGCACTTAGTGATTCTCAAATATGTAATTTTTGAAATGAAATAAAATGTGCTGAGGATTTTGAACCTAAAACCGGTAGAAGCTTCAGACAAAGAAATTTCAAGGAAAGAAGCTTCGAATGATCATTCACACGAGTTTTTTCAAGTGTGTAAATAGATAAATTATATATATATATATATATATATATATATATATATATATATATATATATATATATATATATATATATATATATATATATATAATAAATATATATATATATTTATATATATATTTATATATATATATATATATATATACGTATATATATATATATATATATATATATATATATATATATATATATATATATATATATATATATATATATATGTATATATAAATATATATATATATACATATATGTATATATATATATATATATATATATATATATATATATATATATATATATATATATATATATATATATATAGATATATATATATAAAGCAAAGTGTTGCAGTTTTACAAAGAGTTACAGTAAAAATTAAAGCGAAGTGAAAAAAAAATAATGGAAAAAGCATGGCTTGGTAGAAACGGACGAGCCGGCAGGCGGACGGAGCTTCTACCTTGACGCTTGCTTGAAAAGGAGGCGAAACGAAAAAAAAAATTACACCAACTTCTAACGCTTTCTCGTCATTATATCCATCTCAGCCTATTTGTAATGGCGTTTGCTTGCTTTAATTAAACTCTTCTGACGTGTGGTTTTTTTATACAAGCAACATCAGGGTAAATTTGTGCCTAAGAAGCAGTGGATCGGCTTAGACAAGAGAGGCGGGGAACAGCAGTCGCAGAAGCGAAGGCCCGGCAGATTTACAGCTTTTGCCTCAGCAGCAGCAGCAGCAGCAGCAGCAGCAGCAGTAGCAGACAGTAGTTGAATAGGTCTTCAGGGGAGGGGGAGGAGTCAAATTCAATTATATCAACTTTAGACACATGACAATTAATAACTAATAATCTGGACATCAAGTTGATTAGTTAATTTGCTCACCAAAGTCAAGACAGAAAACTAATTGGATGTTGCTTGTTGAGGTCGACGTTGATGACTAAACTGGAGCAGTAGAAAAACTTGAACACATTAATCATTACAAAGCAATTAAAATTATTATAATTTATTAGCTAGCTTTAATATGTCATTGATAAACGTATGAAACTAACTTATTTCATGAATATGTAAATGTATATATTAAGTAAAAAAAATCTGATCGGTACAGACATTATTTTTTTTTTTTTTTTTTTTTTTGGTGTGCAGAGTAGAAACTGTGTACATGATAGGAGTATATGATAAAACATCGCACAATATCCACAAACATCTGCCGATACAACAACAGACAACATCACTGGCTCCTTCACGATCCTCCTGACATCTATTAGGGTTATCCGAAACTGAATAAGATCCATTATCTTGAAACAAGTTTGATTAAAAAATACATGCTTTTCTGCTGGCGGAAAATTACGTAGACACACAAGTTCAACTGCGACGGAAGACCTAAACTAGGCGCTTAGAGCGTGGGTGGCGAATGTGGTCACAGGGAATGTTGACCCTCGTCAGGGAGTATTGGAAAACACTTTTTGTCGTCCCCAGGAAAAGTAGAAAAATAGTCACAGCAATCGGGCGAGAGTGGTGGAGCGGGCGATGGATACACGACACAACGCAGGGAGTTGCTTGGAAGTAATCGGTTGGTCCGCGAAGGCTAAGGACGCTCTGGAATTGCCGATGGAAGCCCCGTCTTCTGCGACTCAGTAATGATCCTGGAATGCCTATGAGCTCAATAACGATCTTAGTAAACATCTGAGCTAATTTTTTGAGGGGGCGTGGAAGGGATGTTCGTTGCAAAATTTGAACTTTTCGGTGAATTTCCAAGCAAGTTGGGGTCGGCGCGCTGTGGAAACAAACGTGCGTTCCTAGGTGTAAATAGCTGAACTAAGTATAATAATTGTCTCATTATTAATTAGGTCAGTTCTTCGCCATCCAAATGTGTGACGGTCGACGCACAATACTTTAAAATGCCAGTTTAGTGCTGTATATCATGATACTGTTATATTACGTATTTTAACGAAACCTATGTCGTCTTCCAGCGTCTCGGTTTAGCAAAGAAGAGGAAGGAATGAGAGGAAGATAAAAGAGAGAGAAAGAGCTTACAAGGGCATTCATAATAGGTGTGACCGCAAGCAGCAGAGAGGTAACCCACAGGTCGGGTGTTCCATTGACCAAGCTGAAACGGAGATGCACAAAAGAGCCAACTGGCTATGAAGCCGCATGCAGTTTTAGGCATTATCAGCACGGGATAAAAGGCGCAATAAAGCTAATTACTTGCCGTTTGAAGTTGACTGTACATGTTTTCCAGGGTGCGTTCTGTAGTGTGTATGAGTGAAGACCTGGGTCGTTTCCTGCTGGAGAAAGGGCTCTCTCTCTCTCTCTCTCTCTCTCTCTCTCTCTCTCTCTCTCGATTTTTCAGAATGAAATACATAAATTCCCTTCTTTCTGGATCCTTTCGTGGACTGGGTTTATTACAATATTTTTTTTTTTTTTGCCCTCACTCATGAAAAAATATTAATATTCCATTATGTCTCCCTTGTTATTGAAGATTTTGTAAAGAGAAGCATCATACGAACAGGACGCTGT
>NC_069412.1:24912953-24945453 GCF_026875155.1 Cherax quadricarinatus | reverse complement strand
GCATCGTAACAAAATAGGATAACAGTCTTCCAGATAGATCGCACGCTAATGAAGATAGGTGGTGTTTTGTTTGCCAATAGAATTGGGTAAAATTTCTCCTGACGCTGGGATATGTCAAAACAAGAACCGTACAGTGGAGCTTCTAGTCATTTGATTAAGGTCTTCCGCTGGCTGCCCTGTCTACCCAGTAAAGATACAAATCTCATATCTTAAGACGTTATATTTTTAAGGTCTCCAAACCCTTTAAGAAATGAAGGAACACTTTTCTGGTGTACTAAGATAGATTTGTGAACGATATGAACAGACGTATGATAAAAAAGGAATGGCAATTTACTTTCCTTTCTTTGAAACAAATGAGATTACTTATCATTTCCAAGGCTCTCCTTCGCTAATACAGGTTTAGCGCTTCAAAATTACTGAAATAATAATATCAATAATAATAATAATAACAATAATAATAATAATAATAGTAAATAATAGAAGAAGAAGAAAAAAAAGAAGAGGAGGAAGAAGAAGAAGAAGAAGAAGAAAAAGAAGAAAAAGAAATAGAAGAAGAATTAAAGCAGAGATTCATTGTGTAGCAGGAAGTGAGTCATCACATACAAGTGCACTGGGAAAATCGATTAGTTTTTCCAGGTATAGAAAACTCGGCAATATCTCTGACGGTGTGTCCCTGGTGAAGTGTCTTGATACAAGGAATCAGAGCTACATACCCCTGCCTTGGATCAAACCTGATTACCTTCCATTATGCAGGTGTTTTATAACCCATAAGGGTTTCAGTATTTATCTACAGATGTGAATATTTATCTACGAATACGTGTCTTACTGGACCAAATCTTCCATATGTCCCATATCCAAGACATAGTGAGATGAAGTACCAGCCTTTCATTCCCCCCTCCTTCTTCATTCCTCTATTTCTCCCCTTTTCCTTCTTCTTCCCTTCTTTCTCTGAGACCCCTTGTCCCCCTATCCTTCTCAGCATTCCCCTGAGCCCTGTCTCTTGTTGCTCCTCTCTCTCTCTCTTAAAATTATCGTCCTGGGCAGCTCCAGCTACCTGGAAGGGAAGGAAGGCAACTAGTTGGTTGCCTGCTGGTGTGTGTGTTTGTGTGTCTGTGTGTCTGTCTGCGTGGGAACGTAAGGATCAGGCTCCCAGGGTTCCCAACCCTTGCCTTTCTTGTTTTGTCAAGGAGTGCATGTGTGTGTGTGTGTGTGTGTGTGTGTGTGTGTGGTGTGTGTGTGTGTGTGTGTGTGTGTGTGTGTGTGTGTGTGTGTGTGTGTGTGTGTGTGCGTGTGTGCGTGTGTGTGTGTGTGTGTGTGTGTGTGTGTGGTGTGATCATTCAACACTTGAACTATAAAAATTATTAAAATTATTATTATTATTATTATTATTATTATTATCATTATTATTATTATTATTATTATTATTATTATTATTATTATTATTATTATTATTATTATTACTATAGTCATAGGGAAAGTCAATCACACTTCATCCAAGGAAAGCGATGGTTGCTCCAATCCTTTGGGACTAGACAGAACCTTTCATTAACACAAAGGTACTTCCATAGAGAAGGAGAGATCGAAGAACGAAGGACCCTTTCAGGATTAGAGCTTGTTTTTCAAATGAAATAATAATATTAATTAATAATAATAATAATAATAATAATAATAATAATAATAATAATAATAATAATAATAATATATATTATATTATTATTATTATTATTATTATTATTATTATTATTATTATTATTATTATTATTATATTATTATTATTAATATTATCGCTAATCATGAACGGGTCGTACAGCTGAAGGAAGCCATGATGTCCGTGGCAGCCAGAGAGAACCAGAGATCAAGGAAGATCAACAGAGACTGTATTCAATCTACTCGCCAATGAAATATCTAAAGAAGCTGCTAAGTGAGCTAGACAAAAATACAAAGAAACTAGATATTTCATTATGGGTTCTGAGAGGAAAAAACAAAAGGTTCTAGCAGGCTGCTAGCTAAATTATAAAAAAAATTAATGGTAACAAGGCAATTTAAAATGATGGAAGGTAGCGAATGTATTCATAATATTCAAGCAAGAATGAAAACAGGTATCTTTAAAGTACAGATACAATATAGTGGCACACAAGTATCTACTGAAAACCGACTTCGAAAAGAAACCTGAACATATGAGAAAACTGTATTTTTTAGTATCGACTGTGAGACCTTTATTAGAAGACATTGTTCTCGGAATCCAAATCAAAATATCCAAAGGCGAGTTTTTTAAGACTTCTGAAGCAAAGTACGTCCAAGAGAGTGTTTGTTGACCAACACAACCCCACACCTGTAGAAGGAAAGTATACTCATAACAGTGCTGGAGTTGTAAATAGATCCTCCACAGCAGAAGAAACGTGAGCCCAAAACAATGCTGGAGGAGGAAAAGAGTTTCTGGTGTTCCTGAAAGAACGTATACCCAAAACAGCTGAAGTTGAAACAAAAATCTCACACCTTCAGAGGGGACGCACAGCCAGAACAGTGCTAGGGGACAACAGAACTCACACTCTAACAGAAGGAACAGAACCTCCACACCTGCAGATGGAACGTACATCCAGAATATTGCTGGGGAAGCAACAGAGGCTTCACACCTGTTGAAACCTCACTAGCGCGTCTCATCAGCGGCCATCATCCCCGATACACTCACTCACTCACTCCTGAATTATGGCTAAAAGTTATTCCAATCATCAGTGGACAATTTATCACGCTACCGACCGTGTTGGGGCACGCATCATGGTCGTATAAATGCTAATTAATTGGAAGTATTTATGTACCTGGCTAAAGTTAATTTCACAGATTTACCTGTCTTTAGATGATTTTTTAAAACACAATTTCTCTTCGGATTCTTTATTTACTTTTTCACTTGCTGGAGGGAAAAAGGGATATTCTTTTTTATGAACTAATCCTTTAAGTAATCACAGAAAGCTGGGGCTAGTTAATTTGTTAGATTCATAGGCTATCGACTGCACATGGGTCATTAAGACTGCAATTTACCTGTACACTAACATCAAGGATACTTTAATCCCTAAAATACGGATTAAGCGAAACTCGTTGTGTATATTATCTTATTATCGTATAAGTTTTCATTACTGTATAAATACTTTGATTGAAATTATGCAAATTTTCAATAATAATAATTTATTATTTATTATTATTATTATTATTATTATTATTATTAGTAGTAGTAGTAGTAGTAGTAGTAGTAGTAGTAGTTGTAGTAGTAGTAGTTGCAGTAGTAGTAGTAGTAGTAGTAGTTGTAGTAGTAGTAGTAGTAGTAGTTGCAGTAGTAGCAGTAGTAGTAGTAGTAGTAGTAGTAGTAGTAGTAGTAGTAGTAGTAGTAGTAGTAGTAGTAATATTCAAAATAATTTTATGATATTTCTCAAACTAAATATTCATAGCATTTAATGTTCTTTTTTCCTGGCTGAATGTATATCTTCATTTTAATGTTTGATGATAATTGTTACTGAAGATATGTTCCAAACAGACTACTTCCAGAAATAAATTTGTATTTTCAAAAATGGATTTTTAAGCTCAAAAACCGACCACTCTCAAAAGCAAAATTCT
The DNA here is from genome assembly GCF_026875155.1 of Cherax quadricarinatus. Lineage (NCBI taxonomy): Eukaryota > Metazoa > Arthropoda > Malacostraca > Decapoda > Parastacidae > Cherax > Cherax quadricarinatus. The sequence continues at coordinate 24,941,847 of NC_069412.1, read as the reverse complement.
CACCTGAAAATCAGACTTCTACTCAAAAACTACATATGATTTATAAAAAATAACCTAGAGCTTTTAAAAATAGATTTCAACTTTCAAAAATAGACCTCTACTAACACAAAATAAACTTAACTCTTTTAAGTTTAAAAGCATTTTATTGTTTTGTTTTCAAAATAATTTCATCCATGTATTAATTTTTCTCAGTTGTTTAATTTGCTTTCGTACTAGTGTGGCGAAGCAGTGAAATTTTTTGGTGAAATGGCAAGCATTTATACAGTTGGGAAAATCATTAAGCAGAAAGCGTAAACCAGGACAATGTTGTTTCCTCAGACCAAACTTTTGGAAAAAACGAAGTTTTATTTATGCCCACATTACTTCATAGATGTTATGCTGTGAGCCCAAACTACTGAAAAATTAGTGTATCATGAACCCAAACTTCCTGAAAAATTCAGAGTCGTGAGTCAAAAGCTACTGAATTTGTTTTCGCATTAGCACAAATTATCGAACGACGGATGCATTTTGAGTGACAACTACGTCAAAACCAGTGTGTTGTAAGGACAGCCATTTCGTGAATTCAGAACCACTGGAAATATAATCGTGTCGTGAACCTAAACTACGGGAAAAGTATTGTAGCATTAGCCCAAACTACTGAAAGAAGTTGTCTCATTAGCCCAAACTACTAGAAAAATATCGTAACTTTAGCCCAAACTACTGAAAGAAGTTTTGTCATGAGTCCCAAATACTCAGTTTATCCTTGGTCGAAACTGTTAGGTGATTTTCACATTACAAGCTAGCACAACACGAAGATTTTTTTTTCCCCCAAAGTTACGCACAAACGACTTTTCGAGATTAAACTCAAAGTTTGTGTCCGAAAATTATTATCAGTCATTATAATAAAAGTTTGTGTTTGATAAATCAGGGATTATGCTGAAAGTTTTGACTCCTTAATGTAAATAACAAATCAGAATGTACAGAAATGACTTTCCAAGGCTATACTTAAATTTGAAGTTTGAAAACTACTCGAGATTAATCTGAGGGGGCTAAGCGAAAAATTTGATTCTTCGGTGAAGAACAAGGGACTTACCAAGGATTAGTCTCAACACGAAAGAATAAATTATAATCACATAGGGTGTTCTTGTGTATTCGTATAGAGTATTCAACTTAACCTCACAGTACGACGTTAATTTTCGAATGCGATTGTCAGCGTCAGTTGGTGAATGTTTCACATGATCTCACAAATACTTATCTGCCTTTTAAGTTGGCTTATTATCGTAGGTTAGTCAATTAGGTGACAAATTCAGAGGTCATCGACGTGTCATCATACTGTACATGGACAACACAAGCCTTACACAAAAATCCTTCTACTCCGCGTTACCGTGGATTTCCTTTACATTTTTTTTCTAAACCATTGCTTGGGAAGTTCCCATGGAGGAAATCTTTATCCTCCGGCGCTACCTGCCTAACAGAAAACGCGGGCAGTAATGCGGAAGGTGATTGGCTAGTGCACAAGCACCGCACTCCAATTCCGCCCCGTGATTGGTGTAGCTACCTACCCAGGGCAGCGCTATTGATGTGTATGCCAAGCCTTCCTCTTGCTGACGCCTGCTCAAGCATTATCTCCCAAATTGCATTTGGTTCTTGTGATGAGAAACACACAATTTCACATCACTGAGAGCACAAGACAACCTCCGGGAGGTGAGCCAGACCGGAGACAAGAGTTTTACAGGTGGATATTCTTTAGTGTTGTAAATATTTCAATAATTCATTAAATAATGTAATGAATAATTTACGGTGAATTATTAAGTAAATCCAATAATTGACATAAATTATGTTTTTTCTGGAATTTCGTGTTTTATGAAAGAAATGGGAGCTAATTATCTGCTCATATAAAGTTAAATAACTTAATTTAGGCCTATAATTTCAGTAATTTTGGTGTTTATGATTAGATTCAATATTCATAATTATTTCTCATGTCCTTAATAATCTGAAAACTTTCATCGCAAAATAAACATATTTTATATATACTGTTGAATATTAACTATATTTAATCTGATCTAAGACATGTTAGGCGGGATTCATTTTAATTACGTTAATTTTAGCACCAAAACGTTAGGCTGTTAAGTCGGTTTTGGTGGCAAATAATATGAAAGAGCATCATATTAACTCACAAAATAATATTATAATAATATAACTCGCAAATGATATTTTTCAAATATCTCTTTTAATGCAGTTGTTAGACCGAGTCTGCCTAAAATGAGCATTTTAGGCAGACTCGGTCTATTTGCGAGTTATATTATTATAATATTATTTTGTGAGTTAATATGGTGCTCTTTCATATTATTTGCCACCAAAACCGACTTAACAGCCTAACGTTTTGGTGCTAAAATTAACGTAACCTAATTAAAATGAATCCCGCCTAACATGTCTTAGATCAGATTAAATATAGTTAATATTCAACTGTATATATAAAATATTTTTATTTTGCGATATTCCGATTGATTTTCTTGGAGTTATTGTAATACTGTAGTAATTCTCGGTATAATGGACAAAACAATCGTTGCTCTATAGGCCAGCACCTCAGCTATGAATAAAAATGTACGACATATACTAACCTCTCTTATAACCCTCCTTTACATAGTGCTATTTTTCTATATATGTGACCGAGAAAGTACATCCATAATTGATTAACGTTATTAAATTTTGGATGCACTTTCTAAATCTTTTACAAAAAAAAAATAATAATAATAACTACACCATATAGAGGGGCTTTATAAGAGATCGTACTGTAGCATATTACTAATCATTTAATGTGTTTAAACTGCTGTAAACAGCAAAATATTAAAAGAGGGAGCAGGAGGATGCGTTTAAGTATTTATGACTGCAAATACTCACCAAGCACCTAATTACCGCAAACTTATATGTGGTATTTTACTTGAAACCAAGATTTTAAGGTCCCTATTTGACTTTATATTAATTTATTAGTAAAATGATTCCCCCAACAATCCAAGAAATAAGGTAAAACTATTTTGCGAACGCTCGTAACGACAGGGCAGAATGAGGCGTTGGTGGAAAAGGGTTAAGAAAACTAGAGATAAAAGTTAGTGAACTTGTTAGCGTAGAGGTGAGAAGGTGAGGGGGGGGGAGGGAAAGGGGGGACGACAAATCCTGAGCTAAGCCCTCCGTTATGCTGATTGCCCTTGTAAATATACAGCAGATGAGGGACTCGACTTGCACCAGCTAAGTAACCCGTCTCTGTCTCTCTCTCTCTCTGTCTCTCTCTCTCGTCTCTCTCTCTCAGTTTCTCACTCTCACCCTCTTTGCTTCCATATGTGCCTTCCTTTTCACGTGCCCTTCTCTTTATCCCTCTGTTTTTCCATTCTCTGTAACTTTTCCTATCTCACTTTAACACTGTTCCCTCCTCCCCTCATTTTGACTATCCTTTTCCTTACCTCACTTTTTCCTTCTTGTTATATCTCTGTTTTCTTTCTTTACTCTCCTTATTTTTCTTCCTTCTCTTTCTTTCTTTTCTCTTTTCTTTCCTCATTCTGTCCTCCTCTCCACCGAATTCTTTCTCTCCACAATAATATATGCAAGTTAGCATTTTAGTTATAGTGTTGCTAGTGTATGTGTTCTATATAGAGTTCTCCATATTTGTTAATATGCAAACTTTTCTAGTGGTCACATGTACAAATATAACAAAAAAATATATTTCATTGTGTTTGTTTACTATTAAATTATTGTAAACTTATCTAAAATACATTGAGCTGGATTAGGCTAAATTAAACTGCGATTGTTATAATAAGGTTAGGTAAGTTTTCTAAGGCTGTTTTGGTACAAAATTATTAATTTTTACAGTAACATAAAATGTATCTTTAAACGTATAAGAGAAAATTTTAGAAAGGACTGAATTTTAAATGACCCCTATATATATATATATATATATATATATATATATATATATATATATATATATATATATATATATATATATATATATATATATATATATATATATATATATATATATATATATATATATAATCCAGGCTTATGTGAATATGTTAGTACTTAGTGAAGGCAAGCATTTTTATGGTTTGTGCTGCAGTAGTGTGAGCAGAGAAACATTTAGGTAAGGAAGCTGGGAAACCGGGTGACCGGACTTTGGAGTCCTGAGTTGAGAGTACTGTGCTTGTACTCTGAAGGAGGTATGATGTCAGCACGCTTCTGGCAAAATGGTGATCGAATAAATGAGAATGAAATTGTTTTTTTTTTTTCTTTAGTGTAGTCTCAGCGAGTCTTTTAGTAAATTATTTAGATTTTAACCTTTTACTGTTTTTACGCAAGTATATGTTGCTTAGAATTATTTAGCATTCAGTGCCCTTGAAGTGGTAAATAATTATAATTATCCAAATTTAGGATTCATCATTAGTCTTCCCCGCAACGCATTATTTGCAAATTCTGTTTTAGTAGCCATTTTAAGTTTGTTTTTTATATAACTGTGATTAAGTTCATTGGCCTATGTTATAAGTTGTTTGTAGTGTGGATGATTTTATACGTGTTATGTGTGATAGCAGGTGACTGTGTCTGTCAATGTTTTTATGTTAGTTATTTGTGACTGCTGATGGGTATATAGTTTTTGAAGTTAGAGACTCTTATGCAGAATATGGGAATCTTTACTGAGGAAACGTTTCCCAACAGTGGCTTCATCAGTCCAATACAAAGCAGAAAGGTATAAGGAGAGGAGGAGTTTGAGGTAATCAGTCCCTCAGCCTGGAGTCGATGTGTTCAGTCCATCAGTCTTGTCCTTTTTTTTAAACCATTTATCACATGTATGTTTTTATACGTGTTTTGTGTCATAGCACTTGTGTAAGATTGCGTGACAGAATATGTGTGTGTGTGTGTGTGTGTGTGTGGTGTGTGTGTGGTGTTGTGTGTGTGTGTGTGTTAATATGCATTATGTGTCACAGCAGGTGAATGCGTATGTATATCTACGTGTTATAAAAGTTAACGGGTTCGATGTATTTTTTATATTGAGAAATTCTTAATGTATAATCCCGATTTATATCGCCTGAGATCTATAATCTCCCTGGTCTATAATTTTCGGACTACCCAACAGTTTAATTATACAGAGAACATTAATATTCATTAAAATTAGACATAAATATCGTTCTTTATCTAGTAGTCTTGTAAATATTAATGGCAACTTCTGATGTGTGTTTCTGCAGAGTATGCGTTCAACAGCCTTAACAAGGATGATGTGGTTTTGTGATCTCGTACCCATGATAACATGATTTAGTGATCTCGTACCCATGATAACATGATTTTGTGATCGAATCGTATTATCTCGATGCGTTGTAAACCACAGAAACTATCTGCCATACTCCGCGATGGCATAATTTCAAATCACCTTGAATCGGAAGTACTAAACGCTGACACCCACCTGTCAGTGGGCTGGCCGAGCCTCTGGCGCTATGACATATTAATTCCCACTGTGGATCCCACCAATGAGAATGCTCCACTGGGTAGCGAGTAAATAACGTTGGGGTAGATGGGGGAAGAAAGGGAAAATTATGCATTATATGCAATCTGATGTCTTCGTTATAAGGCACAGTGTTAAGTGGGCGCTGTTGGTCCCCCTGGCCCCTTCTAGTGCCCATGTCTTCCTGTGGTGACAATGTCCTCTTCTGATGACGATGTCTACCTCTCGTGTCGCTGTCTACCTCTGGTGCTCCTATCCATATTCGGTACCCCCGCCCACCACTACGCCGCTGATGTGATTGCCCACCACATGCTGGCTTGCCCACCACCGTCTCACCTGCCCTCTAAAGATCAATGTATCGACTTTATACCAAGAAATCCTGGCCTTAAAGTTGAGAAAATGTCATCTTAAGATGAAGAAATTCTAAGATGAATGAGATCTAATCTAATGACTAAGTCACATTTTCAACATCTATTCTCCGTGATTTTAATTTTCGTCTAGAAATGGAATTTGACTTTATATTTAACTCGCTTAAAAGATATTAATTTCACTCCCCTTCATACTTCAGTAAGATTAGGAGGGTAATCCCTGATGGTATTCACCCCTATGATAAAACGTTCTTCAGTACAATTCTGTGACTCGTATCCCTCTCATATTTGGCACGCTTCGTTTAAGTGGATGTAAGAGGTAGTAGTGGTGATGATGGTGTGGTGGTGGTGGTGGTGATGATGGTGGTGGTGGTGGTGGTGATGATGGTAGTGGTGGTGGTGGTGATGATGGTAGTGGTGGTGGTGGTGATGATGGTGGTGGTGGGGTGGAATTAATACAGTAGACTAAAAGTAATTGTAATCTAATGTCAAAATTTCTAAACTAAATGATGAATTATATATAGATATTTTACACCGAATACAAATGGTTAACTTATCTCAACTTGCAGGTAATCAGAGTAACTCCAAGCAGAAAGCAAATAAATATATCCTAGAGTATTCATGGCCACGGTCACCAAAGAAGCTCCAGACACACACTGACGCTAAGCGATTAGTTGGTTAGTGGGGTTTAAAGCCTACCAGCTACACGAGAGTCATTAAGACTTCACGTAACTTTTTCACAACCATACAAAAATACTTGAATCTCTAAAAGTAAACTTTGAGCATGTATATGCTGAGAGAAATACACCTCTCGGTGTATATATACTATATGGTAAGCAGGAAGGTGTTCAGGTAGGTCAACTATGGTCAGGTGATAGCCCTGGTTATGCCAAATGAGCTGATAGTTTTATACCCTAAAAAAGAGTTCTTAATTAGGCATTATAGTGACATTCTGTCATGTTTAAACACACAAAAAATTGTTTTTCTTAGGTTAGTTTTTAAAAAGAATTTAATATTAAAATAATTATGAAAATTTGCCCTGTCAGCAAATACACCTCACTCACACAAATTAGCCTAAAATGCCTATTCTACATATATTTAAAGGTAAAAGAGAGCGCATGCATAACTTGATTTATCAAGAAAAAAGCAACACTATACAGTATTTAAAGGACATTGTTTGTGGTGGTGACGATAGTTGTGGTGGTAATGTTGAAGAGAACTGTAGTGTTGCTGGTAGTGGCAATGTTTGTGATAGTGGTAGTGGATATTATGGTGGTGGTGATAGTGGATATTATGGTGGTGGTGGTGGCTGCACCTTCCTGGCAGTGCTGAGGAATAACACAGTGAAGATGGTCAGGGTTAGGGAGAAGGGTCTTACTAAATTCCCTTCATCATTGTCCAGCTACAGTCTCCGTATTACCATCCAGCCACTCAGCCATCCATTCAGCCACTAGCTCGTCCATCCAGTCACCCAGCATCTATCCGGCCACCAAGCCATCCATAGAGCCACCAAGTCATCCATCTAGCCACCAAGTCATCCATCTAGCCACCAAGTCATCCATCTAGCCACTAAGCCATCCATCAAGCCACCAAGCCATCCATCTAGCCACCAAGTCATCCATCGAGCCACCAAGTCATCCATCGAGTCACCCAGTCATTCATCCAGTCACACTATAGTTACAGCATCTCTCATAGTCCGTCTTCGCCTTTTCCTCTACCAGTATTTTTCATTTCGGTCGTAGGCTATTCGAGATAGACATCCCCGTTTTTAATAATCCAAACCACCTTTACCTCAATGGAAGGAAAAAGAATAGTCAAAGTCGCGGCTTAAGTGTCTTAGTCACTTAAACATCAACAGTGGAAATTTTGAATTTAGTGAGGGGAAGCACTTACAAGTTATCGCTTATAAAATAATATCTCAATTTCTTCAATAAAATTGACAAATTAACACCTATACTACTCAATAATTTCAGCTTTCTGCAAAATAGGAGATGACAGAGTTGAGAAAATTTTAAGCCTTAGGAGAAACTTTCTCAAGGTTTCGTAGGGTAACTAAAACCTGGAATGGTATATTGAAATTGGCCAGAGGGCACCAGTATGTGTGTGTGTGTGTGTGTGTGTGTGTGTGTGTGTGTGTGTGTGTGTGTGTGTTGTGTGTGTGTGTGTATGTGTATTTATATATCTGCATTTGAATATTTATATGTAATCCCTAATTACACTTTGCATTACACGGCAGATATTAAACAGGATGAACACCGCGGTTCTGTAGATGAATTAACATAACCTTAATTTCAATGTGGTTTAACTTTCAGGGCAGAAATCCCACCGTAAAGTCAATTAATTTACGCATTGTGTAACATTTCCTTGTCTGTTTCCTACTGTTTGTGCAGACTTGTTTAATTTTGGCTTTAACGCGCTAATTACGCAGGAATTTCTAATGTAACATTTACTGATGATGTGGTTATTTGTAGGTATCTCCTTTAAATATATATATATATATATATTATTAAATATATTATATATATATATATATATATATATATATATATGTATATGTATATAATATATATATATATATATATATATAAATATTATATATATATATATATATATATATTTTATATATATATATATGTCGTGCCGAATAGGGAGAACTTGCGATCTTGGCTTAAATAGCAACGCTCATCTTGCCATATAGGACAAGTGAAAATTTGTGTATGCAATAATTTCGCCAAAACATTCTGAACCTAACGAAAAAAATATATTTGATTGTGTTAGTTTAGTACTAAATTATTGTAAATGTATTTAAAATATATTTAGTTGGGTTAGGCTAAAATAAATTGCTCTTGTTATAATAAGGCTAAGTAAGTTTTCTAAGATTCTTTTGGTGCAAAATTAAAAATTTTTACATTAACATTAATGAAAAAATATATCTTTAAATGTATAAGAGAAAACTTAAGAAAGGACTTAATTTTAAATGAGTTCTTACTAATTGACTAGTTTTACATATTCGGCACGACATATATATATATATATATATATATATATATATATATATATATATATATATATATATATATATATATATATATATAATATATATATATATATAAGTAAAATTTCGATTTTGTCTTAAATAGCAACGGTCTTCTTGCCGAATAAGACAAGCGAAAATTTGTGTATGCAATAATTTCGCAAAAATCATTCTGAACCTAACGAAAAAAAATATGTATTTCATTCTGTTTGTTCATAATTAAATTATTGTAAACATATCTAAAATATATTTAGATGGATTAGGCTAAATTAAATTGCCCTTGTTACAATAAGTTTAGGAAAATTTCCTAAGGTTCTTTTGGTACAAAATTACTAATTTTTACATTAACATAAATGAAAAAATATGTCTTTAAACTTAAAAGAGAAAATTTTAGAAAGATTTAATTTTAAATGAGTTCTTGCTAAGTGAGCAGTTTTACCTATTCGGCACGACATATATATATATATAATATATATATATATATATATATTATATTATATATTATATCTGAGTATCTGAGAGAGTTTAAAAGCAAAGGAAGGGTAGCAGTAATGTTAAATGATCAGTTATGAAGGAGAAAAGGAATATGATGTGTAAATTCAAGAATTAGGGATTAAAAAAAAAGGGTTTGGGGTGCGAGAAGTGGGTCATAATAAGCGTGTTGCCCGGGAGAAGAGGGGAAATGCAGAGGAGAGAGAAAATTTTTGGGAGTTTTAAGTGAATTATGGGACTTTAAACCCAAAGTGAGAGAGTAATTTGGTAGGGGACTTGAATGCTAAAGTAGGGAAACTTTTAGAGGGGTGGGTGGTAAGTTTGGGGTGGGGGTGTAAATGATAATGGAGCCCTTTGATTAAACTTTGTTTAGAAAGGGGGTTTAGTTTAGGAAAATACATATTTTAAGAAAAAGAGGATAAAAAAGATACACGATAGATGTGGGGCAAAAGACAGTATTTGTTGGTTTTATGTTTTGGTGATAAAAGATTTTTGAGTAGACTTCAGGATGTCATTTTTATGGGGGGGGCCACAGATATATCAGATCATTTCTAGTTGTAGCTACACTGAGAGAAAAAGGTAGATGGATACAAGGAGTAAAGCTCGGGGAAAGAGAGGGGTAAAGGTTTTTAAACTAAAAGGGGAGGCAGTTAGGGAAGTTAAACAGCTTTTGGGGGATAGGGGCAATGAGAGCTAGGCAATGGGGTCAAAGGGGTATGGGGTGGGTTTAAAATGAAAGGTTAGAGTGTTCAGCAAAATTTGGGGGTTTTAAAGGGAAAGTGGGTGCGGGGGGAAGGGAGGATTGGTGGAATGAGATGTAAAGAGAGTGAAAGGGAAAAAAAAAATTTAGATATAGAAGTTTTTACAAAGAGAAGTGAGCAAGGGGGGAAGAGTATATGGAGAAAAAAAGAGAGTTAAGGAGTGGTGGCAAGTAAAAAGGAGCAAATGAAAGAGTGGGTGAGATTTTATCAACAAATTTTGTTAAAATAAAAAAAAGTTTGGATAGATTAAAAATTAAAAAACCCAGAGAACAATGGATTGTCAGTTAAAAATAGGAGAGGAGAGTTAAAAAAGGGAGTTGGGGTATTGGGAGTGGAAGGAATATTTTGAGGAATTTTAAATTTTGATGAAGATAGGGAAGCTGTGATTTCGTGTATAGGGCAAGGGGGAAATTTAACCCTCTTGTAGGATTGGGGGAAGAGCCAGTTGTGGTTGGGGGAATTTCGTGGGGCAGTGGGAAAAATGGGGGGGGGAAAGGCACCCGGGGAAATTGTGGGATAAAGATAGAAATTTTAAAAAGCGGTGGGGATATAGTTTTGGGTGGTTGGTCCCAAATATTTAAAAATTTTATGGAAGAGGGAAAGGGGTCCCTAGGGATTAAAAAAAACCATAAATTTTCCTTTTACCCCCAAAAATTTTTTTATAAAAAAACCAAAAAAATTAAAAAATTTAATTCTTTTTATTAACCCCCCTTTTAAAATTTTTTTTTAATTTTTTTATAAAAATTTTAAAAACCCCCACCCCTTTTAAAATACAAACCAAACCCTTTTAAAAAAAAAAAAAAAAAACCAAAAAAAAAAACCAAAAACCCCCCCCCCCAAAAAAAAACCAACCCCCCCCAACCCCCCAAAAACCCCCCCTTTTTCCCCCCCTTTTTTTAAACCCCAAAATTTGGGGGGGCAAAAATGTTCCCAAGGTTTGGTGTAGGAGGTGGGTTTTAACTAAAAGGCAGTGAAGAGTTTTTACGAGGATAGGAGGCTCAAGTTAGAGTATGTAGGAAAGAGGGAAATTTTTTCCCCCAGAAAAAGTAGGCCTTAGAAAGGATGTGTGATGTCCGTGGTTGTTTAATATATTTATAGAGGGGGTTTGTAAGAAAGAAAATGCGGGGGGTTTGGAAAGGGGGTGGATTTAAAAAAGATAAAGAATCACACACAAAGTGGGGTTGTCACGCTGCTCTTTGCCGATGACACTGTGCTCTTGGGAGATTTGGAGAAGTTGCGAGTTGGTGGAGAATTTGGTGGGTGTGCAAAAGAAAAAAATTTAAAGGGAATCCAGGAAAGAGAAAGGTTTGGGATAACAAAAAGATTAGGTGATGAAGGTTTGAATATCAGTTTGGAGGGAGAGATTTGGGAGGAGGTGAAGTATTCAGATTTTTTGGGAGGGGACGTGTCAGCGGATGGGTCATAAAAGATGAGGTGAATATAGAATTGATGGGGAAAAGAGTGAGTGGTGCACTTGGGAGTCTGGGGAGACAAGAACTTTGTCCTTGGAGGCAAAGGGGGGAAATGTTGAGAGTTAGTTTCCCAAACGCTCTTATTGGGTGTGAAGCGTGGGTGATGAAGTTGCAGCGAGGGAAGGTGGAGGCAGTGGAGAGTATGTCTGGGGGGAAATGTGTGGTGTGAATATAATGCGGATTTGTATTTTGGGAAAGTTAGGAGGAGGTGCGGGATTTCCAAAAAATGGTCCAGAGGGGGGGAAAGGGGTTGTTGAGGTGGTTGGGACATGTGAGAGATGGAGCGAAACAGAATGATTTTCAAGAGTGTATCGTCTGTAGTGGAAGGAAAGGGGGGGGGGGTGGGCCAGGGGGGGTTTGGGAGGGGAGGGGGTAAAGGAGGTTTTGTGTGCGGGGGCTTGGCTCCACCCCATGGTGAGCGTGTTTGATGGGAGTGAATGGGGACAAATGGTTTTTAATACTTGACGTGCTGTTGGAGTGTGAGCAAAGTAACATTTATGAGGGTTCGGGAAAACCGGCAGCCGGACTTGATCTGGAAATGGAAGTATAGTGCTGCACTTAAGAGGGGTGTTAATGTTGCAGTTTTAAAAAAACTGTAGTGTAAAGCACCCTTCTGGCAAGACAGTGATGGAGTGAATGATGGTGAAAGTTTTTCTTTTTTCGGCCATGCCTTGGTGGGAATCGGCCGGTGTGAAAATAAAAAATAATTAATATTTTATATATATATATATATTATATATATATATATATAATATATATTTTTATATTTATATATTTATATATGCATTATATAGTATATTTGTGTGTGTGTATGTTCTCACCTAGTTGTGGTTGCAGGGGTCGAGCCACAGTTCCTGGCCCCGCCTCTTCACTGGTCGCTAGTAAGTCATTCTTCCTGCTCCATGAGCTTTATCGTACCTCTTCTTAAAGCTGTGTATGGCTCCTGCTTCCACTACATCACTTCCCAGACTATTCCACGTGTGTGTGTGTCTGTGTCTGTGTCTGTGTGTGTGTGTGTGTGTGTGTGTGTGTGTGTGTGTGTGTGTGTGTGTGTGTGTGTGTGTGTGTTTCTGTGTATTTTCTACATCCGCTGTTGCCAACCACATGTAGAGAAATTGGTATAAGAATATAGAGAAAAAAAAAAAAAAACACTTATCGTTAGCAGAAGAGACAATACCAAGCTCATACGCTTCGTCTGAACCTTCACACTATATTCCAAGTTTTATTTTCCCCTAATGCTCGTTTTTAAGTCATTAAGCTCAGAAGTAAGTTTTTCTTAATACTGATGTGGGACTGAGTTGGCTAGGTGCTGCTCGCTTCCGGGAGCTTCTCACTTTTGCCGTGTCAGTCAGGTGGCCAACATCAGGTAGAAGCTGTTAGTCGGGATAAATACTGGATCAGCTGTTTTTGGCGCACAAGAACGTAATTTTGCGAATGTCTTTCCAGCTCAAGATTTTCTATACGCCAGCGCTAGTGGGAGGGATTAATTTTTTTCGAAAAAAAAAATGCTCGTCGTATACAGGCTGGCTCAGACTGAAATTTGAGGATTAATATTTTTATATTCATGGGAACGAGTTAAGCGCCACTAGGTCATACAGCGCTTGGGAATGGGATGTAAACAGCTTTTTTCTAATGAAGAACAAGATTTCTACACTTCCTTGGATCATGAGCCTTTCGCCGGAAGAAATGCACTCATACTAAAGACTGAATCCTAGTTTATAGACTCCGAAAATGGTGGCATTGATGATCCATCAGCAGCCTCTGCCGTTTTGTTGTGTCTATTGCGTCTATACTACACAGCCAGGTTGGGTGACATCAGCAGCCTCTACCGTCTTGCTGTGTGTATGTCTGCTTCGCCTTCACTCCACAGCCAGTTTGGGTGACAGCGGAAAGAGAAACTCCTGTAGGCTTTGTAGACGAGACCTGCACCATCAGTCGTGAAGGACTGTCGAGAACGCTCACTGCAAACAGACAAGTCCGGACACTGACAGGACGAAGGGCATTGTTGCAGAGGTAACAGAAGGTTTCTGGAGAGAGTCGGGGACAGCGACAGACGAGTCGCTTGAGGCAGAGGCCATCGTGGTCAGGACCCTGGAAAGAGAAATGGTGGAAAATGTAAATGTCACAACGAAGGATGTGGGAAAGAGAGAGTGAGGAAGAGAAAAGTAAATAATAGCAGACAAACCAATTATTGAACCAAGAACGGCTAAAATACAAGGTAGCAACAACATACTGTACACGAAAAAAAGTATAAGAGAAAAAACACTAGTGTGAAAACGATTAAGTTTAATAAGAACAAATACATAATGTGAATGACAGAAGCCGAACTAACTGCAAATGCAAAAAAGTAGTAAAAATAAAAGGAAGCAAAAGCTAATATGGATTTAAATGAGAATAAAGAGAGGAGTAGAAACAGCAGTGAGGGAGAAACACCAGCATTGCCAAGTGACTGAAGCTTCAACAAGAACAGTGTTAATACCAGAGAAATTAGCGGAGCAGGGCACAAGGGTGAGCCAGAAGTAGGAGCTGCAGGTGGAAGCTGAATGATCTTCATACACACACACACACCACACACACACACACACACAACACACAACACACACACACCCCACACACACACACACCCACACACAACACACACACCCCCACAGGAGAAAAAGAAAGCAGAGTTGATGATGAAATTCGGATAGCTAAGGCGGATGAAAGCAACCCTCCTTCAATCCCTTCCCCCTCTTTCTCTCTCTCTCTCTCTCTCTCTCTCCCTTTTCTCTTCTCTCTCTCTCTCTCTCTCTCTCTCTCTCTCTCTCTCTCTCTCTCTCTCTCTCTCTCTTTTCTCTCTCTCTCTCTCTCTCTCTCTCACTTCTCTATTCCCTCCCCTTCCCTCCCTCCCTCCCTCCCTCCCTTTCTCCTTCCCTCCCACACTGTGTTGAGTTCAGTAGCCGGGTATTCGGCGCATACTCGGAGGCCCTTCTGTAAGAGCCTTCCTTCTTGATGCCAGTAGTGGGGGTCCACGCTCCTCCCTCACTGTAAATGTGTTCGACGGGGACGCCAGAGCCCAGGTGATTATCGGACTTGTCCACTAGAACATGCAGGAATGAGAGCACGGAATCTGTTTCCCCACTTCACTTGACGACCAAGTTGACCACGCTAAAACCTATGGCCAGGGAAACCACTATAGAACGCCACCAGTGCTTTCGGTAGTAATAGTTAGGGCAATTGCCATGCAAACCCTTTCTCGACTGATACAAAGTTAAAACGAGATAGTTCATTCTCTAGTTACAGCAAGTTGGGCTGTTTGTTCTAACAAACAAACACACACACACACACACACACGCATGTTTATAATTGCCGCTCTCTATGCTTCATAACAAGCTATAGCCACTGTTTTACTGGATAAGAGCTAATGTCTTTCTGCAACTTATTTCAAATCCCAGCCCTGAGATATATTATCCCTTCTGCCTTGGTTGCAATCCACGAAAGTCGACTAACATCTAGGTACCTATTTACACATAGGTAAAATAAAGGGCAGCAGGTGCATGAAGGCTTTCCTGCATATATCTGCAAGTCTACCAATCGAACCTGTGTCCATTTAGTTTTGAGGTGAACACTATCACTTACCTAAAAGTTATGTATTAGCTTCACCGGAAACACTAAAATAACTACATATAAACCATAACACTAGTCTATTAACGAGCATCTAGTACTTTAGATCATCTAGAAAGTATTTCTTCTTTCAACAAACCGGCCATATCCCATTGAGGCAGAGTGACCTAAAAAGACAAAACGAAAGTTTCTCCTTTTAAATTTAGTAATGTGTACAGGATAAGGGGTTACTAGCCTCTTGCTCATGGCATTTTAGACGCCTCTTACGACACGCATAACTCAGGGAAGTGCTGCTAGAAACAAGGGTGCCCGGAAAGTTGTGTAGGAAGGATAGAGACAGTATACACATTCATGAGGACGCGACAAACCCGTACCGATCATACAGCACCTGGGGAGTGGGAGGTAATCAAGTTTGATCCAAGAAAGAGGATGGAAACTCCAATTTCTCGAATAGAGAACCGTTCACCAGGCAAAGAATTTAACGTCACTTATTTAGTAAAGCAATGCTGATTTTTCGAATCAGTGCCATGAATGACAATTCTAAGCCCGACGAAGGAAATAATAAGAGTGCAATTTTTAAATACATTTGTCCGGACACAAACATCCATTAATTAACTGTGATCTGATTTTCACTGACCACTCGTTCCTTAATTTATTATACCAAGAAACGAATTATTAAAGAGATGCACAAGTCTTTACTGGGCAATTGAGGTTGAGTCCTTGTATGCATAATCTCTTACGAAAAAAGTTATATTCAAAAATAAAAAAGGCATTCCAGCTAATGAGGCCATATGACACTACACAATGATACCTGGTTTAAACCTTCGTAAATAGTTGTTAGCACCATCGTAAATACCGCAATCACAGCTAGTGAATAAAATTTCACATTTTCCTCTTAATCCAGTTTAGCATTATTTTCTAAGAGAGGATAATAAATTTCTTCTTATTATTATTATTAAATGTATGAGGCTACTGTGTGTCTTTTCCACATAACTGTTTTTATGTGATACGAAATGCCTCCATGTTATTATAAGGGTTAAGGGTGTAATGAATGGTAATTCGTCTGCTTCAAGCTAAGTAGGGTCACTCCCAAAGCAAGGAGCTAAGACCGGGTCACCATCTAAAAAAGACCCGGGCCGGAAGAGTATGGGCGAATATTAAAAAAAAAAAAAAGCTAAGTAGGCGGATAATGGCTCCTCCATCACTCCTACCACTGAATAATCTATATGAGTTTACTACTTCACATGAATGTAAAAAAAAAAAATGTGTATTATTGTTGCATGATAACTGATAAAACCATTGTCGCCATGAAAACAAGAAAAGCTCTCATCCTTATTGAAGTATCATTACAGTTGTGAACACACAGAGAATAACTAGTTTCACAAGTTTTGCATAGTTTTCCTGATGCCAATACCAACATAGATCAAAATTCAGTCTTGTAGAAATTGAAGGGAAAAATGTGAATGAGCTGCTACCCATCTTTTTTCCCTAAATACTGGAGATAAAAATTGTGAGTGAGTTGAATTCAAAACTAAATCTTTTTTTTTTTTTTCGTTGTACTCAATTTAGCTGATTAAATTTATTATTTTCATTTGAGAGAGCAAAGGTTATTGACGTCATTCAGCTCCTGGGGATAAGGAAGTAAACTGGTTGAGTTCTAGGAAGGAGACATGTAGTTTTAATTCCTTGACTCAAGAGCCCTTCACCGGCGTCGAAGCACTTATCTCGAAGGGACAGTTGAGCTGAATGTGAAAACTTATATATCTTGAATCTTTAATGAAAGAACTACAGTCAAGAAGTACTGACCAGATACGAACTTAAATAAGAAGCTGTAATTAAGCTTACATTCAGGTAGGCAGAATTTTAATGTCTCCTCAGTGTAACCTCCTGTGCTTAACAATTTTAATTCTAGTTTCCTTCTTCCTTATTTACGGATCCCATGAGCAGAAATGTGCCCTGTAATATTTGCCCATTCGTGCAGTTCGACCATAGCGTTCATAAACGGCCTTGCTATGGCTTCCTGACATTGTAATGCTCTGACGCGAAGCGAGGCAGGGTTGGCTTGCTCTGAAGACTGCTACTCAGGGCTTCAACTGGCATATTTTTAATTTGCTATTATTTTCCATACTGTATATGAAAGGTTATTGTATAAATTTTGGTCTCCAAGAGCTTTGTATTAAAAAAATAGGGAGCGTGTATTAAAAATAGGGACTTTCATAAATGTAAATGCATGTT
This sequence comes from Cherax quadricarinatus, assembly GCF_026875155.1. NCBI lineage: Eukaryota > Metazoa > Arthropoda > Malacostraca > Decapoda > Parastacidae > Cherax > Cherax quadricarinatus. The sequence goes on along the minus strand of NC_069412.1, from coordinate 24,924,415 downwards.
GCGGACAGGTACAGTTATTGAGGTGTATGATATCGGCGAGGAGTGGAAAAACAAAATGCAGTTGTATTATAACATATATCAGAGTGATCAAGGTTCTAAGGCCGAAACGTTTCCATTAAAGTTGTCCTAATGAGTTTGCATTTTGTCTTTTTCTCTACTCTGAAGCTCTACCCAGAGCGAAACGCAGTCCCAATTAAACCTTGTTCTATATACTGTGCCCTTGTGCCCATGGAGGGCATCCTATCCGAAAATTCCCTTACGGTTTAAAGCGGCACTGTACATCACAACCTTTAAATCGCTAACAGTTGAGAATGTATTAACAAATTTAAAAATATCACAAGAAAGGAAAATAATGGATTTAAAATGAACGTGTAATTACGAAAGGATAGTGAAAACACTGAATGCGCTTTGTATGCTTCTCAAGGAGGACAAAATAAATGAATAACAGCATTTTGTCATCATAAAGTAAATTGTTAAGAAAACACACACACTTAACAGAATCGGCTTTTGTTGAGATAACGTTTCGCTGCGAAAAGTTTTATCAAATCATACTATAGATGTAAAGCTGCGTAGTTTTTTTTTTTCAAGTCATGTATTATGACTCGACAAAGCTCTACACACAGCGAAACATTGTCTCAAGAAAAAGTTGTTCTGCAACTTGTCTCTTTTAGCCACTAATGTTGGTAAAACGCCGTCTGGATTCGAGAAAATCGTTATTAAAAACACGAAACATGCCGAACATAATTATCTGAATTATTGAAATTCAAAACTGGCTTCTTCAGATTTCTTTACGCTTGTTTTTTCCATAACAGTATCATACGTTTGCTCCGTTTGACAGCTTGCAAAGACTGTCCCGTTAAAAGTGATATCTTGGTCAAGGTAAAAGGCCCTTGACTCAATCCTGATTCCTTTTAATTCTTCAGGAGTATGACTTCTACGGGGTTTTACCGTTTCCATATAAATGTAACAGTCATAACTTCAAACATTTTAAATCATCAGTACACCATACTGTTTCCGTTGTAACTGAGAAAAGTCGCTATACACCTCGTATTATATGTATTCAGCATTCCTTTCGTTGTATATGAAATAGCTAGTACACTGCCCTCGTATATCCCTCTCTGGGAGAGAGTCAGCTTCGCCCGAGATACGTTGCTCCATGGCCAATGTATATTGTATATTGTACCGGATATACATGCTTGTGCCTGGCTTCCACACGCCATATTCTGGCAACCTCTGGCACCGTTCCTGTCATCGTACATAACGAGCGTTTGGTTTCTAATGTATTTAACTAAGTCAGTGTATCGAATGTTTTTTTACGCCATTAGCCTCCTATTCGTCATTTAATTTCATCTACTGACATTTAATTAAACATACTTTTAGGCTAAACATCATAGCCAGCTCTAAGTTAAAAAAATCCTAAAAGAGCCGAAGGAACTATTTGTGCGCAGGATGAAAAATCTGGAAAACTACTGGAAAACTAGCTTATACTTTCATACGTATATATGCTGAACAACCGCTGTGAAAAAATAGTGAACTTCCAAGCGTTTTCGTGAGTTCTCAAATTATCACATTAACAGTTCCTTAATGATGTGAGAAATCAAGAAAGCGCTTGCAAGTTTACTATTTTTTCACAGTGGTTTGTCTACATATTGTAATGTCACCTATTTACTGTGATCTTATTGCATACGTATACACACACACACACAACACACACACACACACACACACACATATATATATATATATATATATATATATATATATATATATATATATATATATATATATATATATATATATACATGTATATATATAAATATGTATATATATATATATATATATATAATATATATATAAATATATATATATATATATATATATATATATATATATATATATAATATATATATATATATGCATGACACCTTGTCGACAAGCTACAAAACCCAATTAACCAAACCGGTCTACTTATGCGATAGGACATTATAGGTTAGGTTAAGTAAGATTTGTCAGGAAGCTGGACCAGTGTTTCCTGTCACGGGACTTAGCCTATTGATGACCCATCAGTGGAACTTACCTGTCCATCCATTAAAAAAGTAAGGGTATTATGTCATTAACTTATACACTTTTTTTTCAAAGACTGGCAGACTCAAGTGATGAGATGTAATAGGAGGGAGTAAATGACACTGACACTGAGAACACTGAAGACAGGAATTTATCTGTAACCAATAATAAAAGAACTCAAATATGTAATCAAAACTAGGCAATTACCATTAGTTAGTCACCTCCACACAAACACAGACACACACACGCACACACACACACACACAACACACACACACACACACACACACACACACACACAACACACACACACACACACACACACACACACACACACACACACACACACACACACAGCCAGCTCACATAGGTAGCGCAGTGACGAGTGTTTTTTCGCTCTTAATTCTACTTATCTTTCCCAGTATTGACACTTCATGCTACGTTTATTGCGTTTTTCATTTTTAGCTTGTTTATTGCTTTTAATACTGAAGTTTAATGAGGCGACCTTCACTTTTCCTTTTTTGGATTCTGTTCATCCTAAGGAGCCAGGCAGAATGTTTCTATAGATCACATTATTATTATTGTTATTATTTTTTTATTTTTATTACTAATGTTACTGCCAACAGGAAATGCTGAACAAAAATGGGTGATTTAGTACTTCATAAAGGAGCTCTAATTCCTTGGATATAAAGACTTTTAAGTTCATCAAGGCAACCTCTCTTCACCCCAATCCCTTCCTCCGTTTCTCCCTTCCCTTCTCCTTTCCTCTCTTTCTCCTTTTCTCCCTCCAAGGGCTTATTGGCCACAGTAGAAACAAGAGTAGATTCCCTAACACAACCGTCACATTCTCAATGCATTATTTACGGTGAATAATGAATAATAATTGAGTGTTGATCTCCAGCATGTATTATAATGCATTCAGATTTGGGTGAAACATAAACTACGAGATAATTATCGCGAGAGAGCAACAAGTACTCTGAATTTAATCGAGATATGTTGATTAAGACTACCTGGCGTTCTTGGTATATGTGTGTGTGTGTGTGTGTGTGTGTGTGTGTGTGTGTGTGTGTGTGTGTGGTGTGTGTGTGTGTGTGTGTGTGTGTGTGTGTGTGTGTGTGTGTGTGCGTGTGTGTGTTAATGTGTGTGTGTGTGTGTATGTGTGTGTTAATGTATGTGTGTGTGTGTGTGTGTGTGTGTGTGTGTGTGTGTGTGTGTGTGTGTGTGTGTGTGTGGTCTGTTAATGTGTGTGTGTGTATGTGTGTGTGTGTGCGTGTGTGTGTGTGTATGTGTGTGTATGTGTGTGTGTGTGTGTGATTTGTTTTGCACCAATGTAACCTTAAAGTATGTGTGGCTGGCTTCACCACACTCTGTAGTTGACTTCACCACAACACTGTGTGGCTGACTTCACAACACTGTGCGGCTGGCTTCATCACACTGTGTGGCTGACTTCACTACACTGTGTGGCTGGCTTCACCACAATGTGTGGCTGACTTCACTACACTGTGCGGCTGGCGTCACCACACTCTGTAGTTGACTTCACCACAACACTGTGTGGCTGACTTCACAACACTGTGCGGCTGGCTTCATCACACTGTGTGGCTGACTTCACTACACTGTGTGGCTGGCGTCACCACACTCTGTGGTTGACTTCACCACCACACTGTGTGGCTGACTTCACCACAACACTGTGTGGCTGACTTCACCACACTGTGTGGCTGACTTCACCACACACTGTGTGGCTGACTTCACCACACTGTGTGGCTGACTTCACCACAACACTGTGTGGCTGACTTCACAACACTGTGTGGCTGACTTCATCACCATACTGTGTGGCTTCACTACACCGTGTGGCTAACTTTGTTTCACTACACTGTATATAGTGAAATAAAACAGAAAAAAAACTCTACGTTTCGTCTCAAAAATAAAAAAAATCAAAGTTAGGTCTGTATTATTTGTAAATTTTTTTACAAAAGCAATTAAATTAAACGTCCTTGATTTTGATCGTATGAGACAACTCTGGACATTTTCTCCAGCATGTCCTAAGCTCAAATGATAATACTGATTAGGACAAAGCAGAAAAAATCTATTACAAAAATGATAGATTTCCACCGTAAGAACTGTCAATGGTTTACATGCTAGCCGCGACCTGTGACAGATGGATGACTTCTGATATATTCACACATCAATGTTTTTCTTCGTTCTAATTAGTATATTTAAAAAGAAGGATCCTATAAGATGGTTTATAATACCGTTCAACTGCAGTATTTATAAATATGCAGCAATTTGTAGGGATTTGCAAGCGTGAAATTACATATTTAATTATCGCAGAATTAAAGAAAATTGTTAATATCGACCAGCCAATCTTGTCTTAATTTGAATCAATCTATGAATTAAAAAATATAGAGCAAAAAGCAGCGTTTCCAGCCCTTTAAGAGATAAAATTCATATTATATGCAATCAGAAACATAAAAATTTGTCTAGTCAAGGAAAAAACATAAATCTGTGAATCCCGAGTGATTCACGAACAAATGCAGCTTGCAATGGTTAACGTGGCAACGAGATCTTGTTACAGGAATAAAATGTTAAGAGAGGACGAGTTAATGGTGAGTCCCTCTCCAATGCAAATGCCATGTCGAAATAACGTGTATATCGCTATGCATATATAAGCCAAGCTCCTGCCCGGGTCTAGAGTGGACCTCTGGGACACACGCACACACACACACTCACACACACACACACACACACACACACATTCACACACACACACACACACACACACACACACCACACACACACACACACACACACACACACACACACACATACCACACACACACACACACACACACACACACTCACACACACACACACACATACACACACACACACACACACACACACACACACACACACACATACACACACACACACACACACACACACACACACACACACTCACACACACACACACACATACACACACACACGCACACACACACACACCCCACACACACACATTCACACACACACACACTACCCCACACACACACACACACACAACACACACACACACACACACACACACACACACACACACAACACACACACACACACACACACACACACACACACACACACACACACACACACACACACACACACACACACACACACACCGAAAAGTGATAAGACATTAAAATATATATATCAAAGAAAAATAAAGAGTACCAAGAAAAGAAATAAATACACGCGTAAAGCGAAATTAATGATAATTTAGAATCTAACAAACGATAAAAAGTGTTTCAGAATATAAGAAAATATTTCTATTTACGGATAAAAGGCAAATAAATGATCAAAATACGGATATATATATATATATATATATATATATATATATATAATATATATATATATATATATATATATATATATATATAATATATATATATATATATTGTATTAAGGTAATATTTATATGTGAAAAACTCATAATCAGTATTTGTATCACAATGGAGGAAGCAAAATCGGGTTCTGTTGAAAAAGTGATTAGAAATAATTATTCCATGGGAATGAAAAAAATAAAAAAACTCACATATGTATTCATTTTTTATAATGCTAGAATTAAACAGTTAGTGAAAAAAGGAGAAATATGCAAATCGAGCATTTCTGGTTCATTAACAAGTGTTGTTTCCGTCATTGCTTTTCCACGCAGCACTGAATGACCCTCACAGGCTTAGACTTTCTCATGAATACAGCAACAACAAAAACAATAATAATATTAACAACAACAGCAACAGCAACAACAACAACAGTGTCATATTTGAAGACAACAAATTATCCTCAGAAAATCACATAAATGTGGCAGTGAGAAGCTCTTATGGTTTACTAGTTAATGAAATAAAAATTCGGATACATGAATTGTTAAATGTCTTAATTAGTTTTTATAACATTATTGCTTATAATATTATTGCTTTTATATTATTATTGCTTATAAATTTACAAAATACTGTAATTTTTTTTTAAACAATAGTGAAAATCACTCGGGGTTAAAAAAAAATTATTTGATTAATTTCTAACAAGAAGGGACCTCAGGGGCATAGTCTCCATTCACGTAATTTCAAATAGAAAACTGAAAAAAAGCAATTTGCAGATGACATAAAGGTGAATGAGGAGAAATCGATCGATGGGAGAGTGATAGATTGCAGGAAAACTTAGACAAGCTACAACATTGGTCCGGTAAGTGGTTGCTGGAATTAAATCCCAGCAAATGCAAAGCCCTGAAAATTGCAAAGAGGGGTTGGAGGAGAAGAGGACCGGACACAGAGTACAGTTTGTTCTGAAAGACATTTTAAAATACATATGAGTGAATACTACACTGAACATTTGGGAAGTGTAAATCAATCGCACCATATCAGCTAATACACATTAAGTAAATATATAAAAAAATATAAAGAGCCTAAATAAGAAATTGCACAAAACACTACTTAACACTTCAGAAAATTTACTGTAGTCAATGATGTGCTCAAGATCGACAAAGTGAAGAGGTTGCAACATTGCTGTTCCGGGACTGAAGTGAAAGAGCAATGCCGAAAGAGTAAACACACTGAATTTCACTGCTTTATAGCAGCAAAACCCCAACGAGACCTCAACACAATCTTCAAGATACTAAGAAGAGTTGACAGGGTGGATATCGTGAGACTGTTGCACAAGAAACTGACGGAAAAATGAAGGAATGGATGGATACTGAAAACTCAGATAAGTCACAAGAATACTAGGAAATACTTATCCAACCTAGGAATAATAAAAATTAGAATGAACTGAAGAGGAAGTGATATAAAATTCCATACACTGTTTTAGGAGGAGAGATTATAGAAGCCGTGGGGCTAAGTACTAACAAATCCGAATGATTGTACATTATTAGGCATGAACAACTCAACAGTGTCACCTGTGTTCAATACAATCAGTCCCCGTGTGCTTCCTATATGAAAATTACGGATTTAGAACTCTGTGATTACAACAATTAACCCCCATTTGTTTTAAGTTTCCATTCCTAAAGTGATGAGCCATTGTGAACATCGTCAAAATTTTTTCGCACATTTTGTGCGCTGAGAAGCAATCATGTTTGATCCAAGAAAATGGAAAGTGACTTAAAGTCTTTGACCTAAACCCTTAAAGCCTTTGACCTAAAAGCCTTTGACCTTAAAGCCTTTGACCTAAATCAACACCCCCAACTCTCCCATTCTTCAAAAAATAAAGGGAGGAGGATTTCCTTGCTCGCATCCTTCCAATATAAACTAAACAAATACAAAACAAAAAAAACAGGAAATGTCATCTTACATCAGCACTGTACTTCTGATACGTGGCAATGATGAGGAATTTCAGTGGGAATGCTTTGTGGCTCCGGGAAAAAATAACGGCCGATTGGATTAAATGGTTTAAGCCTATAGATAAAAGATGTGCCATGAATATTGCAAGAGGAATTTGATCAATGATGGAGAAACTAACTTCAGCAGCGGTTTGCTACCATGCAAGGAAACATTTTGCATGGTAACATTCGGTGGAAAAACATTTTGCACATAAATATTTTGCATATAAACATGCTGCATAGATGCAGACTGAATATAAGTATATTTGGTAAGCAAGTATTTTGCAAATAAACATTCATGTTTTCAAATAAACATTTTTTCCATATTTTTTCCATATTTTTTGCATATTTTTTGCATATTTTTTTCATACAACTGCTTCGAATGAAAGCATTGTTCAATTAAGCATTCTACATATAAACATTTTATACACAAATACTTTCCAATATTTTTTTTTTTTTTTTTGGAGTCAAAGACGCATTTTACAATGAAACAGTTTGCTAAAATTCGGAATGGAACAATTACCTAAAAATAACACTTGCGGAAAAAAAAGGAGAAAATTGGTTAAGAAACATGAAAGAGAAGAGCAAACTCACAAAGAAAATTCTTAGACGGAAGATAAGACTAGCATCTTCATAATAAATTAAATACTTTATAAAAAAATGCCGACTAATCTTTGAATAAAAATACTATAGTTCAAGATATAAAAAGTACTTATTTATAGATACGAGCTACAAATTCAATTTTTTTTTTTTTTGCTTAAAGTTTTGTCACTTAAAACCATACGTCATTCACTGGATATATCAATACTTTTCCTGAACACATTAGTTGAGTGCTTAAGCAATGCATAATTTTTGTAATGACGTTTATGCTCCGATGATTAAATAGTAATGTGTCCCCGGCGTTTTGAAGAAAACAAAATGGATTATTGTTACTATCATTACATTTGTTTGGAAACACTAAACCCATGTGGATCATGCACCGCCAGGAGAATTGGAATCACTCGGGCTTGATAAAAAAAAATGCAATGGCAACTCGAAATTATTGAATCAAGGGCCCATTACGAAGGTGAGGGGAACCTCCTCGAAGAGCCACGAAGGAGAATATTAAGAAAAAAGAAGACAGAAGAAAAAGGAAAACATAAAGATTAATTTAGACTCTGATCTTAAACCTTCTTATAACACCTCAGTGACTCGAGTGATCCATTAGGCTGCTTGCAAGCTCACATCTAGCGTCTCCCGAAGCAAAATATGTCTTTTAAAATTCACAGAGACTGCATCCATCTCTGTGATTAATCATCTTGCTGCGCCAGAGAATGACGTTTTAGAAACTGTTCTCGGCGTGAGAGCAGCTGCCTCCTGCAATTCAGTTGGTCCTAAATGAGACAGGAATATTATATTGACGGAGAAACGTATATATATATATATATATATATATATATATATATATATATATATATATATATATATATATATATATATATATATATATATATATATATAATATATATTATATATATATATATATATATTTATATATATATATATATATATTTATATATATATATAATATATATATATATATATATATATATATATATATATTATATATATTAATATATATATATATATATATAATATATATATATATATATATATATATATATATATATATATATATATATATATATATATATATATATATATATATATATATAAACAAACACACTCTGAAAGAATAGAGAAATTCCAAGCGCTTTCGTGACTACTCACATTATCAAGGAGTAGTCACGAAAGCGCTTGGAATTTCTCTATTCTTTCAGAGTGGTTGTTTTGCATATTTTGAAATCACCTGTTTACTGTGATCTTATTGCATATATATATATATATATATATATATATATAATATATATATATATATATATATATATATAAATATATATATATATATATATATATTGATAGTGACTTAAATAGCAACGCTTTTCTTGTCGAATAAGGCAAGCGAAAATTTTGTTTCCAATATTTTCGCAAAAATCATTCCGAACCTAAAGAAAAAAAAAACGTTGTGTTTGTTTATTATTAAAATATTTTAAACTTATCCAAAATATATTTAGTTGGATTAGGCTTAATTAAATTGCGCTTCTTAAAATAAGGTTAGGTAAATTTTCTAAGGTTCTTTTGATAAAAAATTCTTAATTTTTACATTAACATACATGAAAAAATATATCTTTAAATGTATAAGAGAAAATTTTAGAAAGGACTTAATTTTAAATGAGTTTGTGCTAATTGACCAGTTTTACACACACACACACACACACACACACACACACACACACACACACACACACACACACACACACACACACACACACACACACACACTACACACACACACACACACATAAGATATTCTTTGAGGAGAGTAGTTCCATATATTTTGTATAGAAGTCTTAACGGTGTCAGTATGGCCCTTTCAAGCAATTACAGAAATTCCATAAACTGACGTAGACATCTCACCCTCTGACAGATCCTGCTTGCCACACGAGAGAAAGGAGTTAGAATTAACTTATATTTTCTCTAACTTGGGTTTCCTGTCGTGGGAAACAGGTGCCCTAACTCCTGTCCGAACTTTATCGTCTCAAGGGAAATTATATGTTGCTGAATTTCGACTTGTGGCCAAGGAGCATACGGGACATTTTGCAGCCTCTATATATTGAGACATTGTCTTCGTGGCACCAGCGTAAGGGGCATAACGCAGGCTCGCTGTGCTGCTATATTGTCTTACTGGCATTAGATTCCAGACTTATGATGAATATATAAAGGCTAAATGAAGGAAAATGCACTCCATTTATTTAGCATAGAGAGAAAAGGAGAGACTTGGCTAATACCTTTGTACCTCTGTTGCTATCCGCCATTCTTTTTCTTTCTCCTTTATATTCATTCCAACTCTTCTTTCCCCTGTCTCCCCTGCTCCTGTATAATCTCTCTTTATATTTTTGGTTAATCTATCTCTCTTCATATTTTTCTTATAGGCACTTTGCAATTTCAGTATAAAAATATACATTCTCCTTTTATTTATTCTATTTAATCTGGTGCCTTCTCCATAAAATTACATCCCTTGCTGTGTGTTTTTCAAAGCGCAAGTCATTTTGCATACGTTTGTAACTATGGTACAAAATATCACAAATGAAGACAGTACAATAAGTACTCATTATCTCTGCCTCACATTAAAGACAGACTAGGCAAAGCTTGTATAAGATGGCAGGTCACCTGGCCTAAGTTACTGTTAGAAGCAGAAGACACAAAGGCAAAGAAATCAGGTTCTTAACAGCAATGTGCTCTATATATATATATATATATATATATATATATATATATATATATATATATATATATATAAGTATTCGAGATGTGGCTCTGAGTTACCTATGTTGTTTTACTTTGTATCATATTTTTGTGAATGTTTTGTCAATGTATTTTGTCTTTAAATAAAATATATATATATAATATAGGGGTGGTAGGAGAAAATTCTCAAACAGCTTCAGGGAGAATCTTGAGTTTTCCCTGAAGCAAGTTTATTCTTTTCTCTGAGGATGAGGGTCCCTACAACAGTTCTAGAGGTGGTACCTCCCTATATTTATATATATATATATATATATATATATATATATATATATATATATATATAATATATATATATATATATATATATATATATATATATCGTGCCGAATAGGTAAAACTGGTCAATTAGCAAGAACTCATTTAAAATTAAGTCTTTTCTAGATAGACAGATAGATAATAATAGTGCTATGAGTCTTTGCACTGTAAAAAAATTACTTAGGTGTCATGCCCATATCTAACAAAACTCTCATATTCAGTTAATCTGTTCATTCATTGTTTATATGTCTTTCGTAGGTAGGTTAAAATTTGACAATTGGTAGGGTGTATCCAGGGGAATTTTACATCATCGTATACGATGATTTAATATTAGAAGATGATAATTTCAAAGATTCACTTAATCCCACTTAAA
>NC_069412.1:24902953-24910453 GCF_026875155.1 Cherax quadricarinatus | reverse complement strand
TAACAAGTACTGACATCCGTAAATCAAATACTAATAGGAAATGAAATATTGGAATGAAAATCGGTAGGATAATTGGTAAATTTAGCACTTCGGTGGAATTTGTTTACACTTATATTCAGTAATGAACGTAGTAAAGTTTGTTTCACTACACTGAATTATAATTTTAATGAGCCTTATTTAAAAAAAAAAGATACAGTAAGTAGAAAGGAAAATGTATTTACGAACGAATTCTAATACCGAAAAAAAGCTTCTATTATGTCTTCTGTCTTTTTTTTTTTTTTTTTTTAGAATATTGAGATTTCAAATGAAAATGTAGAGAATACCGAATTATTTTTTGTTATTAATATTTTTATATATCATAATGTCAAATTATGATAGCATTAATGAATAAATATTATACCAGTGAGATAAGTAAACCAGCGAGGATCAAGCCTCACCTGGAGAATGTAAGACAATCAACTTAGATCCTGGGAAGAAGAGGCTAGCCCTGGGTTTCTGAATCGAAAACCCTCTACCAGCATGAAGGCAACCCAGGAGATATTTTTTTCTGCTCTTTTTAAGCATACCGCAGTACGACTTGTGTACAGAATGTATGACAACTCTACAGGGGGATATTAGTGCATTTAATCTCATTGCAAGACGGCCGATGTAGTTAAAAATAAAATAGTATGTCTTCGTCTTTAGCGTTCCCTTCAAAGGAGGTGCCTTGTTTCTGGTGAGGGACTCTTGATCAAAGGAAGTATAACTGACCTCCCCTTCCTTAGGTCAAACCTCATTTTTTCCCCATTCCCAAAGCTCCGTATGCCCCTCCTCGATTTAGTGCTTCACTCTATAAGGCACCCCACTCTACAATTTAGAGCTCTTGTTTTATGGAACTTTAGCTGCCCTCCTGGCCTTGGATCAAACCTGATTACCTCCCATCCATCAGGGGTTGTATGACCCCTACGGGTTCAGTGCTTCCCCATAAATATAATAATTATATTTGGGCAAATATTCACAAGAGCCAACCTTCTCTTCCTTGACGCCGGTGAGGGGGCTCTGGATTCAGGGAATTAGACCTAACCTCCTATTCCTTGGATCGAACCTGATTGCTTCCCATTCCCGCAGGCGCTGTATGACCCACAGTGATTTAACGCTCAACTATAATTAGCATAATAACAACAATTTTTCATCTGCTATTGTTTCTTCTTCGTGGCTCTTCCCGCTGCTCTTTCCCGGTATCCCGGGTGGAGGATGTCGCAAGTATCATCCACAGCGACGCGGGTATCATGTGAGGCTGTGGTAAACTTCATCTACAGCTACGCCGATATCGTGTGTTCAAGGAATAGGAAACTATATCTACGGCGTCGTAGGAATCGTGTGTTGAAGGTGTCGGGAGCTGTATCTACAACGACCCCGGAAGGATGACTTCACCAACTGAGCGACAGAATTCCTTATCTTAGCGTTGACTGCATCACCAACCGCGCCTCACAGCGATGCTTTCACGCCGATGAGAATAAAAAAATTCGTTGGTGTATTCAGTTATCTATTTACGAATCTGCAAAGGAATTTATATAAAAAAGTAACTCGTACAGGGGATGGAAGGGGAAGAAAATAATCATACAGCTCCGGGAAGAGATCTTAGAAATTGTCCCTGAAAAACGTTTAGTACCATTGCTGATTCCCAAATAGCACTACAGGTGGTACCTTCTTATATGTAAAAATAACTATATTCAGGAACGGATCCAGGAATTGTCTAGGGAGGGGGGAGAATTTTTTCTATACCGAGGGGAGGCGGGTGATAGCCCGCCGGAGGCGCTAATTTTTATGGATACATAAGTTTTAAATGTCAAAAAATGTTGCTTTCTATAGCAGCCTCAACAACTTATAGAGAAATAGCAACCAATGCAAACTTAAATGAGATTTTAACTAATTTTTTTTTTTTGGGTGACCCAGGGGATGCCATGGCCCCATTCCTGGTGGCCCCCCTGGATCCGCTACTAAGTATATTCCAACTGTTATGTGGATTTATATTAGTGCTGCTCAACAAGTGTCTATTAGTAGCACTGCCATAAAAGAGGAAAAAATAAGCTATATTGATGGCGCTTTATAAAATTGGAAGATAATTCAAGCGGGCTGCAATAATGCTGGTTCAATGACTTTCAGTTCAAGGAAATGGAGCTGGCCTCCCTTTCCTCTAGAAGAATCAGAGTTGATCCGATAGGAGAGAGCTGTGGAAAAGAGCTTCGGTCACTTACACCAAGCGACAAACATTCTTGATAAAGATGTACGTTACCTCTGCGATGCCAACATGTTAATCCGCTTTACCAACATGAAAAAAAGGGTATCAAAAGCAAAACTTTTACTGTGTATTAGATTATGAGAGGATCCAATGTTTCCCACTGTCACTTTTTTCAATGCTGTTAATGCTATATTATAGCCATTGAAGCATTTGCAGATACTGCTTAAATTACTGTATTATTTATTATTTTCATTCACAATTATTATTGTTATTATTATTATTATTATTATTATTATTATTATTATTATAGTAGTAGTAGTAGTAGTAGTAGTAGTAGTAGTAGTAGTAGTAGTAGTATAATCCGAAAGGATTACGCAGCGCCTGGGGAATGGGAGATAAACAGTTCCTTCCAAGAAAGAGGATAGCTCAAGCTCCTTAAATCAAGAGCACTTCACCGACATCAAGGTACGCCTTTGAAGGGTAAATTAGTGTCAACATAAATAAAAATGTTACTCTGTAGTAAATGTGAGGATGGGCATGTTTGTAGACACGTGTAGGAATGGTTGTGGGTATTGGCGCAGGTGTTGTGATTTTGAGGGTGAGTGTAGGTAAATATATGTGAGGGTATGACTCATGTGAAGACACGGTTGTGGTTGTTGGTGAATATGCAGTATGGGATGTGTTGTGGGTGTAGGTGTGGGTCTGGGTGGACTTCTGGATGTGGGTACATGGAGGAAATGTGGGGGTTGTGGGTGCTTTTAATGTGGGTGATAGTAGGTGTGGGTTTATGGACTTTGCATATGTGTACATAGGAAACAAACAGTTGTGGTTCAGGGTGTGGAGTGTGGGTATATGTAGAGACCCTGCTGGTGAAGGGTTCCTCGTTCAAGGAACTAGAACTCTCATCCCCTTCCCTGAATCGAACCTGATTGCATCCCATTCCCCAGGGCGCTTTGTGACTCTTACGGATTTAGCTCTCATTCCCTGACTGAATAATAAAATAGGGAGACATGAATGGGTGTGCGTGCATGTATATGTAGGTATGTATATATATATATATATATATAATATATATATATATATATATATATATATATATATATATATATATATATATATATATATATATATAATATATATTTTTATATTTTATATAATATAATATATTATATATTATTATATATAATAATATATTATAATATATATAATAATTTAAATATATATAATAATACATATGGAAAATATATTATATATAACATTACTAATATGAATATATTTGTTATTATGACATTATATATATTGCAAAAAACCTGTGAAAGAATCTTGTTCATAAAAGCAGTCAGTTTGACATTAATTTGTAATATTTGTTTGGTTGGTATGGACCTTATATGCACTCCATTTATCATTACTTTGGATTGTTCTTTAGATAATGTGAGTATTGGACAATACCTTGAAATTTTCTTCTAATTCTTGGGTAAGTGTTTTTTGCGTTTAGTATGCTGTCGAATAGTAAAATGGTCAATAGTCCTTCTAAAATTTTCTCTTTTACGTTATAAAGATATATTTTTTTCATTAATGTTGATGTAAATTTAATTTTGCACAAAGGACTTAGAAATTCTACCTTATTATAACAAGCATTTCTTTTAGCTAATCACTAAATATACTTTAGATTGTTTTACAATAATTTAATATAGCAAACAGTGAATATATTTTTTTCTTAGTTCAGTGTGTTTGGCAATTATATGCCTCCGAAATTTTGTCAATATGGTCAATTAGTTCTTTCAAAATTTTCTCTTTTCGTTAAAATATATATTTTATCATTAATTTGATGTAAAAATTTAAAATTTTGCACCAAAAGGAACTTAGTAAAACTTACCTAACTTATTATAACAAGAACAATTTATTTTAGCCTAACCCAACTAAATATACTTTAGATTTGTTTACAATAATTTAATACTAAACAAACACAGTGAAATATATTTTTTTCGTTAGGTTCAGAATGATTCTGGCGAAATTATTGCATACACAAACTTTCGCTTGTCCTATATGGCAAGATGAGCGTTGATATTTAAGCCAAGATCGCAAGTTCTGCCTATTCGGCACGACTATATATATATATATATATATATATATATATATATATATATATATATATATATATATATATATATATATATATATATATATATATATATATATATGTTGTGTTGTGTGTGTGTGATGTGTGTGCATCGTACCGAATAGTTTAAACTTGAGATTTTTGGCTTATATAACAACGTTCGTCTTGCCGAATAAGACAGAATTTGGCAGAGCGATTTGTGTAAGCAATAATTTCTCTAAATTTATTCTGAACCTAACGAAAAAATATATTTCATTATGTTTCTTTATTATTAAATTATTGCAAACTTATCTAAAGTATATTTAATTGGATTAGGCTAAATTAAATTGCCCTTGTTATAAAAAGGTTACATAAGT
Source organism: Cherax quadricarinatus (assembly GCF_026875155.1). Taxonomy (NCBI): domain Eukaryota; kingdom Metazoa; phylum Arthropoda; class Malacostraca; order Decapoda; family Parastacidae; genus Cherax; species Cherax quadricarinatus. The sequence goes on along the minus strand of NC_069412.1, from coordinate 24,905,757 downwards.
TTTCTAAGGTTCTTTTAGTATAAAATTATTAATTTTAAACGTATAAAAGGTAATTTTAGAAAGGACTTAATTTTAAATGAGTTCTTGCTAATTGACTAATTTTACTTAAACGGCACGACATTGCAACACACACACAAACATCCAACATACACACACACACACACACACACACACACACACACATACACACACACACACACACACAACACACATACACACACACATACACACCATACACACAACACACACACACACACACACACACAACACACACACACATACACACACACACAATTACAACACACATAACACATATACCACACACTACCACACACACATACACACACACATACACACACACATACACACACATACAAACACACATACACACACACATACACACACACATACACACACATACACACACACATACACGCACAGGGATGTTAGGAAGTATTTCTTCAGCCACAGAGTAGTCAGTAAGTGGAATAGTTTGGGAAGCGATGTAGTGGAGGCAGGATCCATACATAGCTTTAAGCAGAGGTATGATAAAGCTCACGGCTCAGGGAGAGTGACCTAGTAGCGATCAGTGAAGAGGCGGGGCCAGGAGCTCGGACTCGACCCCCGCAACCTCAACTAGGTGAGTACACACATACACACACACATACACACACACATACACACACATACATAACATACATATATATAATATATATATATATATATATATATATATATATATATATATATATATATATATATATATATATATATATTATATATATATATATATATATATATATATATATATATATGTATAGATATATATAGAGAGGGAGGTACTGGAACTGTCCTGGGGACTCTCATCCTCGGAGAAAAGAATAAACTTGAAATACGACTAAGCTGTCGAACACGTTTTGCTGATTTCCCATACTAATCGAAACTAGTGGAAAAAAAATATAGCAGGAACAAAATTTCGTGTAGACACAACAGAGGACTTCAACAATATAATAAAAGTTAAGGAATTCTTGTTGCGTCAGCCATATTTTTTGGGCAGTGCAAATGTTTGTCATCAACGTTTCCACGAACTCGGAAAAAGACGCTTTGGCGTACACTCTAGAGGACACGTTAACACGCACTGTAATGAACGTATTAACGAATCCCATAGAAGACGCATTGGCGCTCTTTGCAAAAAAAGTAGTGACTCACGCTACAGAGGTCGTACCGAATCACGGTGAAAGTAGAGGCTCCAACGGATTTGGAAAACAAAGTTGTTTGGTAGGCCTAAGAAACAGACGGTAACAGACGTGGAGCAGCAAGCTCGTAGAGCACGCATTCTGCGTCAACTTACGCATGAGGCTGCAGAGACATAAGCGCATGTGGCCAAGAAAGCAGCAGACAAGTTCAAGAACAATTAAAAGAGAAAGCAAAGCATTTATCTGTAACCCCCTTCATAACAGAACTAAGTGAAAATCGTCAGTCGGAAAAGTCTTAAGTGCCACTCACATAGAGGCAGAGGTCTGAACAGCAGCAGAAGCAACAGCAGTAATGATGAGAAGCAGCAGACACAAGCAAAGACAGCGACAGCAGGCTTGCTGGAGATAGAAGCAGCATCGAGTCGTTGAATAAGAAGCAGTAACAGCACCACATGAACCATCATTAGCAGCATATAAGACGGAAGTAGTGGAAGGGACATCAGCAGCACCAAAACTAATACCAGCAGACGAAGCGGCAGTAACAGAAGCAGCAGTTTTAGGAAATGAAGAAGCAGAGGAAAAAGTCACCACCACTTCCAGCAGCTGAAAATGAAGCAGAAGCAACAGAAGTAGCAGCACTAGCAGCAAAATAAGTAGTTTCTGTAGCAGCAGCAGAAGCAACGGCAGCAGAAGCAGCAGCAGCAGAAGTGAAAGCGGAAGCGGCAGAAGACACAGCAGCACCAGCAGCAGCGGCGGATAAAGGTCTCAACAGAGGGCAAAAACAGCATCGCGGCCGAGCGCTTGCTTGCCCCTTCCGCTTCCCCTGATCCTACCTGCCTGCCTTCCTTACCCGTTTTACCCCCTTTTCCCATTACACACGATTTTATTTATCTCCCCTGCTTAAGCCACCCTTTTTTGTTTTGTTTTGTTTTGTACTTCTACCTTTTGTGCATGGCAGTGGCGATACTGACGTGTAATTTTAATATCGCGCCATAATTACTTAGTAAACGTCAATTAGCACATCGCTCTGACCGCGCCGTAAGATGAAGACCGGAGATCGAACATTTGACGTGATAACCGTTTAGTGTCGTGAATATTGCTGCAAATCATTAGATTTTTGCATATGTGAAATGAGGTGAGGACATTATTTCCACAGAAGCTTCCGAAGATGAATTTAATATATTTTCGACTGCTTTTGTAGGGTGTAAAACATCGCTCTGTATTTGTCATATCTGAGATTTAAGTAATATACTCGGCTTTACTCCGTTATGATGGTATGTTCTCCTTGGTATATATTTTTATTGAGATTATTTTTTATTATTATCAACCATATCTTATTATAAATTACTGTAAAAAAATTATGATATTTTGCTATATATATTGAAAATTCTTGGCGATATGTCAATGATTCATAGAAACGATACGAGTTTTAGAAAAGTATCTTAGAAAACAAACTCTTTACAATGAGACGTTCAACTCCGTTCACACACATTATTTCTCTCTCATTATGCATATATATATATATATATATATATATTATATATATATATATATATATATATATATATATATATATATATATATATCCTTTCAAGAATAATTAATTTC
>NC_069412.1:24867953-24897953 GCF_026875155.1 Cherax quadricarinatus | reverse complement strand
TACCATACTTGTCTTTGCTCTATCATGCCTGTCTTTGTCCTACCATACCTGTCTTTGTTCTACTATATCTGTGTTTGTCCTACCATAGCTGTCTTTGTTCTACCATACCTGTTTTTTCCTATCATACCTGTTTTTGTTCTACCATACCTGTCTTTGTTCTACCACACCTGTCTTTGTTCTACCACACCTGTCTTTGTTCTACCACACCTGTCTTTGTTCTACCACACCTGAGGTCCGGAGTTCGAATCCCCGATACGGCGTGATTCCATAAGACACCTGCTGTCCATGTTCACCCATCAGTTTAAAATGCGTACCTGAGTGTTAGTCGACTGATGTGGGTCGCATCCTAGGACAAAACTGGCCTAATTTGCCCAAAATGCTCTGCATAACTAAGGGCTTTCTCTATAGTATTATGTCATTGATGTCAACTAGGACTGTATACCTTGTACATGTACTTGTAGAAATGAGGATATTGTATTATTGTGTTAAGCGAAGAACTGAAGATGCAACGCGGGGGGAAATATGTCTTCAGCAAAATGTCTTGAATTATGCGTGTCTTTATCTACAGAGTGGTCATGATTTTCTCCATTTTCTAAAATCAGTTCATTCAAATTCTTAAAACTGGTGTATGATCACAAAAACGTTGAATATTAATAAACTGACTTCTGAGGAAGTTCCAATGCTGGGGGTGAAACGTCTTCAAATACGGAACTCCAAGGAGCGGTATTTATTCTTTATGTACCAGCAAATGCTGGAAACTCAGGTGAGCATCAGGATGGAGGCACAGATGGTGTTCCCGAGGCGAGCTACTAAGGGATGGACATACCTCCGGGTAGACCTCCTCACAGGTGGTCCAACCTAGAGAGTGGCAGCTGCTGGGGAATGATAGAGACCAGCATGCCACTAGGAATATTACTATAGTTATGGTGAAGCCTAGGGATCTGTGTAGCGCCTGGGGGGACTGGGAGGCTATCAGGTTTGATCAAACGAAGGACAGGGCTGCTGGAATTCTTCGGATCAAGAGATCTTCACTAGCATCAAGGTAGATCTTCATTTCTTTCCTCCTTGAAGGAAATGCCACTACGAATATCCCCTAAAAGAATATCTTTTAGAGCAAATTTTATTAGTAACATTGTTATATTCATGGGTAAGGGGTTTATCGTGGAGAGAAAAGGCGAAATAAGTAATTGTAAGAGGGAAGGCAAAAGAGAAGGATTTTTTTCGTTATGAGAGAAGTCAGAAGTATGACGCTTGAGAGGAGAGAAGAGAGAGAGAGAGAGAGAGAGAAGGAGTGAGAGTAGAGAGAGAGAGAGGAGTAGAGAGGAGGAAGAGAGAGTAAGAGAGGGAGAGAGGAGAGGAGAGAAGGAGAGAGAGAGAGAGAGAGTCAGACAGAGACAGAGAGAGAGAGATAGAGAGTGAGACAGAGAGAGAGGACGAGAGAGAGAGACCTGAGAAGAGTCTACAGTACAGAGACAGATAAAAAAGGACACTGGTATTCTCCGTTACCTTTAGTTTTTCAGTTGTAGCGTCAGCCTAAGTCTCACAGATGTCCCCAAATATGTACCTGGTCCCACCTCTTCCCTAGCTGCCTTCTCTTTAGGTCTTACCCTTCCTGAGTGTACTCCTTCCCCTCTCAGTCCCTTCTTCTCATCTTCCCCCTGTAGGGGAACATGTTCCCTCCGTCTGGTGTCCCTCAGGTAGTGGTGCATCCTCCGTCTGGTGTACCTCAAGTAGTAGTCTACCCTCAGTCTGGTGTACCTCCGGTGGTACTGTACTCTTAGGCTGATGTACCTCAGGTAGTGCTGTTCCCTCAGTCTGTTGTACCTCAGGTGGTACTGTGCCCTCAGGCTGATGTACCTCAGGTAGTACTGTACCCTCAGTCTGGTGTACTTCAGGTGGCACTCTACCCTCAGGCTGGTGTACTTCCGGTGGTACTGTACCTTCAGGCTTGTGTACCTCAGGTGGTACTGTACCCTCAGGCTGATGTACCTCAGATACTACTCTCAGTCTGGTGTACTTCAGGTGGTACTGTACCCTCAGGCTGGTGTACCTCAGGTGGTACAGTACATTCAGGCTTGTGTACCTCAGGTGGTACTGTACCCTCAGGCTGATGTACCTCAGGTACTACTGTACTCTCAGTCTGGTGTACTTCAGGTGGTACTGTACCCTCAGGCTGGTGTACCTCAGGTGGTACAGTACATTCAGGCTTGTGTACCTCAGGTGGTACTGTACCCTCAGGCTGGTGTACATCAGGTAGTATTGTACCCTCAGTCTTGTGTACCTCAGGTGGTACTGTACCCTCAGGCTGGTGTACCTCAGGTAGTACTGTACCGTCAGGCTGGTGTACCTCAGGTGGTACTGTGTTCTCAGGTTGGTGTACCTCAGGTGGTACTGTACCCTCAGGCTGGTGTACCTCAGGTGGTACTGTACCCTCAGGCTGGTGTACCTCAGGTGGTACTGTACCCTTAGGCTGGTGTACCTCAGGTGGTACTGTACCCTCAGGCTGGTGTACCTCAGTGGTACTGTACCCTCAGGCTGGTGTACCTCAGGTGGTACTGTACCTCAGGTTGGTGCACCTCAGGTGGTACTGTACCCTCAGGCTGGTGTACCTCAGGTGGTAGTGTGCCCTCAGGTTGTTGTACCTCAGGTGGTACTGTACACTCAGGCTGGTGTACCTCAGGTGGTACTGTACCCTCAGGCTGGTGTATCTCAGGTGGTACTGTACCCTCAGGCTGGTGTACCTCAGGTGGTACTGTACCCTCAGGCTGGTGTACCTCAGGTGGTACTGTACCCTCAGGTGTGTACCTCAGGTGGTACTGTACCCTCAGGCTGGTTGTACCTCAAGTGGTACTGTACCCTCAGGCTGGTGTACCTCAGGTGGTACTGTACCCTAGCTGGTGTACCTCAGGTGGTACTGTACCCTCAGGCTGGTGTACTTCAGTGGTACTGTACCCTCAGGCTGGTGTACCTCAGGTGGTACTGTACCTCAGGCTGGTGCACCTCAGGTGGTACTGTACCCTCAGGCTGGTGTACCTCAGGTGGTACTGTGCCCTCAGGTTGTTGTACCTCAGGTGGTACTGTACCCTCAGGCTGGTGTACCTCAGGTGGTACTGTACCCTCAGGCTGGTGTACCTCAAGTGGTACTGTACCCTCAGGCTGGTGTACCTCAGGTGGTACTGTACCCTCAGGCTGGTGTACCTCAGGTGGTACTGTACCCTCAGGCTGGTGTACCTCAGATGGTACTGTGCCCTCAGGTTGGTGTACCTCAGGTGGTACTGTACCCTCAGGCTTGTGTACCTCAGGTGGTACTGTACCCTCAGGCTGGTGTACCTCAGGTGGCACTGTGCCCTCAGGTTGGTGTACCTCAGGTGGTACTGTACCCTCAGGCAAGTGTACCTCAAGTGGTACTGTTCCCTCAGGCTGGTGTACCTTAGGTGGTACTAGTCCCTCAGGCTGGTGTACCTTAGGTGGTACTGTACCCTCAGGCTGGTGTACCTCAGGTGGTACTGTACCCTCAGGCTGGTGTACCTCAGGTGGTACTGTACCCTCAGGCTGGTGTACGTCAGTGGTATTGTACCCTCAGGCTGGTGTACCTCAGGTGGTACTGTACCTTCGGGCTGGTGTACCTCAGTGGTATTGTACCCTCAGGCTGGTGTACCTCAAGTGGTACTGTACCCTCAGGCTGGTGTACCTCAGGTGGTATTGTACCCTCAGGCTGGTGTACATCAGGTGGTACTGTACCCTCAGGATGGTGTACCTCAGGTGGTACTGTACCCTCAGGCTGGTGTACATAGGTGGTACTGTACCCTTAGGCTGGTGTACCTCAGTGGTACTGCACCATCTGGCTGGTGTACCTCAGGTTGTACTGTACCCTCAGGCTGGTGTACCTCAGGTGGTCCTGTACCCTCAGGCTGGTGTACCTCAGGTGGTATTGTGCCCTCAGGCTGGTGTACCTCAGGTGGTACTGTACCCTCAGGCTGGTGTACCTCAGGTGGTACTGTGCCATCAAGTTGGTGTACCTCAGGTGGTACTGTACCCTCAGGCTTGTGTACCTCATGTGGTACTGTACCCTCAGGCTGGTGTCCCTTAAGGGTACTGTCCCCTCAGCTGGTGTACCTCAGGTGGTACTGTACCCTCAGGCTGGTGTACCTCAGGTGGTATGTACCGTCAGGCTGGTGTACCTCAGGGGGCTGTACCCTCAGGCTGTTGTACCTCAGTGGTACTGTACCCTCAGGCTGGTGTACCTCAGGTGGTACTGTACCCTCAGGCTGGTGTACCTCAGGTGGTACTGTACCCCCCAGGCTGTTGTACCTCAGGTGGTACTGTACCCTCAGGCTGGTGTACCTCAAGTGGTACTGTACCCTCAGGCTGGTGTACCTCAGGTGGTACTGTACCCTCAGGCTGGTGTACCTCAGGTGGTACTGTACCCTCAGGCTGGTGTACCTCAGGTGGTACTGTACCCTCAGGCTGGTGTACCTCAGGTGGTACTGTACCCTCAGGCTGGTGTACCTCAGGTGGTACTGTAACCCTCAGGCTGGTGTACCTCAGGTGGTACTGTACCCTCAGGCTGGTGTACCTCAGGTGGTACTGTACCCTCAGGCTGGTGTACCTCAGGTGGTACTGTACCTCAGGCTGGTGCACCTCAGGTGGTACTGTACCCTCAGGCTGGTGTACCTCAGGTGGTACTGTACCCTCAGGCTGGTGTACCTCAGGTGGTACTGTACCCTCAGGCGGGTTTGTACCTCAGGTGGTACTGTACCCCCCAGGCTGGTGTACCTCAAGTGGTACTGTACCCTCAGGCTGGTGCACCTCAGGTGGTACTGTACCCTCAGGCTGGTGTACCTCAGGATGTACTGTACCCTCAGGTTGGTGTACCTCAGGTGGTACTGTACCCTCAGGCTGGTGTACCTCAGGGGGTTTACTGTACCCTCAGGCTGGTGTACCTCAGGTGGTACTGTACCCTCAGGCTGGTGTATCTCAGGTGGTACTGTACCCTCAGGCTGGTGTACCTCAGGTGGTACTGTACCCTCAGGCTGGTGTATCTCAGGTGGTACTGTACCCTCAGGCTGGTGTACCTCAGGTGGTACTGTACCCTCAGGCTGTTGTACCTCAGTGGTACTGTACCCTCAGGCTGGTGTACCTCAGGTGGTACTGTACCCTCAGGCTGGGTGTGCCTAGGTGGGTACTGTACCCTCAGGCTGGTGTACCTCAGGTGGTACTGCACCCTCAGGCTGGTGTACCTCAGGTGGTACTGTACCCTCAGGCTGGTGTACCTCAGGTGGTACTGTACCCTCAGGCTGGTGTACCTCAGGTGGTACTGTACCCTCAGGCTGGTGTACCTCAGGTGGTACTGTACCCTCAGGCTGGTGTACCTCAGGTGGTACTGTACCCTCAGGCTGGTGTACCTCAGGTGGTACTGTACCCTCAGGCTGGTGTACCTCAGGTGGTACTGTACCCTCAGGCTGGTGTACCTCAGGTGGTATTGTACCCTCAGGCTGGTGTACCTCAGGTGGTACTGTACCCTCAGGCTGTTGTACCTCAGGTGGTACTGTACCCTCAGGCTGGTGTACCTCAGGTGGTACTGTACCCTCAGGCTGGTGTACCTCAGGTGGTTGTTGTCTTTATATTTAACACTTTAGGGAAAAAATATTAATCTTACTCAGTGAACATTAACTGTTTAATTAAACGTCTGAGCAATGAACCATTGAACAATTTTTTTTCATATTCAAGTATTTTTCATTTCTTTTCTCACTACAAATAAGGGCATCCAGTGCTTTGCCTAGTAATTTGTTGACAATTATTGTAATTGTCATGGGTAAACGTTGAACTCGTAATGGGTCATACATCACTTAGGGAATGGGAAGTAATCGGATTTAATCCAAGAAAGGGAGGGAAAATAGTTCAGTTTATATGGATCAGGACATCTCCTATGATGGATGTCCTCTTTTTTTTTTAAGATGTTTGCTCTTGCATTCAGGATTCTCTTCATTCTCTCGTCTATGGTACTGATCAGTTGATACTTCAGCGCCGATAATATTATTTTCGTGTTCCCGTGGATATCGGATCATTTACGAGGCGCGGCGGCCGGGTTCTTCGGCAGGGCTGGTGCGGCCGGCTATAAGATGGCGGGGAACTGTCTCTAAGTGAACTCCAAAAAATATTAAACAATTCTTAGTGACTCACTTTTGGCTCACTTTCCCTAACTTTTATTCCCCCTTCCAGCGTGACTCGAAAACGAAAATGAGCTAAATGTGGAAAACAATAAAAAAAATATGTATTTTTACATTTATACGTTTTCTTTGAGGCATTTATCTTTTAGCATTCGTAAAAAATCTCTGCATTAGAGTTAAAGAAACAATCAACGGAAAACAATTAAAAAAACAAGGGGGAAAAAGAGAGTCTTACTCAACTTTCACTTCCGGCCGCTGCGAATATCGTCGAGTCACGTAAAATGTGCAAATTAAATCTCGAACAAAGCTACATATTATCTGGCCACGAATTTTTTGAAGCTTTAAAATAAAATCGAGATATGAAGCCAGCGGCAACTATGAAGTACTTTTACTCTGATGTTGAGTATATTTTGTGTGCTAGGCAGAGGAAAAAAGTAGAGGAATAAGTGTGTGTGTGTGTGTGTGTGTGTTTGTGTGTGTGTGGGGTTGTGTGTGTGTGTGTGTGAGAGAGAGAGAGAGAAGAGTGATGGGGGGGGGTGAGGAAGAGTGAGGGGAAGAAACCGGAGGGAGAGAGACAGAGGTAGAAAGAGAAAAATATACGAGATCGACAAGCAAACAGACATACAAGTCAGCGATGTTTGATTTTATTAAAGCGATACCACAGTGGAAAAGAGGGAAGAGGGGGGGGGGAATCAGAGGGGTGAAGCGGGAACTTGAGGGAGGAGGAGGGGGGGGAGGGAACACAATCTAATGGTTAGAAGAAGGGGGGATAAATTGGGGGTATGAAAGAAGGGGGCTTAGAGGAGAGGGGAAAAAATGGGGTTGTGTGGGCATTTCTATTTATGACATGTTTTTATAGAAATACGTCATGGATTTTTGACAGCACAGAACTAGAAACTAGAGACTTACTAGCGAGGTGAGGAAAAAATATCTATCGAGCAGGTAGCGAGACTTCTGCTGCTGACTTTGTCATGTGTACGCATTCACGCACACGTTGGTACACACGCACACACACACACACACACACACACACACACACACACACACACACACACACCGCACACACACACCACACACACACACACACACACACACACACACACACACACAACACACACACACACACACACACACACACACACACACAAGTAGAAATACTTTATTACAAAGAGGTAATCACCAACTGGTAATCACACTAGGTAAGTACCAGTTTTACTGGCTCATCTCTCTCTCTCTCTCTCTCTCTCTCTCTCTTGCTGTGTTCTTCACATGATTTTAGTCCTCCACGTTTCTGGTCCATTATGCAGTTCTCATTTCTCCCGGTCTACTTATTTATGGTTAAAATCTTCCATGACAAGTTGCACTGGTTTGGCCTCATGAGCTCTTCTTCTTGTTTAAACTATGATGCCAACCATTAATTTGTTGTTGTCTTCGTATTTCTGTCGATATGGTGGCAGGTCCCCCATTCTTATTGTGTCCACTGTGAAGTCATTTCATTCATTAGTGTTTATTTCTCTAAACTCCTCAAAACAACCATTGTTTCTGATTAACTATGTCATTCCCCTACTCTCCTGTTTCCTCGTTAATTCCTTCTTACGTACTATCCTGTTGGGAATTTATCGTTTCAGTTAGTTTTGTCTCGGTGATATCTATGTTATCTTCAGACCACCACTCTGGCTTAATCCTTCATCTGTTGTTATGTACCATACTCTGATCTTTCTTTCTTTTACTGTGCTCAGGTTTGTATCATCCAGGTTTTCTGATCTCTTCTCATTCGTAAATAGGGGGAAAGGTGAGATTGGGGAGGTTGGTGTGTGCATTGTTATAAGGGTAAGAGGAGTAGGGGGGAGGGTGTGGGGTTATTGTTTATGTGGGGAAAGTCAGGGTGGGCCATGAGTTTAGCCTGCCGAGAGGCGGCAAGAGACTTCTAGAGGCTGAGAGTTCCTTCCTCTATCTACCCCATATGCTTGTCCTCCCTCATATGACGTCTTTTTTTTCCACACGTTCCTGCAACTGACTATTCTCCATTTCTGTGATGTCTCGATCCAGGTATACACTGTGGTATCTTGTACTCCCCAGAAATTCTTTGTCTCAAAATCCTGTTTTGTGCTCCTTGTGACGAGGTGAGTATGACTGGGCATTATTTGCCTTGGGAATGCTTCGCGATCCTCAGAAAAATTTCCATCTCTAATTTCTCCTGTATGTGTGTGTGTGTGTGTGTGTGTGTGTGTGTGTGTATGTGTGTGTGTGTGTGTGGGTGGGTGGATGTGTGTGTGTGTGTACACAGCTCCCTCCTCCTCCTCCCTATATGCCTACTTGTTGACCATGCGTGCTGCTCACTCCGTGTGGGGCACGGCCCGATTTACTGTCTACTCTGTATATCCATCTATCTGTCCCTCTATTCTTGTCCATATTTCTACCTCTCTTTCTGCTTTTCTTTCTTTTTTATAATGATTTCCAAACGACGTTGCACATTTTTTTCCCATGTGATGAATTATTAACAGAATAACTTTTTCTTCTTCAGAGATAATGTGAGTGAGCGCGCGCACACACACACACACACACACACACACACACACACACACACACACACACACACACACACACACACACACACACACACACACACACACACACACACAACACACACGCACACACAAGCACACACACGCACATACACGCACACACACGCACACACACGCACACACACGCACACACACGCACACGCACACAAAGTAAAATATGACTTTGCGTTCATCTAACATTTCAACTCTATTTGCACACGACTTACCACACGAGACACTCAATCATACGTGTATGAGAAAGCACTCTAAAAACATCAAGGATTTGTAATTTGTCATATATATATATAATATATATATATATATATATATATATATATATATATATATATATATATATTATATGACAAATTACAAATCCTTGATGTTTTTAGAGTGCTTTCTCATACGTGTATGAGAAAGCACTCTAAAAACATCAAGGATTTGTAATTTGTCATATATATAATATATATATATATATATATATATATATATATGTCGTGCCGAATAGGCAGAACTTGCGATCTTGGCTTAAATAGCAACGCTCATCTTGCCATATAGGACAAGTGAAAATTTGTGTATGCAATAATTTCGCCAAAATCATTCTGAACCTAACGAAAAAAATATAATTCAGTGTGTTTGTTTAGTATTAAATTATTGTAAACAAATCTAAAATATATTTAGTTGGGTTAGGCTAAAATAAATTGCGCTTGTTATAATAAGGTTAGGTAAGTTTTCTAAGTTCCTTTTGGTGCAAAATTATAAATTTTTACATCAACATTAATGAAAAAAATATATCTTTAAACTTTATAAGAGAAAATTTTAGAAAGGAATTAATTTTAAATGAGTTCTTGCTAATTGACCAGTTTTTACATATTCGGCACGACATATATATATATATATATATATATATATAATATATATATATATATATATATATATATATTATATATATATATATATATATATATATATATCAAATATTACTATAAGAAATGCAAAATATTTATATAATATACTCACCGTTGGGAATTAGGAGGACGAAATATTTTCATTCAACAAGAAGTGTTTCCACTATAGTAAAGATTGTTAGTCCCAAGTACAGCTCTCATTCTTTCCTCTACCTCCCACACCCCACGATGCTAGAGAAGAGCTCTTGATCGAAAGACCTGGAGCTATCCTCTCCATCCTCGGATCAAACCTAACTGGCGTCCATTTCCATGAGCTAGCTTTTGCTTCCCTTACCCTATCCTTTCACTCCATTCCCTATTGTTCTACCTACTAAAAATCTTCCCCCCCACTTCCTTCCATTTCCTCCCTCCCCACTTCCTTCCATTTCCTCCCTCCCCACTTCCTTCCATTTCTCCCTCCCCCACTTCCTTCTATTTCCTACCTTCCCACTTCCAACCATTTCCTCCCTCCCCACTTCCAACCATTTCCTCCCTCCCCACTTCCAACCATTTCCTCCCTCCCCACTTCCTTCCATTTCCTCCCTCCCCACTTCCAACCATTTCCTCCCTCCCCACTTCCTTCTATTTCCTCCTCCACCCACTTCCCTCCATTTCCTCCATCCTCCCTCCTTCCACCCAATCCTCCTACCTCATTACGAGAACGCATTAGAAGCGTGGGTAAACAATTTTTGCATGGGGTACAATTAAAGAGGTGCCCCCAATTCTATTGTTCTTGTGTTGCGTGTGGGGCGTCCCCAATAAAGATGAATAAAGACGGTGTTATAGATGAAGTTCTCTTAGTCTTTGTTCATCCTGGCGTTGGGTATAATGATTGATTCCTATCAACGACCTTCATTATATATGGACGGACAAACTTAATTCATACATTTATTATTATTATAGTATAACTAAATGTAAAAATAACAATATTATTATTATTATTATTATTATTATTATTATTATTATTATTATTATTATTATTATGTTATTATTATTATTATTATTATTTATTATATTATTATATTATTATTATAATTATTATTATTATTATTATTAATATTATTATTATTATCAATCTTATTAGTTTCTCTTTCTAATGTTTCCATTGTGACATATTCCCGCTTAATTTTATCGTCCACACAGACAATAGCATTAATTGTTTCTGACAGAGTTATTGTCAGATTTACATATTGTTCGAATTAACACTCAGACGTAAACGTGCTTGATATAAACTGGCATTCAGAAGTACATGTAGTACGACCGTCCACCCAGATTCCGCCTTCAGTTCTATGAGTTGACAAGAAACCAATTTTTTTTTGTTTTTGCATTCGGGTGGCTGTCAAGAACACTTACCAGATATACACTCCAGCGTTTGACAGCCGTGCGTGTCACGAGGGTTTGACAAGCAGTGGCACGTTAGCAACGTTATTACTGCAGAAAAAACTAAAGTTTTCTGTTGTGAGAGGGATTGTGGTTTAGGTCGTCAGTTGAGTTGACACTAGCTGCATGGGAGAACATGGAAGTTTAAGGTCAACCTATCTGGAGTCTACCTGGAGGGCATTCCGGGGATCAACGTCCCCGCGGCCCGGTCTATAACCAGGCCTCCTGGCCTGATCAACGAGGCTGTTACTGCTGGCCGCACGTAGTCCGACGTGCGAACCACAGCCAGGCTGAACCGGCACTGACTTTAGGTATCTGTCCAGCTCCCTCTTGAAGACAACCAGGGACCTATTGGTAATTCCCCTTATGGCTGGTGGGAGGCTACTGAACAGTCTTTGGCCCCGGACACTTATTGTGTTTTCTCTTAGTGTACCAATGGCGCCCCTACTTTTCAATGCGAGTATGTTGCGTCGCCTGCCAAGTCTTTTCCTTTCGTAGGGAGTGATTTCTGTTTGCAGATTAGGGACCAGTCCCTCCAGGATCTTCCAGGTGTAGATTATGATGTATCTCTCTCGCCTGCGCTCCAGTGAGTATAAGTCAAGTGCTTCCAGACGTTCCCAGTAGTTGAGGTGTTTGATGGAACTTGTATGTGCAGTAAAGGTTCTCTGTACATTCTCTTAATATGCAATTTCACCTGTCTTGAATGGGGATGTTAATGTACAGCAATATTCCAGCCTAGAAGGGACAAGTGATTTAAAAAGGATCGTCATTGGTTGGCATCTCTTGTCTTGATAGCAGATAGCAGAAAACCTTATAATCCATATCGAGGCTATCTTCTAAAAAAAATAGCAGCAGCAAAGATAATATAGGATAATATATAGTTGCGGAAAAAGGCTCACTGAATTTGCTTGGGGATAACATTCGAACACGACTATCATAAGAAAATGAGCACTGCAGCAGACCTACTGGCCCATATTGGACTGGACTTGGTAATACAATGGTAGACTATACCGACATCACGTAATTAATACACAAAATTTGGGCTATGGCATATTGCTTCTTATTTACATAGACAAGTTCTGTTAACACCCAGCTATTTCCACCAATATATCTGGCAAACGCACCTATACAGCTGCCCAAAATAATAATAATAATAATAATAATAATAATAATAATAATAAGATGGTTTAACTGGCTGGGGAGGGTTCATTCGGAGGTAAGCACTAACGTTTAGAGACTTATGTCGCTGGCCAATAACCTGGAAAGACTTGGGTATAGGAAGCATATGGGCGAGAGAGATGGTGGTACGGGAACCGAGGAAAGGGAAATGATGAGTGGGACCGGTATAGAAAGAAAAATGAATGGTGGTACTTGTATGGTATACAGTACAGACAAGATGAAGAATTTGACACATGTTCAACGTCTGGGAATCTTGATTGTAGACGTATCGCCATCCAGTGGCTTTATCAATACAAATTCAAGGACATAATTGGGAGACAGTAGAACCACATACAAAAGATGGTAATGAGCCCCTGAGCCTTAGAGTTGGTGAAGAGTACCGTAATTGTGAAGAGTCTGAACTGCATGCATCAAGATCTCAAGACGGAGGAGTCATGGGATCAGGGGCATAGCGAGTTGAACCAACTGGGCGGGTCCTCCTGACCAGCAGGAAACATTGGATCTGCAAAACATTTATAGATTAGTGAAACAAACCACAAAGCGGCATCATATTATGGAAAGTTGGAAAACTATGAAAATGAAGATAGGATCACGTGAAACAAAAAGGTTTGGTAGGCGTAATATATTCCTGAAATAGGCCAGTAAGAGTTTTTCATATGTTTTATGTTTTGAGAGAAATATTGTCCGGTAGGATTACTTTATATTCATATGTACTAAAGAGAGGGAGGGAGAGAGAGAGAGAGAGAGAGAGAGAGAGAGAGAGAGAGAGAGAGAGAGAGAGAGAGAGAGAGAGAGAGAAAGGAATGGAAGAAAAATACATAATAGTAAATAAGTGTAATGAGAGAGAGATGACAAGGAAGCTAGTATAATAAGTAAAATAAGAGACAGGAAAAATATAATAATAGATGAGAGAGAAAGAGGAACCGACCGTGTGAGCGAACCCATGAGAAAAAAGAAATGATTTATACCGGCGCTAGTAGAGGTGGTTGGTGGTAGTGGTGGTTGAGGTGATGGTTGAGGTGGCAGTAGAGGTGGTGGTAGTAGTGGTTGAGATGGTGATAGTAGTAGTAGTGTTAACATGAATAGTAGGGATGGTGGGGGTGAGTGCACCAGCTTGGCGCCCCTTCTCTTTGACTTACTCCTTGTATGGTGTTGGGATGTTGACACTCAGGCATCTCCCTCTCCGACCGCCATCTCCCTTCGCCACTCACCCCTTCCCTATTTCCTCCAGTCGTCCCCTTCCCCCCCCCCACCTCCCTTCCATTTCCCTACTTTACTCTCTCCTTCACTATCTCCTCTAAATACTCTTTCTCTGTCTCTTCTCCCTATTCTCCTCCGCCCTCCGTCTGTCTCATTTTCTCCTTTTCTACATCCCTAGCACTATCTTTCACCTCCCTCAAGGGAGGTTCCTTGATGCTTGTGAGATGTTCTTGATCTAGGGAATTGGATCTGTGCTCCAGTTCCTTAAATTGAGCCTTAATACCTTCCATCCTTATCCCTTTGCAGGCGCTGTATAATCCCTACGGGTTTAGCGTTCCCCCATGATTATAATAATATTTTTCACCTCATCTAACTATTCCTACCCTCCTCATTTCCTGTCTTCTCTTTCTCCCAACCTTTGTCTATCCTTCCCTTCCTTTTTTCTTTCATTCCCTAACTCTCTCCGTCTTTCACATACCTCCCTTACCTTTCTCAAAACCCTATTTTCCCTTCTCTACCCTTTTCCTTTTCTCGGCCCATTCACACATATCCCAAACCATTTCTTTCATTCCATACTACTCTTAACCCCACTCTTCTTTTCCCAACCTTTCCCAACCTCTCTTTCGTCTTCCTTACCTACCTCTTCCAACCATTCTCGTTCCTTCCTTACCTCAACAAACAAACAGCAGCTTCCCTAGTCTTTACCTTCAGGGGGCAGGAAAGGGGTAAAGGAAGAGGCAGGAAAAGGAAGCACAATATACACAACGTACAGCGTCTTCCCTTGTACCGATATACCAGAAGAAGGAACAGCCACACTACTGCATCTGCCCGTTAGTCGTGGAAAAGCAGGAACAAGCCTAACAGGCACTATTAATATTATTATGTTTATGTGATGCGAGATGTTAAGTATATACTGAATGGTAATGCGTTTGTATTGCAATTTGGAGACAGAGGATCGAGCCTTTACCATATATTTCTTTATTTTATTTGCAGGTTTATTTATTTATTTGATTAATTATTTTTTTATTTATTTGGAAGAGCCTAACCCACAAAGACCATACAACTCAAAAAAGCAGAAACGCTTTATATCCGATTGTTTCAAATCAACAGGAATAGCCCGGACAGGTAAGAATAGCAATATCTTCAGCTTAACACTGTAGTGTCAGGTGGAGGCTGAGGGACAGTGAGATAGAGAGATAAGCAGGGAAGGGGAACATGTAGGGAGTGATAAAGGCAAAGAAAGGCGCAGGTAGGGTGGGAACGAGTGAGGGGAGGGAGCCAGGCAGATGAGGGATGTCGAAGGGGAAGGCACAGAATGGTGGAAGGAAAAGAGGTTAGGGAAGGAGAAAGAGGGAAGACAGGGCAAGCAGACCCTGTTCACATTATGTCTGCTAAAGTCTGGCCAAGCGTGTAGGGGGGAGAGAGACGAAGAGAAGGATGGGACGAGGGACTGGGTGGGGGATGAAGAGAGGAGGGTAGAGGGAGATGAAGAAGGGAATAGGAGGTACGTGGGTAGGGGGAAAATAAGGGAGAGATTGCGGGAAAGGGGGATGAAGGAAACAATAATGTTGGTGGTGTATGTTAGTTGTGAATAGTGATGGTGTATAGTGGTATTGAATGTTAGTAGCGAATGCTGGTTGTTACTGATGTATGTTTAAAAGATGTATGTTCGTGTGTATGTTGGTTGTGTATATTAGTGGTATATGTTAGTGGTGTATACTGGTGGTGATTTTTGGTGGTGACGGATAATGTTTGCCGTGAACTTTCGCATAAAAATTAAATTGTCGTATTTTGAAATCCACTGTGCATATGCTCCTAGACGGGCAGTAAGGAACCTAAAATCAATTTTCGTTATATCTCAGAGAATGACTGATTCTTTCGTTGCTATGATTTCCGCAGTCGAGTTACGGTAACATAGCAAGCTTCACACCGTCGCAATGAGGTTTATCTCAGTGATAAGGTGAGAGAAAATTTACATTTTATTCACCGAGATAGGATCCCAGTGACGCACCTTTGACAACAGCTGCCTAACAAGCTTTTACTGGAACAACGTTTCGCTCTGTGTAGAGCTTTATAAAGTCGTGAGTTGATAAAGCTCTATACAGACGATAATCTAGTCCTAATAAAAGCTTGTTCTCACAAATATATTCTTCCCTCCCTTCCCTTTCCACCGAGTTTTGTAAACACTGATTTGTGAGATATTTCTTTACGTTTATCTTTCAGTCATTACTTTAGCATCAAAATTTCAAGAGTATTTAAATAAAATCTTTTATATAATATCCATGATCGTAAAAATACAATTTATTGGTCCAGTTATTGTGTATGGACGAATATACCTCTTTATTATTATTATTATTATTATTATTATTATTATTATTATTATTATTATTATTGTAAAGCTAATGTTAGCTTAAGCTACTTTAAATCGTTCTTAAATATCTCTGATTTTCTAAGCTGAAAGTAAAAGACAAGTTATGCAATATGAAACAATAATATTAATAAGATGGAACATTTAAAGCTGAAACGTTTTTGAAAAATTTAGTACTACTACCACTACTACTACTACTAAGTAGTAGTAGTAGTAGTATTATTACTACTAGTAGTAGTACTACTACTACTACTAGTAGTAGTAGTAGTAGTGGAGAAAGTATTATTATTATTATTATTAGTAGTAGTAGTAGTAATAGTAGCAGTTATAGTAGTAGTAGTAGTAGTAGTAGTAGTAGTAGTAGCAGCAATATTTAGTATTACACAGCTGAAGCTTTAAATAAAAAAAACTTTTGGTAAAATTACTTGTGCTATCAAAACTGACAAACTGGTAGAGCAGCGAAGGTCTCTATTGCAGCCAACTAGTAGGGATATATTTCTTTCTTTTTATAAAACGTTTTGTTTGGTGAATGTCTTACTGATTTTTTAACCAACATTTTATGAGATATGCAGACGATACCTTTTTATTTTCGTGAACTCTTCTCACACTTATTTAAGAATTATATATCTAAGCATCAAAAAGAATAAAAAATGCGTTCACACTGGATACAAGAAAATAATAATTTTTAATTTTGTGATGCTTGATACTGAGCATGTCAAAACTACAACTTCCTTAGCACAGTTTACATAAGCCCAAATTTACAAGCCTAGACCTATGCTTTCCATCCTTCGTAACACATTTTAGGACAGTGCCATATAAAGTAAACAATAGGTTCTATTTATTGTGGTACACATATACATACAGATACACTGATAGCTAGATATATAGACAGATAGCTATGCAGCCTTCAATAGCAATATAAAAGGTATAATAACTGTTTCAGCCTATTGGACATATATTACGGTATACGTGTATATTTATTTTAATCAGGATGTTGACTTTAAACTCCTAAAAAATTGCGAGAGCGGAATTCCATAAGTATTATTATTAAAGTTACAATTTCTTGATTTTTTTCAGCTAATAAATTATGTAAACTTATTTGATATAGGTGCTGTTTCTTCCCCCTTTAGTTCCCTACATTAACACTCCTTATGTAATGTATATAACAGACAATTTTCATTTTTTTCTGATTATTTATTCAAAATTTATTTTTTGTTGCTGCCAATAAAACCAGCATATGATTTTATGCTGGTTTTATACTTGCTTCAGTATTTCTTTTCTGTTTAATTTGTATCATTGTATGTAAGGAAATACAATGTACGCGATCAAGCAACATTATGATTTTGTTGTATACATATTACAGTACCAAACAGATTTAATACCACTTCAACAACTGCTACTATTACTACTACTACTACTACTACTACTACTACTACTACTACTACTACTACTGCTACTACTACTACTACTACTACTACTACTACTACTGCTGCTGCTGCTGCTACTACCACCACCAATATCATTACTTGTTGTCGGTTCTCTGAACCATTCATCTACAAATATCATTACTTCAACTCCCACTGATGTTAATGGTACTTACTGCTCTTACGACGACTCCACTTCAATTACTTTTAGCGGCACTACAACCGTCACTATTAATACATTTATAATTTACTTAATGTAGGAGTTATTTATGCTAGTTAAATATAACTATCATTAGTTTCATCCTTATTGTTATAATTAACGATTTATTACCTAAACGTTTTCATCACCTGACCTTGAAACAATAAGAAAGTGCAAAAAAGCAATGTCATATAAAGCAATTTATGATAATATATTATGATAATATATTACTTTGCTGCGAGACAAGAGTAACTCTTCGGTGATAATCAGAATTTGTTTTAACCTGTTAAGCGTTGATTGTATTAATGAGGAGGTCTGAAGCCGAAGGTGGGGAGCTTATTAAGTGCCTGTGGTATAATCCTTTCATTAATTATAAGGGATTGTTGGGGCCACGAGATTCGTCAATTTCCATCATGGTGGCAGAGAGACAGAGAGAGAGAGAGAGAGAGGAGAGAGAGAGAGAGAGAGAGAGAGAGAGACAGCAATGCTGAGAGTGGCTTAAGCAATTAGCTACCAAGTATGTCTCTCAGAGGTCAAGTATTGGGTAGCTTGTGTGCTATAGAGTTGTTACATACTGTCCTTAATCTGCCTGAACGTCGCTATCACAGCTCATGTGCACATGCTCTTTGCATATGAGAATTCAATATCGAATTTTAGTAATGTCTGATTTTTTTTTGTCATTAGTGGCCACTCCCCCCTCCCCCCCTTCCCCCCCCCCAAAAAAAAAAATATGTAAAAATATACTGAAATTTCTAATAAAAGTTTGTATCTTCTTATGTAGTTTTTAGTAATTATCTTTTCAAACTCTTATTTTGTAGGCACCGATTGAAAGAAATGTTTACACTATAGAAAACTCATTTATTATAGGATATTTGGTAAAAGAATTTCTAACTGCAGACTCTCCTATTATTAAATTGTACTCAGATTTTTTCCCCACTATGTACGCTTATGCATTCTTTAATAAATCATTTTTGTTATAGGTCCACGTATATTTTTACCCACCTTCTTGTCCTCCCATACACCTCCACCCAGCTCCATGGTGTTTATTTCTCCCCTAAACTCTCACTCATACCTGTCCTCCCTTATTGTGCTCTCCCACATACGGCTTGCATTGTCCTCTATTTTTTTCCCCACTAATTTACACGTTCGTCTCCTCAGTACTTACCCCATCTGACTTGTTTCTTAAAACTCATATGGGAACAGTAAAGAGAGAATCCTTACACAGTTTTAAGAGTAGTTATGATACCACCATTAAGACCATGAATACAATGTGACAGTTTGTGAGTAACTAAGAGGATGGGTCAGGAACCATGGTCAGACCCACGCAAACACTACTAGGTGAGGACACACACACACACACACACACACACACACACACACACACACACACACACACCCACACCCACACACACACTCCCCCCACACACCCACACATCCACACACCCACACACACAAACACACACACTCACTCCCCCTCCCACACCCCCGCCAACCATCAAATCACAGGCTACACAATCACACCCAAGCTGTCAGCGAGTTGACAAGTCTATTACATACTCGACTGTCATTTCTCCTTCTTGTTATTGATCGGAGAAGAATCAGCGTCACGGTTCCCGTGGCCGACTAGTGATTGTTGGCGTCATGTCAGGAGCTGTCTGCGCGTCTCTCTCTTCACCCGTAATGGCTTACCTGTTCGATGGGCAGATTGGCTGCAATTAGCAAAACAGCCATCGGATGCAGGCGAGCCCTGACGGAGACTCACCTGTATTATGCTCCTGTTGCTGGTTGGTTCCTCGATGACAGGTCGTGTACTAGGTCACTAATGACAGGTCGTTCTGCTGGGTCCCTAATGTCAGGTCGTTCTGCTGGGTCCCTGATGTCAGATCGTATTGCTAGGTCCATGATGGCAGGTCTTATTGATAGATCGATAATGAAAGGTCATATTGCTAGGTACCTGATGCCATGTCATATCGCTAGGTCCCTGACGGCAGGTCTTATTGGTAGATCCCTAATGAGAGGTAGTATTGCTAGGTCCCTGATGTCAGGTCGTATTACTAGGTCCATGATGATAGGTCATATTACTAGGTCTCTGATGACAGGTCTTATTGGTAGATCCCTAATGACAAGTCGTATTGCTAGATCCCTGATGACAGGTCGTATTGGTAGGTCACTGTTGATAGGTCGTATTGGTAGGCCACTGACGGCAGGCCATATTGGTGGGTCACTGATGACAGGTCGTATTGGTAGGTCACCGTTGATAGGTCGTATTGGTAGGTCACTGACGGCAGGCCATATTGGTGGGTCACTGATGATAGGTCGTATTGGTAGGTTCCTGATGATAGGTCGTACTGCTGGGTACCTGATGACAGGCTCTACTGTTGGGTCCCTTCTAACAAGTCGTACTGTTGGGTCCCTTATAACAGACTCTACTGTTAGGTCTCTGCTGACAGGCTCTGATTCTGAGTCACTGATAACGGATTGGACTACTGAGTTCCTTTAAAAATAGATATTATATAATATGTATATACCTACACTACTCGTATATATATATATATATATATATATATATATATATATATATATATATATATATATATATATATATATATATATATATATATATATATATAATGTGAGACTACCTCCGTACTTCTACGTCATCAATGGAACGTCCAGTTTTTAAAGTACATCTATATAAACATATATTAATTAATTAAAATACCCTCATAAAATGAATCTATAAGCTAGGGTAGGTAGGGAAGATTTTTAGTATGGCGGAAATTTTTATTGTAGGGGAGATTATGTTAGTGTAGGAATACTTTTTTTTATTTTGGGGATGATAGTGTGGGAAATATTAGTGTTGGAAAGCTCGGTTATGTCTTTCCGTATTACACTGCGATCAGCAGCGCTCAGAGTTTAAGTGACGTTGTCCTAAGCAGAGTTGTTGAAGGCGAAAATAAAATAAACAGTAAAAGTAACTGGTAGTCTAAATTACCGGCGACGTGGAGTAATTCACCTTAATAAATGACAAAAATTAAGTCCGGTTTTTTTTTCCAGGTTTGCAAGAGCGAAAATGCCGAAACTACTGTGTGTGTGTGTGTGTGTGTGTGTGTGTGTGTGTGTGTGTGTGTGTACTCACCTAATTGTACTCACCTAATTGTGGTTGCAGGGGTCGAGACTCAGCTCCTGGCCCCGCCTCTTCACTGATCGCTACTGGATCCTCTCTCTCTCTGCTTCCTGAGCTTTGTCATACCTCTTCTTAAAACTATGTATGGTTCCTGCCTCCACTACTTCACTTGCTAGGCTATTCCACTTGCTGACAACTCTATGACTGAAGAAATACTTCCTAACGTCCCTGTGACTCGTCTGAGTCTTCAGCTTCCAGTTGTGACCCCTTGTCCCTGTGTCCCCTCTCTGGAACATCCTATCTCTGTCCACCTTGTCTATTCCCCGCAGTATCTTGTATGTCGTTATCATGTCTCCCCTGTGTGTGTGTGTGTGTGTGTGTGTGTGTGTGTGTGTGTGTGTGTGTGTGTGTGTTTGTGTACTCACCTAATTGTGGTTGCAGGGGTCGAGACTCAGCTCCTGGCCCCGCCTCTTCACTGAATGCTACTAGGTCCTCTCCCTGCTTCATGAGCTTTATCATACATCATCTTAAAGCTGTGTATGGTTCCTGCCTCCACTACCTCACTTGCTAGGCTGTTCCACTTCCTGACGACTCTATGACTTAAGAAATACTTCCTAACATCCCCTTGACTCATTTGGGTCTTCAACTTCCAATTGTGACCCCTTGTTTCTGTGTCCCCTCTCTGGAACATCCTGTCTCTGTCCACCTTGTCTATTCCACGCAGTATTTTGTATGTTGTTATCATGTCTCCCCTAACCCTCCTGTCCTCCAGTGTCGTCAGGCCGATTTCCTTAAACCTTTCTTCGTAGGACATTTCCCTTAGCTCTGGGACTAACCTTGTCGCAAATCTTTGCACTTTCTCTAATTTCTTGACGTGCTTGATCAAGTGTGGGTTCCAAACAGGTGCTGCATACTCCAGTATGGGCCTGACGTACACGGTGTACAGTGTCTTGAACGATTCCTTACTAAGGTATCGGAACGCTATTCTCAGATTTGCCAGGTGCCCATTTGCTGCAGCAGTTATCTGGTTGATGTGTGCTTCCGGAGACGTGCTCGGTGTTATACTCACCCCAAGATCTTTCTCCTTGAGCTAGCTTTGCAGTCTTTGGCCATCTAGCCTATACTCTGTCTGCGGTCTTCTTTGCCCTTCCCCGATCTTCATGACTTTGCATTTGGCAGGGTTAAATTCGAAAAGCCAGTTTCTTGGCCAGGTGTCCAGCCTGTCCAGGTCTCTTT
Organism: Cherax quadricarinatus; assembly: GCF_026875155.1. Lineage (NCBI taxonomy): Eukaryota > Metazoa > Arthropoda > Malacostraca > Decapoda > Parastacidae > Cherax > Cherax quadricarinatus. Next base: position 24,876,159 of record NC_069412.1, on the reverse strand, counting down.
GAAGTCCTGCCTGATCCTCATCTGATTTAATTCTCCTCATTTTCACATCATCTGCGAACAGGGGCACTTCTGAGTCTAACCCTTCCATCATGTCATTCACATATACCAGAAATAGCACTGGTCCTAGGGCCGAACCCTTTGGTACCCCGCTCGACACAGGTGCCCACTGTGATACCTCATCACGTACCATAACTCGTTGTTGCCTCCCTGTCAGATATTCTCTGATCAATTGCAGGGCCCTTCCTGTTATATGCGCCTGATCCTCTAACTTCTCAGGAACTGTGTCGAAGTACTTCTTGCAGTCCAAGAAGATGCAATCAACCCACACCTCTCTCTCGTGCCTTACTTCTGTTACTTTATCATGAAGCTCCAGTAGGTTTGTGACACAGGATTTGCCTTCCATAAATCCATGCGTATGAGTGAGTGTGTGTGTGTGTGTACTCACCTAGTTGTACTCACCTAGTTGAGGTTGCGGGGGTCGAGTCCGAGCTCCTGGCCCCGTCTCTTCACTGATCGCTACTAGGTCACTCTCCCTGAGCCGTGAGCTTTATCGTACCTCTGCTTAAAGCTATGTATGTATGTGTGTGTGTGTGTGTGTGTGTGTGTGTGTGTGTGTGTGTGTGTGGTGTTTGTTGTGTGTGGTGTGTGGTGTGTGTGTGTTGTGTGTGTGTGTGTGTGTGTTGTGTGGGGTGTGTGTGTTGTGTGTGTGTGTGTGTGCGTGTGTGTTTCTTACCTCAACATGTATGTATGTATGTAGTCCGGTCTTCCTCTCTATTACAGTACTTGATTCATAACCATTCAACGCAAAGTAGCTGATCTACTGGCTGGGATATATGGGCAGCAGATTCTTCATGTTGAATTGGTCATCCAACCTGCCAGAGACTTAAGTGAAATCCCTCCTTTAAAAATCTTCTAGTTTTGGAAATTTAATTAGAATTTCTCCTTAATTATTATTATTATTATTATTATTATTATTATTATTATTATTATTATTATTATTATTATTATTATTACTACTACTACTATTGCTATTATTATTTTTATTATTATTATTATTATTGTTATTATTATTATTATTATTATTATAAATATTTTTATTATCAATGATTCGTGATTGCTGCCCTATTTATTATTATTATTATTTTTATTGTTGTTGTTGTTGTTGTTGTTATTTTTATTATCATTATTTTCTTCTTCTTTAATTATTATTATTATTATTATTATTATTATTATTAAATTATTATTATTATTATTATTATTATTATTATTGTTACTATTATCGTTATTAGTATTAGTATTACAGTGCTATTGCTAGAGTGAAAAATATTGCGCTGAAAACTTGTACTTCAACATTTAAGTGATATTTCAGATATTTCAACATTATTTTTCTAATCATATGACCATAAAGACTAAGAGATAATGTTACTATATATATATATATATATATATATATATATATATATATATATATATAATATATATATAATTATATATATATATATATATATAGTGGCTGCCATACACTTTCCCAAAACTTGATAACTGCTTCATTGAAATTCCATTTTCGTGGATAATTGCAAGGGTGAATATTGGCGAGTCTGCCTTGAAAATGACTTGACTTTCAACCCAGAGGTAAATTAGTTGTTATGAGTGAGAATCCTCCAACGGGTCGCCGTATCACTCATTCCTTCCCAATATTTGCTTCAAATCTCTCATTTCCTTTGAAATCTTTTCCGAATAAAACACAAAACAAAGTCTTTCAGCGGCCAAGGCCTCGCTTAGAGTGGTCCCAGGGAAGAAACTGCTTATACGTAAAGACTCCAGCAGAAAGGACAGGTCTTTAGGTATGTACCAGACCAATTGACCCTTTTGCATCCGTAGATGGGCGATTGCGGGTCCCGCTGACCGCAGACAAAACTCGAATTGCACCTCGAACGTGACTTTACATGCAAAGGTTGATGACGGAAGACTAACTGCATTATTATCATATTTGAGCACAGACTGACCCGACAGTCATCCCACTATAATACCATTACAACCATAAATCTGCCCCACATACTACCATCTACCTTTACTCACTAACTTTTAAAAATCCTAGATTCGGGTGTTTTTAAAGACAAGACAGGATATAAATTTTTTATTCTTTGGATTTTATGATCTAATCAATATGGGGCCCTATCTCTATGCTACAGAAAAAAAAACCATCGTACGAAATTTATTTTTTAAATTATTCATGAATATAAGAGAATTTTGTGGCAACTAATTTATTTCTTATGCTTAGAACTATTGTAAAAATTTTTTTATATGTTGCTTGTGACTGATTATTTATTGATTGAGAAAGTGTTCTATAGACGATTAAAAAAAACAGAATGAGTACGAAGCTCGACCAAATGAATTCTATACAGGCTTCAGTAGTCAAACAAATTGTCACAATTTCTTCCTTGTCATTAAACTAACATCGTTTCCCCTGTTTGCTTTGTATAGCGTAATGTACGGGTTCTTGCCTTTGTTAAATAGTGGCCATCAACTATATTCGTTTTTTTTATCCTTTTTATGATCAAAGGTTATGCTCAAAAAAAAACACGGGCGTTGAACTTTGTTTATACTTATAAAGAATTTTGAAAGCACCCCCACACACCCCACACACACACACACACAAAACACACACACACACACCCCCAACCCCACCCAAAACAACAAACCCAAAACCCAATAAAAAAAATTGGTGGCTTCTGCCCAATAGCGGGGAAATTCCCCTTTTAATTTCAGATTCAAAAAAAAGGGGGGGGTACCATTGGGGTTTCCTAAATAGGAAGGATATTTTTTTTAAAATTTTGCAACTATATTTATAAATTGCCGGGATATCCATCCAATTAAAACCAGTTTTCTAAATGCCATTTTGTTTAAAAAGATTTTTTAAAAATTTTAATATTTTCAATTTTTATTTTTTTTGTGTTAAATGTCGTTTCTTTAAAACAAAATACTTTTTAAAAATAACTAAATTTGGCGGGCTTCTTTAAAAAAAGTATTAAAAATTAAAATAAAAATTTCCACTTTTCATTTTTTTTATAGAGGCCTTCCAAAATTTAATTTTACTTTTTCCCAAAATTTATATCAAATTTTTAAGCGGGCTCTTTTCATACTTAATGCTGACTTCCAAAAAAATTATCATCATTAAGCTGACTTCCAAAATAATATCTTTAATTTAAATGCTGATTTCCCAAAAAAATTATCTCATAATGTGACTTCCAAAATAATTATCATACATTATGCTGATTTCCCAAAATAATTTCTACATTAATCGATTTCCCAAAAAATTATCATCATTAATGCTGACTTCCAAAAAATTATCATACTTAATGTGACCCCAAAAAAAATTAATCATCTTAAAATGCGACCCTTTCATTTGAGTTACAAAAGGGGCTTTGAGGAAGCAGGTGTTTAAGGTTATCCCAAAATACTTTAAAATTTTCATTTTTTGGACATATTTTTGTGAATCATAAAGGCATAAAAAATAATTATCTTAAAAAATATTTTTTTGAAATTTGGGGGGTCGGTCAAGTTGGGTGGGCAGGGGCCTTCCAGGTGGGTGTGGGGGGGTCTTCAAGGTGGGGTGTGGCAGGGGTCAGTTCAAAGTCGTAAAATTTTCCCCTGTTTAAAATGGGGAAATTTGTGAATTTTCCCGGGACCGGTATTGTCACTTATTATCTTTTCATATCAGAAAGGAATTTTGGAAAAATAGTTTTCCCGTAAATATTCCGAGATGTTTTGTTTGTTTTTCCTTTTCACGATGATGCACAGTCACTGTGGGAAAAATACTATTAAAACTACCCCAAAAGTTAGTCCTTTTAAACCCTTTTCTTACGATCTCTTCCCACCTTCCACATGCCTTTATTTTTTCCCCCTCAATTTTTCTCCTTTTTTATTTTTAAAATTCCCCAGTTTGCCTCCCCCCCAAAAAAAAAAAATTTTCTCCCACCGGAAGAATTTTAAATTTTCCCAGTTCCATAAATATTAAAAAAAATTAGTTTTTGCTGATTCAATAACATATTTAAATAATTTAAATATTTTATTATTATGTATTAACAAAATAATGTTTTTTATTGGAATGGAAACAAAAAACAAGTGCGTGTAAGTGTTACAACATGCAAATGGTTAGAAAGTGTCGCCCAAAAAAAACTGGGCCCTTTTTCACACTTTTTTTAATGGGTTTGTGTTGTAAAAATGTAATTTGTTTCCCAAACACTCGTTCGTAGGTTTGATGTGTAGATTTGGGGGCGCTTGTACGTTAAGTACCCCCTGTTTTTTGTTCTTGTTGTATCCCCCTGTTTATGATCTGTGTAGTATCCTCCGTTTATGTATTGTGGGATGTATCCTCCGTTTATTTCTGTGTATTATCCCCCTGTTTATGCATCTGTGTATTTCCTCTGTTTATATATCTGGTTCCTTCTGTTTTTGTTCTGTGTATGTTAACCCCCTTTTTGATCTGTTATGTGTATCTGTTTTTGTATCTGTTTTGTATCCTCCGTTTTTGACGGCTGTTCCAAAAAATTTTTAATTCGTCTTTTCGTCAGTAATATCGTCAGAAGTTTTTGTAAAACCAAAGTAATTTGGTTTTACTCTTTTTTAAATTTTTTTAAAAAAAATTTGAAAATTTGAAATATTTTTTCCTCTTTAACTTCGAGGAATTATTATGCTTAATATAATTTTAAACCGAGAAAGTTAAGCATTATATAAATAAATAAATAAGTTAAAAAAAATTTAAGAAATTAAGTTGAATTTGTTAAAAAATTTTAGTAGTGGTATGTAAAAAAATTTTTTTTGGGAAAAGGAGAGAGCAAGAAGACATTCAGGAAGCAATGAGAAATGCATTTCGTGCACTGAAGAATGACCACAGGGGCAAGCAAGGGTAATCTTGAGCACAATGTTGCCCCCCATCGCTCCTGGCCCCCCACCCGCTGCTTCCTCCTCGTAACCCCCGCCCCCTATATGACCTTTAAAAAAATCCCCCTCATACGGCAGTGCGTGGACACACACCACACACACAACCCACACACACACAAATTTCTATACCCAACATTCCACACATATTTTATAACAGTTCCTCATAGAGAAAAAGAAAAAGGGGGAGGAGAGAGAGAGGGCTGGGCTCAAAAAAAAATTTCCCCCCCGACCTTTTCCTAATTACACATATTTTCAGTTGTCGACCATGATAACTCGGCCCCCACAATTTTTTTTGAAAAATTTTTTCCTATTTATGGCGTTGAACCTAGGTTTCTTTCTTTCGTTGTCTCCCCTGTTAATCTTGTTTGTTTATCTGTTGTTTTGTCTGTCTCTCTGTCTTAAATTTTTATCTTGTCTGGCTTTTCTGTCTGTGTCTATCTGGGCCTGAATAAATCGCGTGGGTTTAGCGTTTTTGTATAAAAAATAAATTTTAATGTCTTCAGTATGTTCGTTGTCTGTGCGCTGTGCCTCGACGTGCTTCCCCATATGTTTTCGTTTTGTGAAAATTACAAGGTGTTGCCTCAGCGCTAGTCTTTATTGACGCAATGCGAGTTTTCCATTTAATTTATTTAAAAACTACCGTTTATCACTTCTTTCTTGGGTCTTTTATTCTTTTTATTTTCTTTCCCTTTCCCCCTCTCTCTCTCTTCCCCTTCTCTCTCTCTCTAAGTAAATAAAATCCTCTGCACGGTTTCAACTTTCTATTACACTATTTACATCATAATTTTTTTATCGTCAAAAAAATCAAAGATGCATGAACCTAAATTTTGATTAGAAATCTTGGCATATCCCCCCCCCAAAAACAGGAAAGGTCCCCCCTGGCAGCGGCTAGAAACTCACTTTTCGAGGAAAGTCCCCTTTTCCATATTTCGCCCCCGTCCCCTAGATGGTGGGTGGGGGCTGACTGAGTAAGAGCAGTAGGGGCCTCCTGCAGTGATTTCTATTACAAAGGAGGCTTGTTAATCCCATGGAATGTCTGGATAAAAAAAAATTTTACAAAACAGGCTATTAGAATGTAAATATTTTGGTTGTGCTAAGTGTCTTATTTTTGACATTCATCTTTTATGTTCTTTGGAATTTTTCCCGCGACTCCTGATGACATACCTGCTGTCTATACAATAACAAAATTTTGTGTAGCCCGTTGATGGAATAACGGAGGCAATGACTTTAATGAATTGACTGCTGTTTGGGGTAAACAAGGGAAATGTATGAAGGGATTCAGGAAAACGCTTAACCTCTTGAATCCTGAAATTAGAAGTTATGCCTGGAATATCTGCGATTTTGAACTGTAGTAAGGGCGTCCCTCTGGCAAGAAGTGGAGTAAATGAATGTGTGTGTGTGTGTGTTGTGGTGTGTGTGTGTGTGTGTGTGTGTGTGTGTGTGTGTGTGTGTGTGTGTGTGTGTGTGTGTGTGTGTGCGTGTGTGTGTGTGTGTACTCACCTAATTGTGGTTGCAGGGGTCGACTCATAGCTCCTGGCTCCGTGTGTGTGTGTGTGTGTGTGACGAAAATATGCCATATAATTAAAAGTTCAATTTTGTTAGAGATCTTGAGAGTGGTTATCATTCTGGGAAATCAAAAATTAGAGATGAGATTGAAAAAAAGCAATATAGAGGACATATACACTCCCAGATACTTGGGTGTGCATATGTCAGAAGATATAGACATGAAAGATGATATTATGAGCAGAGTTTAGAAGTGTGTGGTGTAAGTAAGATCCGATACTCGCAAAGAATACTGATGAACGTAATAACAAACAATAACAGGAATGATATCAATAATTATAAAAATCCACGAACTGAACAACAGCTTTGATAATTTCACACGACACATAAGAAGCAACTTCCACTTCTTACAAAGGATCCAGAGAGACTACGTTTACGAAGAAAAAGTTTTGATGAGCTTGAGAAAAAGTTGAACAATTAGGGCACACCAAATGACCTTTAGGGACTTAAAAATAAGACAACTTAACCTAAAAACTAACCAAATCGAAATCAACCGTCTCCCGTCATCTTAGGGCGACCCAATGAAGAACGCTTTCACTGTCACTCATTCAATATCTATCTTACCAGAAGTGCATATAGATCAAAATTCATATAGCCATCTGTTGAACACTAGCACCCAGATACTGAATATGATATATGTCTCAAGACCTTTAGTGTAGGCCTGACTAGAGGATGTTGGCCTGATAGGCCTGTGTTTTGCTTGAGAGACGAGCCGCAGTGGACAGCAAACTCCAGTTATTTCATCATATTTTGTTTATACTCTGATTTATTGTTGCTTTTCTCATGCGGTTATTTCCCGAAAATTAAAATATGTTAAATACGAGAATTATTATTATTATTATTATTATTATTATTATTATTATTATTATTATTATTATTATTATTATTATTATTTATTATTATTATTATTTATTATTATTATTATTAATATTATTATTATTTATTATTATTATTATTAGTATTTATTATTATTATTATTATTATTATTATATTATTATTATTATTATTATTATTATTATTATTACTATCATTACCATTATTATTATTATTATTATTATTATTATTATTATTATTATTATTATTACTATTATTATTATTATTATTATTATTATATTATATTATTATGATTATTATGATTATGATTATATTATTTATAGTAATAGTAGTAGAAGAGTTAGTAGTAGTAGTAGTAATAACAGAAATTATAATAGCAGTAGTAGCAGCAGTAGTACTATTAGTAGTACTATCAGTAGTACTATCAGTAGTGATTCATTATTATAAACATCAGTAAATACTTTGTCATAGAAAGCCAACAATATTCAGTTTGGTTCTACAAAAAATATCGTGAATCTGCCGCTACATATAATTATAAGTATCAATAAATGCAAAAGCTAAATAAATATAAGATACTGCATTTTTTCAATGTGTAAATTATAATAGGTAGCGCCGTGTTGGTGTCAGAAAGTGCCCGGCTGCATCAGGAAAAAACACGCTTCAGCCAATGATAACTTAATGCTGCCTCTAAAAAATTACATGCACGAGAACGAGAAAAAGAATAAAAGAAAGAATGAGAGAGAGAGAGAGAGCGAGAGAGAGAGAGAGAGAGAGAGAGAGAGAGAGAGAGAGAGAGAGAGAGAGAGAGAGAGAGAGAGAGAGAGAGAGAGAGAGAGAGAGAGAGAGAGAGAGAGGGAGGGAGAAA
>NC_069412.1:24837953-24860453 GCF_026875155.1 Cherax quadricarinatus | reverse complement strand
GGTTCGGATTTTTCTTATTAGAGGTGGTATCTGGTTTAGAGTCTTCTCCTGAGGAGTAGTGAGATATTTAATCTTCTCCTAAGAGATGTTAAGTTCCGTGTCTCCTGAGCATAATGATGGCAGGTGCGGGCCGTCCATCAGGCAAATCCTTTCCTCAAAGCAACGCTTTCCACCATTCATCTATCCTCACATCCCTCTCACCTACACACTCCTGTATCCTATTCTTCCTGTTTACTGCTCTTGTTGATTTATTCGCCAGGGGAAAATCACCTGATACGAGCCTTTGTCGTAAGATGACCCGTTCAAGGGTGCCGTTAACACTACAGCGGGCCACGGCAACAGGAGCACCCGCTGCCTTCCCGCCTTGGAAACTGGTTTGGTTGGCCTTCGTGCTTTCCGCTTCTCTCTCACCTTCAGTTTTCATAAAATACTGTCTTTCCACCTCTTTCCTTCTCTTCATTCCACGAATAAATTCTCTATCCTCTTCTTGTTCATCCCACTAATTTAGATTATTTTTGCTCTCGTTCTCTTTATTTATTCACTAATTGTAACCTCTCCCTCTTTTACCATCATTTCTACCTGGTCAATTCGGGATTATTATTTTTTTTTTGGGGGGGGATAAAAGACTTAAGTTCATCAAGATAATTCCCGATGAGCCGGGCTGTGGGATATCTACTTTGGACTCTGTGCTGCTAGCACCAACAACCTGATTGATCAGGCTATCAACGAGGAGGCCTAGTCTGGGACTGGGCCACGGGAGCGATATCCGCGTAGTCGACTACACGAGGGACTACAGATAATCCTAACGTCTTCGCCAGTTTTTTTTATAATATTTTTTATCACCTAGTGCTGCAGAGGCAGGCAAAGCTACATGGCAAATTGCCAGAATAAACAGGGGAAAAATATAGTGGTTTGTTATTTTCGTTACTGGATTATTATTACTATATTATTATAATTATTATTATTATTATTATTATTATTATTATTATTATTATTATTATTATTATTATTATTATTATTATTATTATTATTTAGAGAAGCGCTAAACCCTTAAGGGTCATTTAGCAATTTAGCTCCTGTTGACTGGAAGGCAGTCATGTTCGATTTATGGAAGGGGAAGATAAATTCAATTCTTGTATCAAGAGCTCCTGAAAAACAACGAGGAAACTCCCATGATAGGTCACTGGAGAATCAGTAAAACTTGCATCTTTCTTTGCTGCTGCTGGAAGCCAGACCAGGTCAGCTGATTATTTATTACTTCAGGCATACGTACTCTTGCTTCTATTCACGTGTATTTAATTTTTTTTTGATCGTTGTGGTCGCTCAGACAATTTTAGTGACACAAACAGGACAAATGAGGTTCAATTTTCCTGGAAAGTTCCCGTTCTGAATTTACTGAATTTACGCCCCCGCGGTCCGGTCCGTGGCCATAGTCTTATATTTTTACAATACTGTATCATGCCTGGGCACAATCTTTCTCTCACAATACTGTACCGTCCCCGAGCACTGTGCTTTTTCTTTTTACACGACATTCTGGTTACTGTTCAAAATGATGTTTTCTTTTACAGATGGGACGACGCTAGATAAGGGTTTATACCACAAAAACAGTTTATTGGTTAAGAAAATATGGATCTACATGTTGTTTTTCATACTACATAGATTTGGTAAACAGACGTAGTGGCTAGGTGGCTAGGATCAACTTTTCTACCCCGTAATTTATTCTGTGTCCAGGGATTTAAGACAGACATATACCCCTGTCTGTCTTATTGTAACCTCCGATAACCTGAACAGTTCGATTTGTATTCTCTGATGTTTTATTTGGAAAGAGAATTAAAGACTCACTTGTGATATCTTGGCTTCTCGGGCGTGTGATTTATGGAACCAATTTTTATTTTATATGAAGCTGAGATGTTAGAAAAGTGTGAGCTAATATCAAAGCTTACTAATGTATATTGATAATTTATATAACATATTTTCAATTCGTTTAATAATCCAAGCAATTAAGAATAATAAAATCTGATGTAGCACCAATAAAGGAGTCAGATTTCTGACCACTCATTATGACAGTTTGAATATTATTTTTCCAATAAAATAATGCAAGGTCAAGTTCATGTTAAACCGGAATATTTTTAATAAGTACATCTTCTTCTTCGTGACTTGTTCCAGACAAGATGTTAAGACTTACCTTCTAGAATTTAATTTATTTTTAAATTCGTTTTAATTACGTCTGGTGGACTGAAAACTCGGGCATAATTTATATGTATTTTTATCATTAGGATATCAATATGTTTATCATGATACTCTTTCTTGTTTTTTATCTCACTTTTTTTATTTGCGTTGTCTGCGTTAGTAATGTAATTCGTCTTTTCTTCTTTCACTTTTTGATTGGCTTTGAAAAATCTTAGGAAAAATATGCTTCATATTTTCTGAATAAAACTGTAAAAAGTTTTGAGGAAACATCGCTGTTATTACTATTAATTTTTTGCATAATTTTTTTTCGAGTTTAAACAGGGTCTACATTGTCAGTGAAAATTAATTATAATTAGCTAAATCACAAGTGAATTCTCATCCAATTTTTTTGGGGCAAATTGATGACACAATCAGAAATATAATTCGTTATTCATGGGTATATAATCAATTTTCATAGTTTTCCCTTAATTTTTTTTTGTCATTCTTCGTTATTAATGACTATCTCTAATGTAACCAAAATGGGACACAATATAAGAATTTATTAAATTTATGGCACGTTTTAGCAGCCATTTATGACTGAGAAATTGTATGACTCTCAGTCCTATTTTTAGATGAACATATTTCTTAAGTGTAAGAAATGAGAGATCTCCTGGAAATTGATTCTCAGCCTTTGGGGAGATAGTGGCTACGAGATCATATCTTTACAGATGTTTAAGAAACTTGATTCAAAATATTTGAAAAGTGTTTCAAATGATGAATGTCTTAGAGATGGTCTGACGTCCAAGAAAGTGTTAAAAGTGTAAGTAGTTTCTAAAAGACTGTTAAACTGAGCATGTGATTCCCCAGTTTCTTATGCCCGAGAGATTTGTGCTTTCAAAAACCAAACTTATTGAGAATGAACTTATATCACTTAAATGTCTCATTCATTCACAGACATCATGATCTATTGGTGAAAATAGACCACACCATCCCCAACCAACTTACAAAGTATATCCTTTCAAGATTTTTACCATTCTCGCAATATTACAGCACCTCAAAAACCACTTGTGGGAATCTAATCTAAATCACTCATAGATGCCTGCCAAATGTTTACTCCCCTACCTCTTATAACTTTTCTTACATCCTCCTTCCAACCCTCTCTAGGATGTTCCCTGTATTTCCTTTTTTCATAACTAAATCATCTTATTAACCCCCCTTGTCCATTCCGTTAATTTTAACCCATGTACCACCACTACTCTGTCTTCTTATTTCTGAATTTCTTAGTCTCTGCTAAATGCTCACCGTACAATGATCTTAGATGCAACATTTGTGCTACGTCCAGCAGCCTCCTCCTTGCTACAACATTTTAAGATCATAATTCACACTCTTACAAAAAGCTTTTTCGGTGTAACGTAATTACAGGAATTCACACGTCGTGTGATCTAAGATTCTGGGTAGCCATTTCTGTTGTTGAGGTTCTGTAATATATAAGTGGAAAAAAAACCGTTCATGAATTCTGCCAATGATTCATCCTGCCATTTTGATTTTTATCTCATAAAAAAACAAAAGGATTCTGTTTTCTAATATACTTGGTACATAATACGGTAGAATGCTGTAGATACTCTATCAAAATATATGCAAGAGACTATGTTTTTTCGTTAGATGTGAAGTAAAATATCAAATTGCTGCTCTCTGGCTCAAAGTCACGAGTGTCATTTCGGATGCGCTGAAGGAACACCAGTCGCCTCCTAAGATGCACCAAAGGAACACCAGTCGCCTCCTAAGATGCACCAAAGGAACACCAGACAGCCTAAGAGGCACTAAAAGAACACCAGAGAGTTCCTAAGATGCACTAAAGGAACGCCAAGCAGCATCTAAGATTCACTGAAGGAACACCGAAAAGCATCTAAGATGCACAAAAGGAATACCAATCACCTTCTAAAATGCACTAAAGAAACACCAGTCACCTCCTAAGATGCACTAAGGAAGAAACTGTCATTGTCATATGTTGCACTCAAAAACAAAGCATATCAGTTTTTAAGATACACTTAAAATGGAATTGCGTTTGTTCCTATGATGTACTCAAAGATCTGTGTAAAGACCCATTTCGTCGTGTGTTTTGTTTAAGTTTATTCGCATTTTTCCTTCTTTTTTAATTGACATATTCCTACGATGTTTTCACAGTTTTTACTAATCTTTGTTGCATATCACCTGCTTCACTCATTCTATTGTAACTGTTTTCATTTTATTAGACTTAATTCACCTTTACTGCAACATTTATACGCGATTTATATGCAGTGTAAATAATTTCTTTTTATTTTAAACCTCATATCTTATTTCATATTAACCATGAATTGTGAAATTTGTTATTATTTTATTTACCTCGGGTTGTGAAAATGATTTGAAAGCTATACATTGGTTGTAAAAGTGTATAATAACACTAGTTACTTGCTCCATCTCTCGTAAATACATTTTTTCATTATGGTTCTATTCATTTCATATTTATTTCCTTTCCAATGATGAATATTGTTTTAAAGAGTATATCTGTATTGGCTAAAAGCTGTTACTCTGCCTTCGCTGTTATCTTACCTTAGCTCCTATCCAACATTATCTATTATCCTGTCTTAGCACACTTCAGAGCCTAAGGCAGGATGGTCTACTGATTCCTAGTGGTTCGCCACTAGGTCTATTGTTTACCAATTCCTAGGCTGCGACCTACAGCAGCTAACTAGCACTCTGGTACTTGGATATTACTGGCGTGCAGCAGACAATAGTGAAAAAATGACACAACATGCTCTCAGTGGGAACAACGTTTCGATCTGTTTATATCTTGATGAAGATATAAACAGATCGAAAAGTCGTCCTCCAACACCCTCCCCCCATATTAAGCTTGTTCTAAAATTGAGTCTTGGCTTCATTCAGGTACCTATTTACTTGCTAAGCGAATAAAGGTAACAAATTTTAAGGTGACTTACCCATAGATCTTACACAACCCGGAGACTAATTCCCGGGTTTAGCATGTTTAATATACTTCACAGCCAGTGGGAGGTGACAGATCGTCAGTCATATTCCCACAGTTTACCTGTAGCATATCTCTATCAATCATGTCGGGTATAACGAATAAACCTGTGGCTGTGGCATGTTTTGTCTAATTAATCGTGTGGGTTATTCAGATCATTAGACAGATATCTACATATATTTCAGCCATAAGAGACTGAATGCCTCTTATGGCTGAAATATATATGTCTGTTATTAGGTGTGCTGGCAACCATGATTATTTTGATTAGTTGCTATGACTTTATATTATTTCCATCATCGTGATACTTGTGGGATGTTATGGTTAATTTAGCCACTGTGGTTGCTCTAACCACTATAATATTCTGGTTATCTTATTCCCCTAATTACCATCAATGCATATACATAGGATTAGGAAAAGCTTAACGAAGAAAGGAAAAAGTTGCCTAAGTAATCCAAGAAATGGCTTTTCGAGTTTCGCTTCAAGTTTAATAAGGGAGTATGGATGGCAGAAGAGAAAAAAAGAGCAGAAGTTTTATCGGAAAAGTCAAACGTTGCAGAACAAGTTCCACTAGAGCGAAATGTTGTTTCACTACAATTCTGCTCTGTAATGTATGTCTTTTCTTCCATATCTGCAGTACGCCATTCGGATCCAGTACCATACCTGCTGAGATGGAGAAGGAAAACCCTCAGGAAAGGCAGCACGGAATCTATTGGCGAAAAGGGAATAATTCCAACAAATTATGAAAAATTTGCGAATATAGGAAAATCTTTGAAGAATATCAAAGAGAAATCCTTCAGAAAGTGGTTATGTTCTCATTGGGTTAAGTTACACTGCACAGAAAAACTGAAAATGAGCATTGAACAAGGTCTGAAAACTTCGTTTCGTTCAGTGTATTTTCTTTATAACTTTGATGAGGAAAAAACAATCGAATGAATACAAATTAATGTAAAATATAAATTCGTAAAGTATATACGATAATCATACGATAATCGTTTCGCTTGAAGTCGCAGTTTTCAAAAAACTATCTACGACGTTAAGTGAGGACTTACTTTATTATAAAGTGATATTTAGAGAAGGTGAAGATGATTAATTTTAAAGACCGATTTTTAAGTATTGCAGCCCCAGGTGAAGACCATACTGTCTCTAGTATATAAAAAGAGCTTTGAAGGGTCTGTGAAATATTATAGCTGAGCTTTGAAGCTAGAGGAGAGGAAGTGCAGAAGGAACACGCTCATGACCCACAAGAAATTTAGGTAACTATACTGTAAACAACTCAAACTTCTTAACCATCTGGAACCCCGACGATGAGACACATAAATAGAAGCATTAAACTTATATCAGCCAGAGAGATGCAAGGGAAAACATCTTCAGTGTGAAGATAATGAGAGTGAGAAACAGACACTGGGAGAGACAGTAGTGTGTGTGTGTGGAGCATACACTGGTTGAGGCAGCAGTGTGTGTGGAACAAACACTGGGTGAGGCAGTAGTGTGTGGAGCACACACACTAGGTGAGGCAGTAGTGAGTGTGTGGAGCATACACTGGTTGAGGCAGCAGTGTGTGTGGAACAAACACTGGGTGAGGCAGTAGTGTGTGGAGCACACACACTAGATGAGGCAGTAGTGAGTGTGTGGAACACACTGGGAGAGGCAGTAGTAAGTGTGTGGAGTACACATACTAGTTAAGATAGTACTGAGTGTGTTGAACAAACACTGGGAAAGGCAGCAGTGAGTGTGTGTGGAACACACACTGGCTGAGGCAGTAGTGAGTGTGTGGAGTACACACACTAGGTGAGGCAGTACTGAGTGTGTGGAACACACTGAGAGAGGCAGTAGTGAGTGTTTAGAACATATACTGGATGAGGCAGTAGTGAGTGAGTGAAACACACACACTAGGTGAGGCTGTAGTGAGACTGTGGAGCACACTCTAGGTGAGGCAGTAGTGAGTTTGTGTAGCACACACACTAGGTGAGGCAGTAGTGAGTTTGTGGAGCACACACACTAGGTGAGGCAGTAGTGAGAGCGTGAAGTACACTGAGTGAAGAAACAAGTGGAGACAAACTTGGCACTCTAGTTCAAGTATAAATATTGAATGATGAGATCACTGAGTCATAATACTAGAATAATTTTTTTGGATACGAGGCTGGGGCCCAGGAAAGAGAGCTCTTCCTCCTTTCCATCTTCCTCTCTTCTTTATTTCATCCTTGGCCTTCAATTCCCTTCCTCTTCCCTGGCTCTTATTGTCTTCCCTCTTCCTTGGCTCTCATTTCCTACCCTCATTCCTGGACTATTATCTCCCTCACTTCCATTTCTCTCCCCTCTCATCTTTATTATTCCCTCTTCACTCGGTTATTTTGCGCTCAGTATCTTCATGTTTTCTTCTTTTTAAATAGCCTTTATTTAGTTTTTCAATTTCTTCGTTACCGTCTTCTGCTTCAGATATTTTTATTCCTTTCAATTGGCTTATGATTTTATAAATTTCCCTTTATTATTCCTATTGTTTATATTCTGCTATTTCAGTGCTCTTATTCTCTTGTTTCTATAGTTTATTATTTTTCCTGTCTCTCTTATCTTGTTATTCTCTTGTTTGTATAATTTCATTGTCCTCTTCTTTTCGTAGTATTAATCTTCATTTACGTCAATTTTACTTTGCTATTGTAATATTATTCCTTTGTTTCTGTAGTGATATTCTCCTCCTGTTTCTGTATTGTTATTATATTCTCTTGTTTCTGTACAAAAATTCCACTGAATAATATTCCATCTTGTACAGCCTCTGGAACTAATGAAGGGAAAATTAACTTCGTCAGGTAATATCATTAAATCTACAGTATATTTGCAGATACATAATTGAAACTAAAAATCACATGGATGAAACGAAGCCTTGCCATCAAGCATGAAGAAACTCTATGCAGAGTAAAAAAAAAAGTGCCCAATAAAAGCTTGCTCTCAACTTGTTTCTTTGTCTAAATAAAACCCGAGTAGTAAAAAGTAAGTTAAAATAAGAGAAAATGGTATATTTCGCTTCTAGTATTGAGATATACTTCTGGTTAAATTGGAAAGGTGTGTGAGTATTGTGTCTCAGGGTAAGACAGAAAGAGGACGACACAAGCAAGTTGACTTTAGTGGTAATGCAGTTATCCAGGAATTATTATTTTATTGTTAACTGTGAATGGAAAAAAAAACAGGTTTGACTCGTGCTGTGATTTAGAGCCCTTCGCCAGTTTGAAAGCACTCACTTCGAAGGGTTTGACTGTGTCAAGGAACTCCCTTTGAAGGTACTGATCGCATCAAGGCACTTACTCCGAAGGAATTGATTTCGTCAAGGCACTTCTTCTGAAGCTTTCATTGGGCACTTTTTTTATTTGTAGCGTTTATGGATTTGGAAAAGGCGTATAACAGGGTGGATAGGGGGGCAATGTGGCAGATGTTGCAGGTGTATGGTGTAGGAGGTAGGTTACTGAAAGCAGTGAAAAGTTTTTACGAGGATAGTGAGGCTCAAGTTAGAGTATGTAGGAAAGAGGGAGATTATTTCCCAGTAAAAGTAGGCCTTAGACAAGGATGTGATGTCACCGTGGTTGTTTAATATATTTATAGATGGGGTTGTAAGAGAAGTAAATGCGAGGGTCTTGGCAAGAGGCGTGGATTTAAAAGATAAAGAATCACACATAAAGTGAGAGTTGTCACAGTTGCTCTTTGCTGATGACACTGTGTTCTTGGGAGATTCTGAAGAGAAGTTGCAGAGGTTGGTGGATGAATTTGGTAGGGTATGTAAAAAAAGAAAATTAAAAGTGAATACAGGAAAGAGTAAGGTTATGAGGATAACAAAAAAGATTAGGTGATGAAAGATTGGATATCATTGGAGGGAGAGAGTATGGAGGAGGTGAATGTATTCAGATATTTGGGAGTGGACGTGTCAGCGGATGGGTCTATGAAAGATGAGGTGAATCATAGAATTGATGAGGGGAAAAGGGTGAGCGGTGTGCTTAGGAGTCTGTGGAGACAAAGAACTTTGCCCTTGGAGGCAAAGAGGGGAATGTATGAGAGTATAGTTTTACCAACGCTCTTATATGGGTGTGAAGATGGGTGATGAATGTTGCAGCGAGGAGAAGGCTGGAGGCAGTGCAGATGTCATGTCTGAGGGCAATGTGTGGTGTGAATATAAAGCAGAGAATTCGTAGTTTGGAAGTTAGGAGGAGGTGCGGGATTACCAAAACTGTTGTCCAGAGGGCTGAGGAAGGGTTGTTGAGGTGGTTCGGACATGTAGAGAGAATGGAGCGAAACAGAATTACTTCAAGAGTGTATCAGTCTGTAGTGGAAGGACGGCGGGGTAGGGGTCGGCCTAGGAAAGGTTGAAGGGAAGGGGTAAAGGAGGTTTTGTGTGCGAGGGGCTTGGACTTCCAGCGGGCATGCGTGAGCGTGTTTGATAGGAGTGAATGGAGACAAATGGTTTTTAATACTTGACGTGCTGTTGGAGTGTGAGCAAAGTAACATTTATGAAGGGATTCAGGGAAACCGGCAGGCCGGACTTGAGTCCTGGAGATGAGAAGTACAGTGTCTGCACTCTGAAGTAGGAGTGTTAATGTTGCAGTTTAAAAACTGTAGTGTAGAGCACTCTTCTGGCAAGACAGTGACGGAGTGAATGATGGTGAAAGTTTTTCTTTTTCGGGCCACCCTGCCTTGGTGGGAATCGGCCAGTGTGCTAATAAAAAAAATAAAAAATAAAACTTCTGAAGGGATTGATTTCATCAAGGTACTTTCTTTGAAGGGACTGATTTCATCAAGGTACTTTCTTTGAAGGGAATGATTTCGTCAAGGCACTTCCTGTGAAAGGAGCGATCGCGTCAAATTTTTCTTGTCATTCTGATAGGCTAACATTCCTCATACACGCAATGACAGATGATTTAATAATTTTTCTTTGGCAGTCTCAGCGTTCCTGTCGCAATACGGATGCGTTTTTTTTTTTAAGGTGAAAAGTTTAACACGTTGGAAAACCGCCGAGTTTTGTCGTGCATACCTAATGGAGCTCTCATGCTTGGGTGATTCTAACGCAATCCTCTAATCCGATGTAGAAAAGCTCACAATGTACCTGTTCAACCTGTTATTGCTTCCATAGATCATTGTTCCCGCAGGTCGATCCCAGACCAGGGTTCCTGATCAGTCAAGCTATCGGTGCCAATAGCACGTAGGCCAACGTAGGAAGGACAGCCTTGCTGTCTATACCAGAGATTTTTAACCACCTCTATAAAATGATAAATTTTAGGCTCAAAGTTATTCTGGGGTTGAGAGTCATGATTAAAAGTCATTGGGATAGACTGGACCATGCTAATCCTGCCTGAGTGCCGGCGGGAATGAGGTTAAACTTGGATTTTGGGTCATGATGAGCCTTTCACTGCGCAGACGGAATACGAAGAGTATAAAAAAAATTATAATACCGTGGCTGCAACAATTTACAAATAAGCCGCACTTAATAGAGAAAATTTTAGACGACGTTTCAGCGCGTCCTGGATGGACGAAACATAGTCATGGTAGTAATCGCTAACGTGCCTGAAAATGGTACCCCAAAGCGTCCAGATGGAGTTACCATGCTGGGATGAGTTGATGTTGTGGTGCCACACATATACATCTATAACAGCCACATGTATGGCCAGCAAAGCGAAGCAGTACCTGGTGAAGCTGACAGGTTTTTAAGGCGTCACAAAAGTCGAGAAAAAACAGGGATCTTGCACATCACTGAAGCTTCATCCATAAATTTCGTTGACCCTAGGCTCACGGAGGAAAAAATTGTGCATCCATTGCCTTAAAAAATAAAAAAGGACAGGCAATAAGCTCATTAGGGTAAACAACGATCCCAGAGCAGTCAGTTTTGTTCTCTTTCAGCCGCTCAGTATTCCGATCTAAAGAGGAAAAACCTGTTGTACCCTAAGCACTCACCCAACCTCTGATGAGGTGCATAAAGCTTTGGAAAATTAGAAACCAGCAAACATATGCGTCTATGTGTAATGTAATCCTAGATCCAACTGTGTTAAACAAATACACACACACACACACAACACACACACACACACACACACACACACACACACACCAACACACACACACACCAACACCAATATATATTATATATATATATATATATATATATATATATAATATATTTATATATGTCGTGCCGAATAGGCAGAACTTGCGATCTTGGCTTAAATAGCAACGCTCATCTTGCCATATAGGACAAGTGAAAATTTGTGTATGCAGTAATTTCGCCAAAATCATTCTGAACCTAACGAAAATTTTTTTATTTCACTGTGTTTGTTTAGTATTAAATTATTGTAAACAAATCTAAAATATATTTAGTTGGGTTAGGCTAAAATAAATTGCGCTTGTTATAATAAGGTTAGGTAAGTTTTCTAAGTTCCTTTTGGTGCAAAATTATAAATTTTTACATCAACATTAATGAAAAAATATATTTTTAAACCCATAAGAGAAAATTTTAGAAAGGACTTAATTTTAAATGAGTTCTTGCTAATTGACCAGTTTTACATATTCGGCACGATATGTATATATATATATATATATATATATATATAATATATATATATATATATATATATATATATATATATATATATATATATATTATTCACTCGAACTTGCAAGCTTCCGTACTACAGCGGTTTTGTCTTATTCGTTAGAAATTCGGCGGCGCTACACTAGAATGTCACATAATTATCTGGTGCGCGAAATACAAATTCGATTAACGATTGCGTATGCGTCCTGAAATTGCTAAGTGGCCGGGCGAAAATTCATGCCAGCTTCCCTCACTGGTTATTGGTGGAGAGACTCGGCCCGATGGTGGGAGGCTTCTCGTTAGACTGAGAGTAGGTTGGGAGAAGGCGTTCCCGATGGCTTGTGGGTGTTGTCAGGCTGAGGGAAGGGTTACCCCGACAGCTTGTAACCGTTGAGAATAGGTTGAAAAGGAACTGGAATGAAAACAAAAATCATTAAAACTCTTCAAGAAGATCGAATATTTCCTAACAGTTTTGATATCATAAAATGTCACAGACGGCAGAACTGCATTACCCGTTTGGATTTAACGCTTTTCATTGAGTAAACTAATAATAACATAGTAACTAGAACATTAACAAACATAATAGGTGCCAAGAAGACCTTTTGATTCAGTCTGGGAGTAACACAGTACATTAGGAATACAAAATTTTGTATTTGCAAGATATACTTTTCCATGGATTTTCCGTCGCTACGAGGTCTTCGTGGGTCCAACACACTTCCCTAGATCATGGTAAGGTCTTCGTGTGTCCAGCACACTTCCCTAGATCATAGTAAGGTCTTCGTGGGTCTGACACTTTTCCCTAGATCATGGTAAGGTCTTCGTGGGTCTAACACACTTTCCTAAATCATTGTAAGGTCTTTGTGGGTCCAATACACTTCCCTAGATCGTTGTAAGTACCTCGTGGGTCCAGCGTATTTCACTAGATCACTGTAAGGTCTTCGTGGATCCAATACACTTTGAGAAATACGAATGAAGAGCAGTCCTATCTGATGGTAATGTTAAACATTTCGTAAAATATATTAACACTTTCTAGCCATGACAAGTAAACTTAGGATTCATTACCTCTCATTCTCTTCAGTCTATTTATCTGTCGTTCAGCTATTGTAATTACTGTCTTTTATATATAAAATTACCCTATGTTCCATCTACCTAGCTACCCAATAACTACCTAAATAACCAGAACTTCTGTTTACCTACCTACATGCTATAACACCTCTCTTAGCTCTACATGCCAATGAACCAAACAGCTTACCCATTTACCTAACTGTTTACCTATTTTGAGCCTACCTATCATTACATTCATATACTAGCCCACTCAGATTAAAATTTTAGCCACGAAGCAGTCGGAAAAGATGAAATTGCACTCTTGCTTATTGTTTTTGTTTTTTCTCCAAAATTTCCCTGTTGGGTGGATTGTTTTCAGATGGGAGACATAACCAAGTTAGTGCGGGACTTGGACGTCAGATGCCTCTCGTGGACTGGTGGTAAACAAGTAACCATCAACCTATCTGCTCTTCCTCTCCTTCTGGCATTCTTCCTCCTCCTCCTCCTCGTCCACCTCTTTCTCCAATAATTATTTTTTTCACTTCATCCCATTCTCTGTTTTTGTCTTTCTCCTCTTCACTCTTTCACCTTACATTTTCCAGTCCTCATATTTTTCACTCTTTTTTTTGTTGCTTCTTACTCTTCCACTGTTCTTACTGCTCCTTTTTGTTTTATTTCCTCAGCCTATTTATTTTGTTCTTTGTCTTTCTCCTTTTGTTCTCTATCCTTTTCCTCTACCACCCCACCACCTCCTCCTCTGCTTGATGAACACACCAACTTTCTGAGCCGTTTTCAGTGTAGCTCGCCATTACGAGGGTGCTTATGGCGACTCCAAGGCCCCCAGCGTTGAGTAACATGCAGCCACCCTTGAGAACGGTGCAGATGGTGTGTCTAGCCTTCATTAGCTTTGCAAATGTTCTCAAAAAATATTCAGACAATGATGTGAAATCTCCAAAGTCGGTGGGGAAAATTGATCTCTAAGTTTTTGAGATTATGGCTGCGACAAGTCTTGAACAATCATCATAGCTTACAAAAAACATCTAAGACTGTACAAACAATATTCACGAAGAATATTATATTTTGTATATTTTAGCAAGTAATTACTTGTTATTCTGTAACGCAAGCGATTCCCCATGAACAAAATAAATGATAAATTAAAAAAAGTACTACATATTTCAGCCTAAAATTCAGGTCCTCTTCAGTCTATTGACATGGACTTCAGTGACCGACTTTGAATCTTTCTGTGTGTTTCCTAGTGTCGTGTTTCGTATACATTTAAGTTTGCATTCATAGTTTTCGTCAGTGTGACTTTGTAAATGGTCCAAGGCGGACCGAAACGTCGTCGTAAGCTTCTCTCTTTTATGTGCGGGTTATTTGTGTATGTTTTCGTCAAATATATGAAAAAATTCAATTACTCAGAGACACTTATTAAACACAGGCGAAGTTTTACTTAACGGAGTTTCACACAAGTGTTAATTTTGGCAAGAACTTGAGTAACTCCCGCTTGAAGGAAACGCTTTTTCGTTTCAATTTTTTTGATAAGTTGCGTGTTATTCTGTGTGGAATAATGATTTATATTTGACATAGTAAGATACAAAAGTTTGGCTCTATTTTATCAGGGATATAATTAACTAAGCTTATTCTTTATTAATCTCTATTATATTTTACATCACATGAAGGCTTTTCATTGTAATAGCTAATGAGATTAATATATACAAATGATTTTAATATCTGCAATTGCTCAGTAAAATCTCAAAACTTTGTTGCTTAAAACCGAACCAAACACAGAGACAAAGACTCATCACTGCGCCATAAAAGCAACACAAGCACAAAACATAAAGGTCACACAATAGGAACCTGATAACTACATATTGTTAGGTCAGTGGATTACATCTTCAATGCTCTTATGAATCTCGAAATTTTAATGCTGGTATTATTTCAGCTTTATATAGTTTGTTGGCAATATTTATTGGATTTAGCAACACTGGAATTAAAATTTTAGTCTCCAAATTAGTAATGTCCTCGGAGAAATTCACTGGTTTCTTAAAGCTAATACACTGATCGTTCATTATGCATTTCGAAATTTCCGGTAGATTTAATTTGTAATCTAAGTAAACGAAATAAATTCAGTCGGTTATTTGTAACAGATAAGGATGGAATTTGAAGACAATTAGCTCCTTACAAATAATTCAGAAAACAAAAGCAAAAAATAAAGTATATGTGTTTTTTTAACATATATTTTACGTGAACGTGACATCAACATTCATACCACATAAAATCTCAATCTTTTTTCACATAGTGACTAGTGTTGCATGGGAAAGCTGTTTTTTTCAGTTGACAAGTTTTGTTTTAAATGCAGATCTCTCGTTGAAAAAAAAGACTACGGCTGAAAACATACTTTGTCTTGCTTAATTACCCTAGTTTGATGTTCTCTGGTAAAACTAGTGCATCGAACAGTCAGAGTTGTACAGTGATGCAGTTAACGGCGAGGAAGTGCATAGTTTGAGGTCTTGAAAGAATTTCCATTATTATCCCTCACCCTCAGATGCAATACTTTGGTGGATGAAATAGCATATCAGCTAGGAATATTTCTAGAAATAAATAGCTAAATAAAAAAATCAGTCTATTATAAGAATTAGGTTATATCTAAACAAGTTGTTTTTTTCCAGGATTCAGTTAAACTCTTCAGTCACAACTCACAGTCTAAAAAATACAAACCAACTACTTAAAAAAAAGCGAACTCTAGCTCCCATCATATTTCAAATTTTTAATAATATTTTACGAAGGAGAATATTCATATTATTGAGCCATGCCCAAACGGAAATAACAGCAACAACGACAGGCCAAAAGAAACGTTACGATCTGGAAAATATATTAGTTACCGTGAATCATGAATTACGTTCCGAAACGAATAAAATTTATTTTGCATTTCAGAAAACTCTGCCAAACGTTAATTTGTAATATCAAACCCCAATAAATATTTAAAATATTCTTCCAAAATGTGTTTTAACCGCCTGGGATATTTACTTGCTACTGACACATAGAGCTGGTGATAAATTAAAATTCTGAAGGTGATTATTATAACACTATAGGTTATAATTAAAACGCTGAAAATTATAGGCATTGCAATAGTCATAATTATTGCACCGAAGATCACAATTATACTGGTGATGATTATAATGTTAACACTAAAGGTCATAATTAGAGCACAGAAAGTAATGATTATAGCACTAAAGATAATAATTATAGCACTAAAGATAATTATAACACTAAAGTTAATAACTATAGCAATAATACTAATAATTACAGCACTTAGGATAATAATAAAGGATCATAACATTATATGTACTATAATAATTATAACACATATAATGTTATGATCTTTTATTATAATAGGTTACAATGATCAATTATATTTTCAAAGCTTATTAATACAGCTCGTCTGAATCTCCCTGTGATAATACAATTCTGATTCAGTAATTAATACAAAAAAAAATGCACCGTTCTAAGAGTGCTTAAAAGTTCCTTTGCATTTATACCTTTGCCTAATGTTGTTTTATGGTTAATTATGTATTATCAACGGAATTTGAATTATTGGAAAGGTCTGGACTATAAATAATGAGAAGTTCCGGACTCAACGATAGATACAACTTTAAGGATTTTGTTATTCTGTAAATGGGAAGAATAAAAGAAACATTGCCTTGGCCGAAACAGCTCACAGATAATCTACACTTTTAGAGGACTTTCACCCCATCCTACATCTTTATCAAGTCACAACACATTTGCAACTCTTGGGTATCTTTATTGAGGAAACGTTTCGCCACACAGCGGCTTCATCAGTCCATACAGAGGAGAATCGTGAAGAACAGGAGGAGAATGAGGTAATCAGTCCCTCAACCTCAACCTCATTCTTCTCCTGTTCTTCACGATTCTCCTTTGTATGGACTGATGAAGCTATTGTGTGGCGAAACGTTTCCTCAATAAAGACACCCAAGAGTTGCACATGTGTCTAATTTATCAACGTGTCGGTTCTCTGAACCATTCATCTACAATCACAACGCTATGCCTGAATGTGATGTGATTTTACTCACAACTCTTCAGTGTGAAAGATGGGCGAAGAGGAGACAAAACAATTGTTTGGGAGAGGAGATTAAAACTAGGGAGGTCAGCAAAGCCACAAGCTGAAGGAAGAATGTGCTATGATTGGGGAAAGTGTATCTAATGTGTTCCTGAATAAATCTTGTCCTCTTGACTTTTTATAAAGGTCTGGCATTAACTGAAATAATTACTAGTTTGAGGAGGACCGTCACCCTTGGGCTTGTGGAGAGACCGGACCAAGAGATAATAACTAGTGAGGGGGGGCATCCGTATTCCCTCCTTTGGACTAATGAAAAGAAACGTTAACTATAATAGTATTGACAGAGATAGCTACGAGTCGTCTTCATGGAGACAGAGCGATCATACAAGAGGGTGACTGGACCAGGGCAGCTGTCGATTGAGTTTACAGTGGGGACAAACGAGGTTAATTCAAATCTGTAACTTCTTCCCACAACACTCAGAAAAAAAGGCTTCATTTTACAGTAAACGGGAAAATAAATTTAAAATTTCGACCCAATCACTTGCATCATCCTCAACACACTGAAGTTCACTGGAGTATCACGGATAAGTGATAAAATTATTCAGCTTCACTTACGTTAATTTTCAACAGCTCGATTTTCTGAGAAATTTGGAAGTGTAATATTACACTCAAATATTCTTTCTCGTTGTAACGTTGTGGGAGAGACGTAAAAAATTTAAATCAAATAAATATTTTGCAAACATTTGTTTCGATGAGATGCAGTTTCAATGAACAGTAAAGTTTTTACATTGTACATAACCTAATTAGAAATAATTATATAATATGATGCGTCGTCACACTAACGCAGACGGATATATTCTTTTATTTTGATTATATTATTATATTTTATTATTATATTTTATTTTAATGATGCATGATATATGGGTGATACATTTTTCCTGTTGAAAGAATGTAATAAAAATAATTAATAATAATAATAATAATAATAATAATAAAATAATATAATAATATAATAATAATAAATAATAATAATAATTAAATAAGAAAAATACCTTATATCACTAGTATATATATATATATATATATATATATATATATATAATATATATATATATATATATATATATATATATATATATATATATATATATATATATATATATTATAATAATGACAGTAGAATACATTATTTGTAACTGAATGAATTTATGGAAATTCTGAAAGAGACAATACGAGAAAGATAAAAAAAAAAAAATTGAGAAGACAAATAATGTTCAGGACATCGAATTTAGGAAGACAATTGCTTGTTGATCTACGGAATACATTTAATCTACGAAGAAAGAAGAAACCGAGATTAAAGGGAAAAAATGACCAAAGGTAGTAGACATAAGATTGCTGTGAAGAAAATAGCTGAGATTAAAAACAGAAGCCCACAAGGAAGGAAAGAACGGTAATAGTGATGAAGAGGTTGAAATGAAGGAAAGACCATAAAAAATATTTTTCTTTATGGGTGAGGAAAAATCGAAAATCCGTAGTTTGTGAAGAAAACGAAGTTGTTCGTTAAAAATAAGGCTACTGATTTAGAGAAAATTCTGGATAATATTTTTTTCGGGGTGAAGAAAATGCAATTTTTTGTGGGGGAAATAAAATAGTGTGTGTGGGTAAGGTACTAAAGTTTATGGAAAAAAAACGGAGAAAACACAATTGTTTGTACTGAAAAATATATTTCTTCGTGGAAAAGCACCAATTGCTTGTGGAGAAAATATGCTATTTTTTTCCTTAGAAAATTCTATAACTTTTGGCTAAAACACTGTTTTTTTTTTTTTAAGAAAAAAAACTTGTTTTTTGTTTGAGGAAAAAATATTGAAGTTTGTGAAGAAGATACTATTGTTTATGATGACGTGTTTTAGTATCAGGAGAAAAAGTTGTTGTTTGTAGAAAGAAAACTATTGTTTGTTGAGAAATTGTTGTGTTTGAACAGAAAATACTATTATTTGTGAAGAAAATATTATTTTTTGTGAGGGGAAGAATATTTTGTGCATTGTGAAAAACCGTAAAATATTATATATTAAGAATATATATATATATATAATATATAATATATATATATATATATATATATAAATGTATATATATATATATATATATATATATATATATATATATATATATATATATATATATATATATATATATATATATATATATATATATAATATATATTAGAAAATATCTTTTGTTAATGAATACAGCATTTTTATTCTTGTGGAAAAAATATAAAGAGGTATCGAAACCTGTGAAGAAAATGGATTTTTTGTTATGAAGAAAATACTGGAATTTGTGAAAAAAAAATTTTTCTAGATATCGGAGTTTTATTAAAAAAAGTGTCGTAAATATCTAAAAATATATCGTAGTTTGTAGCAAGACATAGTGTGTTAGGACAAAAATATATTCTAATTTATGGAAAAAAAGTATTGCAGTCTGTTAAAAAAAAGTCAGTGGAGAATAGATTATAAGGGAGAACTTATGAATACTGTTGAATGGAAAATATTAATTAAGAATATAATATTCGAATTGCGTAAGAAAATTTTCGAAATGTTGAAAACATTCTAGTTTTTGTTGAAATCATCTGAATCATTTACGAGAAATATGGAAATTATTTAATAAAAACACCCAAATTGCAGACCAACATACCCGTTTTTTATTTAAAGAATTTCAAAATTACAGTAAAAAACATTTTGATTGAGGAAGAAAATTTAAAAATCTTACAATGAAATATTCTCATTACTGAATAAAACCTTTGAATTAATGAATAAATAGCTCAAAATAATGAATAATGAAAAAAGATTCTCTTAAGTGAACATACGAGAATAGGAAACGAAATGAGATTTCTCGAAGTATTCCAGATAGCAAAGACACCACCGGCTGGTGTACGAGGCGGTGTCGGAGGCTGCAACTGGGCATCACAACATCTTACGGAAGATTTCCAAGCGCCGGTCTGGAACGCCGGCAAGCAATGATACAGACTTGTTACTGCTCTTCTTGGGTTTTTTGGGAGACATTATACACTTCGGAGTAAAAATGATAACTAATATTTACCATAATCTGAGTACATTAAAATGTCCCTCATACCAGCTATGTATTATTGTACATTAAGATGCCGAACGTAAATATTTGGCGATTATGACCTGCAGTATTTCTACTATCGATCCTAATATGTGACTGAGTTATTTTGTATCTTATGTCAAGTATGAATAATATTTTTGCATGGCATTTCATTATATACATTTAAGCAATGTTAATATTTTATTTGAGTATGAAATGCAAATTAAGATGAATATATACAGAGAGAGATGAATATCTCCTTGTGGATTTATGCTGAGAGTTTACGTTAATTCTTATTTTAGGGATTAAAATAAACATTTAAACCCAGCTGTAGGCCCCAGGATACCTTCTCTTTTCTTAGCCTAGAGTGTAATAATTTATCTTATAAACATAAGACTGGCCATCAGGACTTCACATATCTCAGGCTAGAAGTAAAATGTAACATTCCAAAATGTAAATATTCGAGTGAAAATTTAGTCTCAATACAAACAAAGTGAAGGTAATAAAGGTGTTTAACCAACTTAAAAACAGCATAAGAAAACACCAATGCTTATTTATGCCATCGGAAAAAAACGCCTGTCTATTTGCGTTTTAAAATTCCCGAAAGTGTTTCAATGAATGACTTTCTAAAAGCTTCAGACATAGAAACAGTTTTTGAGCATGTGCAATGTGATGTTATGCGTGAGTGCCTCAAAGACTTCCTACAAGTATATTACAAATTTTATGGCATTTTTTTAATGAGGCATTTGAGGCTTTTTAAGTCGTTAATTTATATACATTAGTAATTTTTTTATTGTGCTATTAGTACCTTTGCTTTTCAGTAATCGTAAGAAATTTTGCTAAATGACTGATGATCTACACAAAGCTTCACTGCGTATAGCTTATTTATGCACCCAAAATAACCTTCGCCTGCTGTTGTTTGCTAACACGATTATTTTGTGATAGATGTGATTCGTTATCATTAAATCTGATGTTTAGAGAGTTCTCTGAATACATAAAAACCCACACAATTCTAACTTCTCTGAATGTGAATTTTTTTGTTACCCAAATAACGTACTGCAGCCAATAGTATAGATATGTAGCCGCTTTTATTGTGACAATGTTTCGCACTGTGTTCAATTTCATCAAATCATAACTTCATAAGTTTCTAAACAAAGTAAGTCTCTTTTTCACATGAAATTTGTTAGACCTGAAAGTTCACTAATTTCAGTAGGAATTGAAAACGTTTGTAGTCTGAAGGATAAAACAAAGTCTTCTTGACTCTTGATCATTGTTGTTGTCGTTGTTTTCTTGTAGTGGCTACACAAGATGTAGTGGCTACACAATGCGATGAATACAATGCTAAAGGACCCCAATGGAAATAAGACACTGTGTCCGAATTTTTTTAAGGGGGGGGGGTTGTTTTCACTATGTATGATAATTATATTTATATTTACCTTTGCCTACAAAAGACAATATCACCACTACATCAATCACCACCATCACCATCACCAATACTGACACCATCACCACAACTTATATTTCTGTCCGTCTCGGCATCATATGAAAATCAGCATCTGTAAAATGCTAGCCTTGTTACCATCTAATTATTCTCACTCGTGTATAAAACTCTCTTGCTTCACAGCCTTCCCAACCCACTTTTTCCCCCCTCTTCCTCTCCCCTCCGTCCCCTCTCCCCTCACCTCCCCTCCCTCACCAGTACTGTCCTCCCTGACCTCACTTACCGGGAAATGCCGTGTCATCGCTTTCCAAATTAGCTCATTTTTTATTTTTCACTCTGGCTGGAACTCTGGCGTGGAAATGAATGAGCTGCCTCGTGGCTCTCATAGTGGCACTCACCTGCACACGCTCCGTACGTTCAAGGACGCACGTTCAAGGACACACGTTCAAGGACGCACGTTCAACAACTCACGTTCAAGGACTCACCTTCAAGAGCGTACGTTCATAGTGTGCAAATTCAGTGTCGAACGTCTAGGAACACACGTCAACGACACACTTTCCAGGACCTACAATCTCTGACGTATGTTCATGGACGTAGCTTCAAGGACATGGGTTTAAGGAACTCAGTTTCACACCAAGTACGCTCAAGGGAACTTCCTTGATTCCGTTGAGAACCTCTTGATGCAAGGAATGGGTCTTGTCCTTCTCTTTCATGGATCGAACCTGATTTGCCTCCAATTCCACCAGGCCCTGTATGACCCCAACGGGCTTAGAGCTTCCCTTAAATAATAACAATACCGATAATAATAATAATAATAATAATAATAATAATAATAATAAATAATAATAATAATAATAATATTATTATTATTATTATTATTATTATTATTATTATTATTATTATTATTATTCAAAGGAGATGTTCTGGAACTGTTTCTACGCGATAATATATATCTCTGGTGTAATCGTAAATAAGTTAATTTCATTGAGCAACAACTGACCGATTTACTGACACGAATCCATATAAGTGTTCAACACAGAGAACCACACTTTGAAAATTAAGCAGGTTTTTATAACAGTTTT